>JABWPP010000050.1:187981960-188464460 GCA_016920855.1 Puya raimondii
TGTGTTAGCTGACACAAGTCTCGAGACAACAACAGCATTATATGTTATTCAACTTTTGGAACAGGCCAACAGTTGTGCTTCCGATAACCTCCGAAAAGGGCAAGTAAGTACTCAATCCCGCTGTTTTCACTTTAATATGTAAACTACTTTCACATTTGAGCATCATCTAGTCCTTGTTCTTACTTACAATTTATGTTGGTGAGTCATCAAACTAATGGGCGCTTTAAGGTGGTGAGTCATCAAATTCATGGGCGAAAGTTGGTTTGCTGTTGTTTTTCTCAGGAGGGGCATTTCGAAGGACATACATGAAAGTTTAAAATATTCAGAAATATGTGTAAATAGATAATTTTTCAGTGTTATATAAGTAAATAGTTTCTTATTCTTTACCTCATGTTTACAATTTTATCTTTAGGCACATAATAACATGGGAAGCATATACGTGGATTGTGATATGCTGGACGAAGCTGCAGAATGCTACTTGAAAGCACTAGGGATAAAGCATACTCGTGCGCATCAGGGCTTGGCACGAGTTTATTACCTTAAAAATCAGAAAAAATCTGCTTACGATGAGATGACAAAGCTTATTGAGAAGGCAAAGAACAACGCGTCGGCATATGAGAAGCGTTCCGAGTACTGTGAGCGTGATATGGCAAAGAGTGATCTTAACATGGCAACGAGGTTAGATCCGACAAGGACTTACCCTTACAGATACAGGGCCGCAGGTGCATAAAATTAGTCAAAACTTTGTTTCTTTATGAAGTTAAATTTCGTAGCATTTAGTAGCTAGATCATGCAATCATTTAAGAAATGTGATAAGATTTTTTGCGATTTTTCCTCAATTTGCTAGAGTGCTGAAATTGTCCAATGATTAAAAACTTCCCATCTTTTCATCCTTTTGCATAAACTCCTTATTTTCTTTCTTTCTTTCAGAAAAACGACCCTGCCGTGCATCTTTGAGGAATCTGAAAATCTTTTTCTAGTAGTCTTTAATTTAGTCGCTTTATTAAAGTTTTAGCATTTCATTAGAGTATACCGTCAGAGGTGTCAGTGGGAGGGGTAAAAACGTAATAAAAGGATATGTATGTAGTTTACAAAAACAGGGGTTATATCATTAGAATAGGATGAAAGTTGGAGCCGGTAACGGAGTATCTTTATATTCCTCTGAACGATGCTAAATAGGGGTTAAAAAACGTACGGAAAGATCAGTAGTTACGGACTTTCTTATGTTGTACTGCATATAAATTCCCTAATGACTATGCTGAGGTAGTTTTTATATCAATCTAATACTTTCGCCAAAAGAACTAGTTAGGAAATAGTATCTCTTGTATTTCATTTATATCTTGCATTGATATACAGCACTAACAATTGAAATATTTGATCTCCTATATCTAGTCTTAATGGACGACCACAAAGAGGAGGAAGCAATCTCCGAGCTCTCGCACGCAATAGCGTTCAAGCCGGACCTCCAGCTCCTCCACCTACGCGCTGCCTTCTACGACTCGATGGGCGACAACGCGGCCACCCTCCGAGACTGCGAGGCCGCTCTCTGCCTAGACCCCGCGCACGCCGACACTCTCGACCTGTACAATAAAGCTCGCGAAAAATCCGAGCCACAAAGCTAGGTAAGAAAAACAAGCTTATCGCTTTTTTGCTCCCCGAGCTTTGTTCATAGAAACTGTCTATATATAGCTAACTGTATTTCGGATAACAAATCGAAATATGAGGCAAAGAAAGAAGCAGAAGAATGGAGTATGTGTATATATTTATACCAGGTTTATAACATCTATAAAAGGAAGATGATATGAGATTGGATGAGCTTTTTGGCCTGAAGATTATGTAAAGATGAGTGTAAATGAGAGAGTGATTGACCAAAAAGTCGCGGCGGGATCGATGAACTGTTATTTAGGAACAACTCTGTATTTTTTTTTTTTTTTTTACTACCATTTTTTCGAAACGTTGTTGTTGATAAAATTTGCTATGATTAACAGAGAGCAATGAAGAGTTTATGGTAGAGTGTCTAGGCCAAGACGATTTACTCAACTTTTCGTTTTTGTTTTGTTTTGATTTTTTTTTTTTGGGGGGGTGGAAATGCATGGAGACCCCCCTCAATTATATGTCATTTTGAAATTTTATCAAATTTATTGATGATTTTATCACATTTAACAACTTTTATAATTTTTTAGCAAGTAAAATTGGACCAATTATAGGTCAATAATAAAGGAGATAGTAAATTTAATAAATTTTTTTACTGAAAATTAAGTGTAGTTACACAAATCAGAAGATGTTGAGGGCTCTCACCCAAAAGAAAAATAATTAAGGGTCTTAGGTCCTGTATAAACGTTCAGATAAGGTATTCAATGATAACTTATTCTATATAAAGATTTTTTTTCATGATTGAAAGATAGGAGTTAAATTTTTGCTATAATGTTTCGGCATTCATGATTTGGTAGGATAGTATGTTTCACACACGATATAATTTTTATTAGAAAAATATGACTCAAAAATTGAATATGATATTTCATTCTAGACATTTGATTACACTTCTCATTTATCGAATACTGTATTAAGTAAACGAAAAGATATATTGAATAAGATATTCATTAATCCAAACAAGGTATTATTTCAAAACGGCCTATAGTTTGAAGGGTTTTCTATACAGTTTTACATACTCTTTTCTCCTGGTAGAAAGGAAAATGGTACCTATTCATCTCCTTTGCTTTATTCATTCTATGGGTGAAAGTTTTTTTATCGATCACATCGATATGATCAGTGAAAAAACTCCATCCATTGATAGTGGAGAGTACGTATGATTTACACCCATTATGTGATGTATGGGTAGTATTACTAAAAACAAAATCTTTCTTTTGAAAGTTATCATTATTTATTAATGTATCGTTTGGTTCGAAGATGAACTATTCTTGCTTTTCCTCATACATGTATAACTTCTGAAATAAAATAAAACTATTTTAGAGAAGAATTGAGTTATTCTCTAGAATAAGAAAAATAACATTTGCATTGTTAGACTGGAATAGTGAAAATAAGAATAATTATAAATTTTAAAAATATTTTATCTAATTAATTAATGTCAAATATGAATTAAATAATAATTTGATAAGTTAATTAATTTATAAAAAAAACTTAATATACTAATTAATTATTTAATTATAAAAAATAAGAGAACATATATGTGAACTTCAAGATGAGGAACAAGCCTTAATTTGTTTTGCAATTCTTATTTTCAGTGAGAAATGTTAGTTTAAAATTGGTTTTGCAAAGTATTGAGTGGCCATGATTACTCCTCAGTTTTAAGTTAATTATCGCACCCTTGAACAAAAGTGGACCTTAACTTAAAAAACATATTCTATTAACTAGCTGCCAAATATATGCATGTAATGGTAACTTATTAATTAGTTATTATGAGTTACAATTAGTATTAATATTCATACCTTCGCCTACAAAATGACTTACTAATTTCAAAATTTCACAATATTAAATTCACATTATAGAAGAGTAAAGTAATTAGTAAATGAGAAATATGGTTATATTTTACAGTAATTAAATTTATACTATGAAAAGATACGATATGTATCCAAACAATTTCTTAGAAAGGCGTATCATATTAAATAAAAACATACAGATCTTGCAGGGGTATATAAGTAATTGCCCCAAAATAGAAACATATAGAACTTACCTTGAACTATGGATCATTTTAGGTCGGCTACGTAACCTTTTGATTTTACTACCCAATCTTTTAATTTGTTTGATTTGAGCCTGTAAACGGTTATTTGACTTCAAAATTCAAGTTAATTAAATACTTTAACGAATTTATAGTTACGAAAATTACATGAAGTATATTAACTAAACCTGTATAGATAAACAATGCTTTCAAAATTTAAAGTTAAAGTGTTGTTGGCTGACTCAAATACAATAAATTGAAAGATTAGATAACAAAATTAAAATTTTGAAAAATTAAGTAGCCGACTCAAACTGGTCTATAGTTTAGGCAAGTTCTGTACGTTTTTACTTTAAATTAATATGAAAAATTATTTTTCTTTAAAAATTTAAGTTACTAGAGAATGATATTTTTATTCTTTTACATTAAATATGAATATCAAGTTGAAGTTCCAAAAAAAAAACTAGTATTTAAGTTGACTTACTCATTCATTTCAGAGTGTTGTGGCCCACAATCTCATAATTTGTGTAAATCTCTCAATGTCTTATCCTTCACCATCCACCGTTACTTTACAAACTCGCCGCCTCGTGTGGGTCCCGCAGAAGTCGGAGATCATGGTTTACGTTCAAACGCTAGCGATCTCTAAATATTATGCGAACTTACGAGTTTATCATCCAACTTCCATCTAAACAAATAGTACGATTCCAAGGAATTGAATTTCCAAAAGGTCTGTTAAAGATTATAAATATCATGACAAACTAAATCAATCGAAAGCATCTGCATAATGTATGATAGCAAATTTATTTTATTTTAAGATTTTTTTAAAAAAGTAAGTTATCATTCAAAATTTAGTGAGATTATACTGCAGGCTACTTAATCATGACAAATAAGAGAAAAAAAAATTCATTGGTATATCAAATTGTATAAATTTAGTATTTTAAAAATGTATATATAAAAAAAAGATGAAGACACTAAACAAGGCAAAACAAAACCCTACTGCATGCAGAATGCATGTCCAGCAGTTGATCATTTGTAGTACTGCATTGGCCTGCAGCCAACCGGCCGGAACGCCAGCGGCCCGGCGGAGTAGATCGCGATATCACGCAGCCCGGCCGTCGCCCTCTTCCCCTCGTCCTGCAGCGCCGCCCCCGTGAATCCGTAGTTGATGTTCGTGGGGTCGTCGCAGGCGGCGTCGGGCGAGGAGAGTAGCCGCACGTAGCATGCCCGCGCAGGGTTGCCTTTGTAGAAGTCTCCGGCAGCGTCAAGGGCAGCGTAGAAGTATCCGGCGGCATCCGTCGACGCCGCGCGGTGGATGATCACCTACATAGTTGGAATTTATTTTTTTAGAATTAATTCTCATAAAAAAAACAAATTCGGTCCTACGTTAAAGCATGTCATATATACTTGTAATTTGGGAACTACAAAATATTATTTATGAGTATTTCAATCAAAATATCAAAATATAATATTAATATCTTTTTTCTGTTCTTAATCACATTGTAATGAGATGACCAGAATGCCAGTAATATAATAAATATATATACGACCAAAAGAATTTTTTACTCTACTTTCTCTGACGCACCTTCAGGTAGGGGTGTCAACATGCCGAACACGAGCGAGTTGGGGTCGGCTCGTGTTCGGCTCGTTTCATAAACGAGTCGAACACGAGCTGTCTCGTTTAAGTATCGAGCCAAAAAATTCGGCTCGTGTTCGGCTCGTTTATTAACGAGCCGAACACGAGCCGAATACGAGCTGGCTCAGGAACAATAAGTTAAAATGATTAGAAAGGATATATATATAGAAAATTAATTTATGAGATCTTATCCATTAGATTTTGATCTAATGGTTGAAACTTCACATATAAATTAATTTTTTATAATTGAATTGGGCTTTAATTTAGGTTGGACTAAAAATCAAATAATAAAAAATTATATTTATATATATATATATATAAATTAATATAAATATTAAATATATATGTTCGAGCTGTTATCGAGCCGAACACGAGCGAGCTGACCCCAGCTCGTGTTCTGCTCGTTTATTAAACGAGCTGAAAAATTCAGCTCGTGTTCGGCTCGTTTACTAAATGAGCGAGTCGATCTCGAGCTCATTTCGAGCCGAACACGAGCCGGCTCGCGAACAGCGAGCTGGATTGCCACCCCTACCTTCAGGTGTATACATTGATTAACATTTTTGTTAAGCGACAGAGAAATATAGAATAAAGCATCTCACAATTTTCAATTTTAAGTGTATTGTCATGAAAAGCTCTCATTATTATGTACATGTATTTAGCAATGTACCAAGTATAACTTTATGTGTTTTTTATACAAGGGAAAATTAATTATATTTCTCTCAGAACTTCTAAAATATCTTGTATATTTTTACTTTTTTAATTTCAAATATACTCCTTATATATTTTTTCGTTATTTCAGATTAAATCTGGATTAAATTTCTACCGGAGTTAAAAAAAAAAAAGGTCAAAATATCTCTTTTGTCTCTAATTTAAAAGCAAAAAAAAAATGGTGATGGTAGAAAATTATATTTTAAAGAAGGGTTTTTTTGCATTTAGCTTCCTTATAATTTTTTTTTCTACAAATAGCCTCACAAAATTTATATTTGCAAGATTGACCATATCCCTGCCACGCAAGCGTGGATGGTGGTAAGCTTAAGTTGAACACGATGAACCATTCACCTTTGGACACGGTAAATTATTCACCGTGTTCCATTATTTTTCTACCACGGTATTACGTAATATTTAGAGTTTAGGGTTTAGGGTATTACGTAATATTTGGGGTTTAGGGTTTAGAAATAATACGGTGAACCATTCACCGTGTTCAAACACGGTAAATGATTCACCGTGCAAATATAAAATTTGTAGGGCTATTTGTGATTTTTTTTTTGAGGGGACTAAATGCAAAAAAAGCTCTTTAAAGAATAAAAAGTCAAAATACTTCTTTTGCTCCTAACTTAAGGATAAAAAGAAAAAGTTGGTGACGACAGAACGATATATTTTGAAAGAACGAAATAATAATTTTACAAAGATAACGGCGGTTAACTTGAAACATTAAAAACATATTTTTTATATTATTCTTCTTTCTAACGTAGATAAATAAAAAAGCTTGAAACCTTTCGGTAATATATAAACAATTGTTCTTTTATACCACATAAGTTATATGAAAATATAAATTATTGTGACAAAATCCGAACAAACCGTGTCAAATACTAGTGAAAAAAGAAAGGAAAAAAAAAATGAAAAAGTGGCGCACCTGATTCTTCCGGCCCAGGCAGGTGACGCCAACGCGAGCCGCTGCCGCCGCCGTGGCCGCCGATTCCAGCGACCACGTCCCGCGGAAGGAGCAGTTCTGGCAGTAGACGATGCCTTCCACCACCACCACCGGCGCTGCCGGCCGCTGACGAATTTGACTGCGGCCGGCGGCGGCGACGGATAAAAGGATGGCCGCGAGGTGGAGGGCGAAAAATGCTGCACTCTTCTTCATGATCCTGATCATGTGTACTCTGCCCTTCTCGCCTGGGGCAGAATATATCTATCTATCTATTCTACTACATTAAAGGAGGGTCTGGGGGACCTCAGTGTAATACGTGCCGCACAAACCATCCACTTCTATATATATAATTAATTTTATTAAGAATATGTGTAATAAATCGCTTCTAATCCAATAAATGCGATCTAAATCACGCAAAATGTCGATGTATAAAAAAAAATACAAAATTTAAGTTTCTGTAATAGAATTTTAGAAATATTTTGTATATATATATATATATATATATATATATATATATATAGCAGGGCTACTGTGCTATTAAGAGCACAGTAGTCCTTATGCTCCTAAGTTTCTAACTACCCATCAAGTTTCTAACCACAGTAATTTTTATGTTTCTAAGTTTGATGGGTGATTAGGATGAGAAAGAGAAGATATATTGGAGAGAAATTTAAGAAGAGAAAAAATTGAGACACCCAATTTCTCCTCAATTTCTCTTCTCTCTCTTTTCCTAACCACCGATCAAGCTTGATGAATGATTAGAAATTTAGGAGCATAGGGGCTACTGTGCTCTTAAGTCCTAATAGCACAGCAGCCCTGCTATATATATATATATAATTGAGCTCCTATGTTTTTAAAAGTATCAAGACATTGGTGCTTGTAGATTTCCAGCCTTTGGATTAAAAAATGTGTGGTTAGGATGATGTGGGCCCCCTAGGGTTGAGTGGGTGGTTGGTTAAATAGTATAATCTAACGGGTGTAAATGGTCAACAGTGCAGATCTAACGACTAAAAACCTACAAGCACCAAGTGCTTGGTACTTTTAAAAACACCATAGCCGAATATATATATATATATATATATATATATATATATATATATATATATATATATATATATATATATATATATATATATAGTCCGGCTACTATACTCTTATGAGTATAGAGACCCTTGTACTCATAAGTTTTTGACCGTTAGATCTACTATTTTATTATTTTTACCCGTTAGATTATATTATTCAACCAACCACCCACTCAATCCTAGGGGGCCCACTGTCAACCTAACCGTAACCACTCTTATCCTAACCGTACATTTTTTCATCTGAACGGCCGAAAATTTATGAGTACAAGGGTCTCTATACTCATAAGAGTATAGTAGCCCCAGCCTATTTTTTATATATATATATATATATATATATATATATATATATATATATATATATATATATATATATATATATATATATATATAAAATTAAACAATTAACTTTATTAAACTATTTCTTCCTGCTATATTATTTATCTTTTATTTATTGATTTATGTAAATTAATTTAATAAATTTATCTCAAATCTTTTTCACATAAAACTTTATTAAATAATTTAATTACTAATAAGCAGTTAAACTTACGTTGCACAAACACCAATTTTTTAATTATTTATATTTAAATAGATTTAATTATTAAATTATGTTTATATAACTTTATTTAATTAATAATTAGAGTAATAAAATAATATAAAAATATATAAAAATATAAATTAAATTTATTATTAAAATATTTTTATATCTGCAGCGTTGCTTGGTTTTTTTCCACTATTGTATATATATATATAGAGAACGTGCCTAAGGAGATTTTTCTCGGATAATTTTAAAAAAAATTGGAGAATAATTGGAGAATAAAAATTGTGGGGGAGATGGTGATGGCCAATTTCTGAGAGTAAGAGGAGTGAAATAGATAGGTATTATAGTTTAATTTTATGAATTGAGCTCTTATATTTTTAAAAGCAAGTTATTGATGCTCGTATGTTTTCGACCTTTGAATGAAAATTTATAGGGTTAGAATAATAATGGTCCCTTAGGATTGAGTGCGTTGTTGGTGGAATAACATAATCTAAGCGGTAGAATTGGTCAAAATGATAGATCTAACGGTAAAAAAACTTACAAATATCAAGTGCTTGGTACTTTCAAAAGCACCATAGTCGGACTCAAATTTTATAATAGAGAATGTGAGAAAATGTACATAATTTATCTGAACTATATATAGAATATTTTGAGTTGGCTATTTAATCTTTTAAAAATTTAATTTTACTAATTACACTTCAAATCATCCGTGGTGCACCGAACTATCTATGAAACACAGAAGATCTAATATCGAAAATGACTTGGTAGCACGAATGCTATATACATATATAGAGTTGAGCTGTAATACTATTATAGTATTTGGGCTCTTTTGCTATCGATTTTTTAGTCGTTAGATCTATACTTTAATCAATTTCACCCTTTAGATCATGCTATTCAACCAACCACCCGCTCAATCCTAGGGGACCACCACTAAATCCTAGGGGACCACTATCATCATAACCTTATAATTTTTCATTCAAGGATTAAAAACTCGATAAAAAAAGAACCCAAATACTATTAATAGTATTCCAACCCAATTCTACATTATATATATATAGAACTAGGCTACTATATTATTAATAGCACCAAGTTATTGGTGCTATTAGGTTTTCAACCTTTGGATGAAGGGATGTGTGGTTAGGATGATAGTGGTCCCCTAGGGTTGAGTGGGTGGTTGGTTGAATAGTATGATCTAACGAGTGAAAATGCTCAAAGCGGTAGATCTAACGGCGGAAAACTTGGTAGCACCAAGCGGTTTGTGCTATCGATAGCATAGTAGCTGAACTATATATATATATATATATATATATATATATATATATATATATATATATATATATATATATATATATATATATAGAGAGAGAGAGAGAGAGAGAGAGAGAGAGAGAGAGAGAGTTGAGCTAGAATACTCTTAAGAGTATTCTAGTCACTTTACTCCCACGTCGTTTTTGATGTTGGGACTTTCAAATTGACGATCAGCTCCGTTAAACTTGATCTAGAGTATTTGAAGTACCTAGAAAATAAGTTTCGCGATTTTTCGATATCATTTGCCTGGTGATCGAAAGAGCTCAAAATCAATGGCTGAAAATAAAAATCTCACAAAATGTGATAATATGACTTTAAAATTCTGGATCAAAGATATTGATTTTATTTTATATAGTATAAAAAAATTTCTATCAAAATTTTACGTGATTTGGATATTTTTACACCGTTAAACTTGCAAACGGCTCACCACGACCATTGAAAATTATTGATTTTGAGTCCTTTCGATCACCAGGCAAATGATATCAAAAAATTGCGAAACTTATTTTCTAGGTACTTCAAATACTCTAGATCAATTCTAACGGAGCCGATCGTCGATTCGAATGTCCCAACATCGAAAACGACGTGGGAGTAAAATGACAAATGATACCATTGAAAATTATATATATATATATACACACACACCAACTATTAAAATAGCTTTTTCCATGCATAGTGGTGTAATGCCAAGCACGTTTTCCCTATTGACTCTTAAAGGGCTTGATCGTCGCATATCCAAATTAACTACAACATAGTAAGCACATAAATTAATATTCCACGTTTGTTTATTCTTAATTTTGTAGATTAGGGCAAATCGATCCTGGGTTTTGTTTGGATGTGTGAATTTACGTCTCTTTTATTTACTCGAGAATTTATGGTATTTGGTAGATAAATAGTGTACATAATCGAATTTTCGCAAAGGCATATCATAAATAATCTTCAAGTCATTACTTTATAATAAATTAATTGATCTCGCAGATGAAATGTATACTATCCTTCTAAATCCTTCTAAAAAAATTATAATAATCTTACCGACTGTATCTAAGCACAGTTGGTTAAGGACTTGATAGTTGGTATCTAGAAAAAAAAAAAAAAAAAAAAAAAAAAAAAAAAAAGCCTTTAAGTTGATGGTCTTTTCCAACACTTATAGACTTGATAAGCATGGTTAATATTTAGTTTTTTCCTCCTTTGACTTATTATCATTTATGAGTAATGACAAGAAATGAAAAAAAATGATTTTTCCTTAGCTTAAGATGATGCAGTTGGAGATGGGCATGCTACTCAGGAATGATTTGGCCTTAAATTAGGGTTTTGGAATTACTTAGGAATATATGTCGGATCGTTGGCGCTAACCATTAATCCCAAAAGCTCGAGCTTTAGAAATACGCAACAAATTCACTTAAAGCGTACAGATATAGCGCCCACGGGTCTCGATTGTGACTCGGTCCCACCAGCCTCACGCCACTTCGAACATGACTCGGCCCACCTAGCCTCACGCTATTTCGAACATGACTCGGCCCCACATGACTTCCCGCCACAAGGCAGGATGCTGGCCCATTTAAGCCAACAATATATACATTTTAGTAATCTAATTTTGCAATTATTGATAATCACTACAGAGGATAGCAGCTGTTATCTGAGTGGCTATTCTGAAAATCGGGTTCGAATCTCTTACTGATTTAAAGTTTAAACTACTGAAAATAGTATTTCAATATTAATTGATAGGATAAAAGGTATGCCTCATTTGAATCCAAATTAGGATTTATATAATTGCAGATTTTGGGGTTTGATAATATTTATTGGCTATAGAATGAAATTCTTTTATCCCTCTCTCTCTCTCTCTCCCCCCTTGTGCTTTCCATCTTAATCATGTAGCTTTCTTTTTTTTTTATATTTATTTTTTGGGAGAAACTGAAAGATATTAAGTTTTCTTATAAGGATCTCCTCGATCCTCTTTATTCTTCATAATGTTACAATTTTTAGTATTTTTTTTTTTATATACTTTCTTTGTTATTTTTCATCTGCTATGCTATATAGTTTTATCTAATTTTTGGGAAAGAATTTAAAAAATTACCAACTTATTTGAGATAATGGTAAATTTAAGGATTAACATTTATCCAAAATTTTTATGAAAAACGATAACTGAGATAAGAATAAAATGCAGGATTTATTTTGTGATTTAGCCTAATTCCTTAAGAGCATTTCTCTTAACTTAATTGTAGTAAATAAGCACATTAATATTGGATATCACATTGTATGGGACATGACATGTTCATTGCAATTTAACCATATTTTTATACATGTACACTTAACCCTTTAGATTTACATGCATAAAGACCCATCAATAATTTAGACTTATAGCATGACATATAAAATATATATGTATAAAAAGGAAGTAAACAAACCTCTGAAACATAACACCTTAATTTGAGAGACTGAAAAAACCCCAAATATGATCGAATACAGTGCGCAAGACGCGCGATATAATTATAAATGGTGATACTAACAGATCTAAAATTACTGAGATAATTAACAGATACACATACTGAATGTAGTCGACGTATACGCATACTGATGATAAAAGTGACTACATTTATTGAATGTGATCTGTGCATGGTATAATTTTAGATCTGTTCATATCATTACGAGAGAGTCAGATTTTATTGGTAGTGATGCGTGGGCATGCAGCTGGTCGGTCGGAACGCCAGCGACTTGACGGCGTAGATCACCGTGTCGTAGCCTGGCCCCTTCGCCGTCTTGTCCTCTTTCTTCAACTTCGCTCCGGTGAGCCCGTAGTTGATGTTGGTGAGGCGGTTGCACTTGCTGTCGGCGGAGGCGAGCAACCGCACATAGCACGCCTCGACGGGGTCGCCTTTGTAGTAGTCGGTGGCGTTCACGACGTCCATCGGACAGTAAAAGTACCTATTGAATAGAGACAAATCCCGCAGTTCAATAGCTTAATCTTTTAAAGAAAAATATATTATTACTTTATATGATATCAGAGTAAAATAGTTTATTGATAGCACTTAATGGATAACGTAGGAGTGGCAATCCAGCTCGCTGTTCGCGAGCCAGCTCGTGTTCGGCTCGAAATGAGCTCGAGATCGACTCGCTCGTTTAGTAAACGAGCCAAACACGAGCTGAATTTTTCAGCTCGTTTAATAAACGAGCCGAACACGAGCTGGGATCAGCTCGCTCGTATTCGACTCGATAACAGCTCGAATATATATATATATATATATATATATATATATATATATATATATATATATATATATATATATATATATATATATATATATATATATATATATATATATATATATATATATATATATATATATATATATATATATATATATATATATATATATATATATATATATATATATATATATATATATATATATATATATATATATATATATATATATATATATATATATAATTTTTTATTATTTAATTTTTAGTCCAATCTAGATTAAAGCCCAACTCAATTATAAAAAATCAATTTATACGTAAAGTTTCAACCATTTGATCAAAATTTAATGGATAAAACTCATAAATTTATTTTTTTTATATATATATATATATATCATTTCTAATCATTTTAACTTATATAACTGATTTCTAAGTTAAAATGATTAGAAATGATATATATATATATATATATATATATATATATATATATAATAAATTTATTTTAACTTATTTTGTTTATTTCTCGATGACCAAAATATTACTGTTGATTGTAAAAAATTCTTTCAAATATTTCCGTTCCTTCTAGAATTTACATAATGGGATTAAATTTTAGAAGGGTATTTTGAATATTAAAAGATAAATTTGAAAAAAAAATTAATAGTAGTAAAAGACAAATAAGCAAAAGTGCTATTATTAACGGTGGAGGCCAAATTTGAACTCCAATTGCTTTATATTTTTAGTTAAGTTTATTTCTAAAAAAATAAATTAGATAATATGTTATTTTTTCCTCAAAATAAATAAACAATTAAATGATGAAGACAAAAGTATGAAAAAAATAAATACCAAGGCGCGCATGTGTATATCACGGAATAGAGCTATGCACGATTTTTTATAATAGTACAGCAGCAGGTTTCGAATACGAGTCTTATCAATTCAAAGTAGGCATCTTATGTCTATTCAGACGTCTCCAGGTAAATAAATAGGTCGAATATAAAACTACTAGTATAATTACTAGCGCTTAAGATTTTAGAGACAAACGGTTGTTTTACATTACCCGTCGGAATTGGTCGGCGCCACCTTGTAGAAGTTGGGCCGGTTCTTGGCGTCGCGGCAGGTGACGCTGATCTTCGCGGCGGGCAGCGGCTTGGAGTCGCGCAGCGACCACGAGCCGCGACAGGAGCAGCTCTGGCAGTAGACGATGCCCTCGACCACCACCTGAACCGGCGCGCCGGCGGCGGCAGCACCGACGGCTACGGCAAGGAGGAGGAGGAGGGGGAGGAGTTTGACTGTAGACATCTATTTTTTTGGGGGTATTGTTGCTTGTTATTTTGCCTTCCAATATTATGGTTGAGATGTTTGGGTCCTTTACATGTCTATTTATATATACATATATTGGTAGCTGTTGCATTTTTATTTTAAACATAAACGTGCAAAGGGGTTAGGGCTACGTGAAGGCATGTTGCTTTGTGTGGAAAAATAAGATTTGGAATTTAATTAAGGGTTAATTGCATACAGGTCCCCGCAAACATAGTGAATTATAAATATATCCATGCAAAGTTTAATTTTTGTAAGTTATTCCTGCAAAAGTCCTAATGTTTTCAATATGTCCCTCTGGTTTGTTACCGTTAGAGAACCTTTAGAGAACTGTTTATATTTTCAATTTTGCCATCACAAATATGTCCCTTCAAAAGTCATAACAGTATAATATAAGAGGGATAAAAATATCAAAAACTAACCAGGGTTAAGTATTTAATTTATAGTTAACTATATTTTTCTAACGGATCTTAACGGCAGGGACATGTCTGAAAACATTAGAATTTTTGTAGGGATAACTTATGAAAGTTGAACTTTGCAGGGATATATTTACAATTCACTATGTTTACGGGGACCTGTATGCAATTAACCCTTTAATTAAAGTATATGATATTTTATCCTCAGGATATGGATATTATAATGTGAGTAATGCTACTGGTACACCCTAAAATAGAGTGTATTCTTACACTCACTCCGACCAAGAATCATTAATTTATATTTGTCATATCAGTCCTTTTTTTTTTGTTTTTACTAGAAATTGATAGAATTTTTGTAAATCCTAAGATGGAGTCGATAAGATCTACACCTCTCTTTTAGGGTTTACAAGTAAAAGTTCTCTTATAATATAGAATATTATAAATAAATGGTGTAATTAAGAATGTTATAGTCATTACATATGAAAGTAATTTAAGGAGAAAATTCCTTAATTACTTCACTTTCAAATAATTAACCATAGTGAGAAATGAACAAGCTAGAGAGAGAGAGAGAGAGCTTAGATTTATTTTCTGATTAAATCTTATATGTCTATCTTAAAGAAACTATATGAATTGTTTCAAAGTTCGAGTATGTATGTATACTTTAATAAAGGGTTATATAACACTATTTGATTCTTTCAGCAAAAATATAATGCTAACTTATAAGAAGACACATTGCGCTTTAGCCCCCGTTTCAATTATTCTTCTGTATTAAAAATTGCATCAATTATCATTCTACACTTTATTATCATCTCAAATAGATCCAAAAAATTTAAAAAATTAGTAGATTAATTAGACTGTAAAATTTTACTAAAATAAGTTGACATATCACATTATTTTATATCTCAACATATATTCAATTTGCAACTAGAAAAATATAAAATATTTAGATAAAAGGATATCTCCTATTTTGATAATATTATCAAAATAGATAGTTTTTTGAGCAATTTATTCAATTTTTATAATTTTATTGCATTACTTATAGATAACTTTATGTGTGGATTTTTTTACAAAGTTTTATAGCTGACTTCAATAATTATCCCAAATAGTTATATCTATTTAAGATAATGACAAAATGTATAAAGATAATTAATGTAATTTTTTATGCAGAAATAATTGAGACAGATGCTAAATTGCAAGGGAGTTTTTATAATTTTACATTGCAACTTCTAAGAGACAAATATGGCCTAAGCTATTTTAAAATTTAAGGAATCAAAATTTTACGATTTTCTGAAATTAATTACTGAATAATTAAGTGATCTCCATGTCACCCTATATTTGCTGCATGTTAAAAATAAAAAATTTTGAGACTACATGAATATCAGGTAAATAACATTGAAAATATTTTATAAAATATTTTATGAAGATATTTTATGATGTCCGTCGTCAATTCAAATATCTTGTCGCTGAAAATAAGGTGAAAATAAATAATCCGATTTATTGCTTTTTAATTCTAATTTTAAGATGTACGGTGTATGTGCGGAAGTCGCTAATAAATAGAATTTATCTGAACTATAGACTTTTTAAATTGGTTATTTAATTTTTCAAAATTTTAATTTTACTATCAAATCTTTTAATTTATTTGATTTGAATCATCAATCAACGGCACTTTGACTTTAAATTTTGAATGCATCGTTTATCTTTACAGATTTAGATAATATATTTCATGTAAATTTCACAACTATTAAATTTATTAAAAGAAGCAATTAGCTTAAATTTTGAGGTCAAATATCGTTGATTGATTCAAATTAAACAAATTGAAAAAGTGGGCAGTAAAATTAAAATTTTGAAAGATTAGATAGCCAAATCAAAACGGTCCATGATTCAAGTAAACACGTTTTTACCTTCCAAGAGTAATGTGTTAAACAGATCCATTGTATCAAACAGATCCGAAAGTTTCTAATTATCGATAAAATTAAGTGTAAAACTTGATGAAATCGAGTTGACACATAATTATTGTTATATTAAATAAAATATAATCGCATATATTGAATAACTTATACTACGAATAGACAATTTTGATATAAGTTTTATTGAGAGAATATCTCTTTTATTTAAGTTCAGATATATTATTATATAATCAGTAATTTAGATCGTTATTCGATTATAGAACAAATATAATATACCAAATTATAATAGACCGTAATTCCAAATTTTTGAATTTATTTCGAGTTACGGTAAAATACAGTGTTCAAATTGAAACAGAATTTTATACAGGAAAATAATGGAGAAATGGAGCAAAGGTCAAGTGAACCTGCAAGTGAACCTGCAAAAATTTCGTCAATGATATGACAAGAATTTGAGCCCAGCCAAAGTGAACCTGCAAAAGTTGGCCCCGATTTGTGTTTTTATGAAGTCTACTTATGTGTTTGGATGTATGAATATTTTATTATTGAATTTTTTTTACATTTATAAAGTGGCATGTTATATTGATTGATATAGAGTGTACGCATTATCCGAGCCCAAACTTTTTGAGAAGTTTCACTTTTATTGCTGTTCTTTTAAAGTGAACTAAACTTTTAATAAACAACTAAATTGACTTATTTTGTATCATGCCACATTAAGTTCACCAACAAAAAGGTGACTTGGATAATTGATCACCTTTTTGTATTTTTTTTTAAAAAAAAAAATTGGCTCCAAAAGGTTAATGTCCTTCTTACATGAAAAAGATATCTACTGTTAAAACAAGCTTTACCCTCGAAAATTAAAGTGCCCACATTCTCAACTGGTATAGCGGTAAGTTTTAATTCACACCTCTGATTAGTAATTGAGTATAAAAAAATTTTATCTGACAGTTGAGTCATTATTCTACAAAGAATTTGGTATGTTTAGATGTTCGGAAAGTATTAAGCTTTATTTAAAAGAATAGGAGCAAAAACAAATCTTTCAAAAAGTACTAAATCTAGCGCAGCGCAATTTAAACGGCATAAAAAGATGATAGTTGTTGCAATCCCTCCCCATGTGATTGATGCTGATGTACTGATAAACTACTACGTATATGCGCGAACAAATAATTTTTACGTCATATATGTCGATCAGTGTATCAATCAACAGTATATAGGAATAAGAATTTATAGTCCTGATCACAATCTGCTGCTGCAGGTTCAGATCTCTGCTGTGGCTGCTGCTGCTACTCTGTTCCTTCATCATGCCCACATTTTTCATGTTCCCCTTTGTACCTAATTGATTAAATAAGATGCCAACATGGAGTGTATTTCCAGGGAAACCCCCCAATTCCAGCTCCCTTCTTGTCACAACAGGACAGGCTGAAAGCACTGCAAGGTGCATTGGTTGGAGGGATAAGAACAGATGATGAAGGCTAAGATAGGGACTTTTTCTAGCAGATTGGAACTGTTTTCTCTAATTTTAATGCTTGCTTAGCTTGGCTTTTGGAATAGGTTTTTGGGTTAATTGCACCATTGCTTCCTAACCTTTATCAGTTTTTCTACTTTGGTTTTTAAATTTTTTTTTTTTTTTGGGTGTTTGGCTCGTGATCTTTACATTTTGTTTTAATTTATCTCGAATTAGAATTTTCGTTCATTTTAATAGAATAGGTCGTGTCAACTCCACTGTTACATCTCAGCTACTTTTTTAAGTTTCTAAAAAAAATTAGTGGCATATGCGAGATCAAAGTAATCACAGAAATCAAAGATGATATTAGAAATGGTGAAATTAGACTTGATGCAATGGACGTGCATATGAGAGAGCAGATTAGGGACCAAAATAAAAGTAATAAGTGAAAGTTAATAAAAGTTAAGAATATGATGAAAAAGGAAAAAAGATTTGAGACAAAAAAAAAAAAAATCGGTTGAAGGTTGGGAACCAATGGTGGAATTAACCTTTTCGTAGCGCCAAAAAAAAAAAAAAAATCCAAACCAGTATAGAAACAGCCTTTATTGTAACATGCCCGATATAAGTAACAAATACGCCGTAGAAGATATATTCCAAATTAATTTTATTATGCCATATAGAATGATAAAAAGTCTAATGAGAATAAAATGACAAATTTATTATAATACTTACATATGGCGACAAAATATTTTAATTGAGTAAAAAAAAAAATTTAAAGAAAAAAAATGATAGCATACTATTCGTTTTATTTATTTTTCTAAAAATACTAATAGTCAAATTTGTTTACCACTTGTGTTAAGTACCGTCTGTAAAATCTTACAGTCACACTCCTTCCCTGAGGGGATTGATGAGAAACCTCCAGGTAAAATCTACCTGCAGCTGGTCCAAATTAGCCACCAAAAATCAGCAGCATATAAAAGCTTCAAAACTTACCTCTCCCTTTGCTCCATCCAACTACTGCCTGCAGCAAATACACAAATTTCCATTTCTCCCTTACCATATCCTCCAATGATCCCCCTCTTCCTCCTCCTCCTCCTCCTCCTGACCTGCTGCACTCTCTCCTCCTCTCATTCTCCTCCTCCTCCTCGCATCCTCCGGCCCGGACTGTCGGCCTCTCCCCAGCAGTACCTGGACCCGACCCGTCCCCCGCTCCCCCTCCCCGCCGACGCCACCCCCTCCTGCTCCCTCCTCCTCCTCTCCCACTCCTTCGCCTCCACCTACGGCCAACCCCCCGTCTCCGCCGCTTACGCAGGATCGTCATGCGCATGGGCCACCGCCGTGCTCTCATTCTCCGCCGCCTCTCAAGGCGACCAGTACGACCGCATCGCCGCCGTCTGGCTCGGCGGCGCCGAGCTCCTCCGCACCTCCACCCCCGAGCCCACCCCCTCCGGCGTCTTCTGGACCGTCCGCAAAGACGTCACCAGGTACGCCGCCCTCCTCCGCCGCGACGACGGCCTCCTCCTCTCCGTCATGCTCGAGAACATCGTCGACGCCTCCCTCACCGGCGTCTTCCACGTCAACGTCTCCCTCTCCTTCTATCCCGACGCCGCCGATGCCGATGCCGATGCCGATGCCGATGATGCGAAATCGACGATGTTCGACGAGCCGGCCGACGCCGTCGTCCCGATCTCGGCGGAGAATTCCACCTCCGATCGCGGCTTCTGGTTCCGGATCGCGAACGGAACGGAGAATAATGCATGTAAAACGCTTGCGGGCATTCCGCCGAACACCTACCGCGCGGCGCTGGAGGTCTTCGCGTCGGCGCACGGCGACGACGAGTTCTGGTACTCGAACCCCCCGGACTCCTACATCGAGAAGAACAACCTCACCACCCGGCGAGGCAACGCCGCCTTCCGGGAGATCGTCGTCTCCGTGGACGGGCAGTTCGCCGGCTCCGTCGTCCCGTTCCCGGTCATCTTCGCCGGCGGGATCAACCCCCTCTTCTGGGCCCCCGTCGTCGGCCTCGGCGCTTTCGATCTCCCCTCCTATACTCTTGACCTCACTCCCTTCCTCGGCTTGCTCTTGGACCGGAACAAGTCCCACGAGATCGGCCTCGCCGTCACCGACGCCATCGAATTCTGGCTCGTCGACGCCAATCTCCACCTATGGCTGGATCGCAATTCGGATGCCGTCGCAGCTGAATTAACTACCTACCTTGCCCCGAACATCTCGATCTCGCGCCGGTACTCCTCGCACTCCCTGAACGGCACGTTCAAGATCGAGGCCGGGCGGAAGACGCGGTTCGCCGGGTGGGTGAACTCGTCGGCCGGCAACCTCACCACCGAAGTCGGCCAGAAGCTTAAATTCAAGAGCTCGGTCGTGTTCGCGAACGACGGGCAGCTGAAAACGGTTAACATGAAGGCGAAGCAGAAGACCGACGTCGCGCTGCACGCGGAGAATGCGAAGAGCGTGCTCTTCCGATCGTCGGTCAAGACCAAGTACCCGCTCTCGATGGTAACTGCGACGGTCGACGGCGAGAATGCGACTTACACTGCGAGCACGAACCTTTCGCATACTTTGTATGAGGAAACCTCCAAGGCGTTTGATAAAACAGTGCAGACGAACGCGCTCACCGATCGGCAGGACGCCGGCGGGTGGATGGTTGTCAGGGATCACGATGTGATCTCGGGGTCTGCCGGCACAAGGCAGACGTACCAGTACCGCGACGGGGGCGGGGTTTACCGGAGGACGGTGGCTGTTAGAGATGGTGCGATTCTGAGCGACGACACGACCAAGAGCTACGGGTTTGCTGCGACGTCGTGAGACACGGAAAATGCTTGTGCAGGCGAGAGTAGCATTGCTTGTGAGACAACATTCGCTTTTGCTGCTTTAGTTTGTAAATTGCGTTGTAATCTGCTCGTGGTTCGCCGTCTATGTTGCGGCGTTGAAGCCGAGTTGTTTTTAAGATCTGCTGCTGCGTCTTGTTCTCATGTGGTTTTCAAAATGTTCAGAACAATACCACATTGGCAGATGATAGAAGCAGAGTTATATGATAATTAGAAAATTAGTGTTCTTCTATTAGATTTCCATTTGGGAAAAGCAGCAAATACCGAGTGCTAAAATTGCCATCTCCGACTTATTTGATCAACCATCAGGCTGATAACAGTTTCTGTAATGTCAGATTGTCATCAGTGTCTGTTCACAGAAGCTAGAAACAACTTACTATAACCATTTAAGGCAGCAACTTTTTCTATTTTTATTGATTAGATCAACAACTTACACAAAACAAACTATTACAAAACAGCCTCATGAGATGTACATCTTTTCAAGAGCTTCGCGCGTAACCAAGAATAAACTTCTAGATTGGAGCTTCTGCTCCTGAAACCCACCAAACAGAAAAAGAGGAGAAAACTAGTTCTGATTTCGTTTTAGTACAACATCATAATCGGAGTAGAGGTAGTTGCCATTTATTTATAGTAAAGCATATATTAATAATACATCCGATGGCAGAAATTCATCAATTTTGTTCACTGGTCATCATCGAATACATGAATGGTTTGAGATACCCATATGAAATCATGTGTAAGTGCGAAGAATCAGGAAGAGCGAAACTCGTAATAAATAGCCAAAATTTTCAAAGGCATCCAAATGCGAAGGACCAGGCCCCCCAAAAAAAAAGAAATGGAGAAAAAAATCCGCTCGAAGGATATCATCTTAAATCTTACTGATCTCTACGAGTGTAGAGGGATGGAAGAACTCAAAATCCCTACATAAATTTGCTCCGTTCCAATAGTACACGAGTAAAAAAGCACGGTGCGATTACCTGTTCATCAACCATGTCGATCGAGGAACTTCTCGATCACCACAGAAAATGCAGCGAAACCTGCACATCCAACACAAGCAGCCTTTGGGCCACCTAGAGAGAGAGAGAGAGAGAGAGAGAAACAGAGAATTAGGAATGCATGTTACATTGTAGATCACATCATGCTGCATTATGAGTATAAAGATTACTAAGATCTCGAAGAAAAGTGATCAAAAACCAAAATACAATGGAAAACTGTTTTCTAAGAGATTACTCATTAGTATTCGTGCAAGCCACATCAATTGCTACCCTTTGTTAGATTTGGTCTCTACATTTATGTTGCTGATTATGCCCATTGCAAAACTACGCACTAGGGGCATCTGGCCCGAACAATGATATTTTAGATGAAATTGCAAAATCTCAAAAACAGGTTTTATATATTCTGGGAAATGGCCAGAGCAAATTGAGGCCAATGCAAAAGAAGAATAAAAATTGCCATTCACCTCACTGAGGATATACCTAAAATCTATAGAGCTGGTAGAAGAAGAAGAAATGAGTTAATAAGTTAAGTGGATCCAATGCAATGCAGATAAAAATAATTAAGAAAAAAGAAAAGCAATCGTAAAGAAAGTAGAATAATTTGCAAGCAGCACTATGTTGAATACTTTAACAAGTAAAACTCATCTGAGTTACTAAATTGACAACGAAGATATGCTTGGAATAAATTGGACGATATGTTCAATTCATAAAAGAAATGAACAACCTTAACCGAGCATAATCAGCAACATCATGCAATGTCACCATCATTGCTCTTTGTACTATGCATATTGTCTTGTTCTATGCATGCTCCAACTAATGCTTAAATGTTCCCTTTTTCATAGACAATCTCAGTCGAATAAATGGTTATATTCCATCTTTTGGTTTTCTCAACAGTCCCCTCACATCAATAAATTCAACTCATCCAAGTTTATTGGCCTCTCCCTGTAATCCTACCTACCTGAATTGATTCGACATGTTCTTCCACTCAAATTAGATATTGTTTCCAAATTTCGATCATGCAGCAAAGTAAAATGTACCTAAAGATGCATAGTATGTGTAAAAATGTCAAATGACTTGTACATCAGCAGAGTGTCGGTTTAATGTAATGCATTAGTTGTCACCAAAATGGTCAATAATCGCAAGACCTATTTATTTCAGTTTTCTTTTCCCTTTTGAAGTATAGTCAACATCCACCGAGTCTCATGCATTACATGAATTTAATAATTCTTAGGCTTACTGCCATAGGTATTCAGATTGTCATAGCCAAATAGCAAATTAATAACAATTAAGCTATCAATTCTCAAAATTTGGAATAATGTCCTCACAAAGTGAACCATTACACTCCCGAGTATAGTGTCATGCCAATCCTTTCTCAAAGGGTAATCAAGATTGATTCAACAATAAATCATGGATATAATAATCACAGAAACCCTGTGCGGTACGATATACACTGCAATATGTTGAATCAATATATTTGACACAATTCAGTAGTACTCATTATCAAAGGTTTCTACTTTAATGATTTTTTTTTATATTATATATAAAAATATAACAACAAGAAAATTACAACTTGACATATTAAAAACCTATTTAACTATTAAAACCTATTTGAATATGAACGGAGAACAAGTATTTCTTTTCTCAACCAAGAACAGACCAAGTCTTCAAACCTATAAATAGGCTAACTTCTATAGGTCAAGCTTTTTCATATGCGCAATAGATAACAGGCTTTAAAAGTGCAGCAACCACCCCATAGTTGCAAATTAGGTCAAGCAATAGCACAGAGCAAGGTAGATCCAAATATAGATAAAACAATTTAAATGATATGTATTAACAATGCATTGAACAGAATTTGATGCAGATATCAATATGCATATCAAGTTAAGAATATAATAGTAGAGCATTCTATACTAAATTACTTGCTACGTTTCCCATAGTTTTTAGAAGTTTCATCCCGAAAGAATGACTCAATTGAGAAAGAATGGGCCACATATCAATGTCTCCAAATGCGCTAGTATTCAGGCTTTGATAGCTTTTTGTTTATTTTCAATTTTAATTTTTTTGGTTTTTGTTGGGGAGGCAATGTGTGAAAGGGAGAGGCGATGGAGTTTTTTTTGGGAGTGGTGGGTGGCAATGATAACTGTAAAAATTTGATACTCGTATGCCTCTATTGAAACTGAAATTTGAATACTTATAAATGCAAGAGGGACACAGTATCCAATATCAATTATCAAATGTGAAACAATAAACATTTTCATCAACTTATTACTTATTAGACAGATCTATAAACTGCATACACAGACTCAGACAAAGTTTCCAAACGTATATATAATGCATGTTATCATTAATCAATTTATTAGGTCAAAAGACTACATATTTATATGAGAAAAGAAGTGAAGCGTAGTATCCACTATCCACTACCAAATAGTGAGCCAAAATAATTAATTATGTTTGTCATCCAGGTACTCATCCAAAAAGGCAAACCCACAAAAAACTATTAAGAGATGAATAGAAGTGAAAAAAGTTGATCTAATGTGCCACCAGTCTATCATGATATATGCTCATTGACAAAACAAGGCAAAACTAGTACCCTATAATTATTATTAAAATTTCCTTCATTCCAAGATCTCAGAATATAAAAGAAAATTACCTTTTGCAGAAAGAGCCCCTCCAGTAACACAACCAGCAACAACAGTGTTTGTTGTGTCATGTTTTGCTCGAGCCTAGAGGGGGGAAAAAAGGCTATTAAAACCAAAGAACAAAAGAGAAGACAAAATAAACAGATATTACAGATATACCCTGGCCAAATTATCACTTTCTAAAATATATCCCCCCAAAAATCTAGATTCCATAGCCCCTCAGGTTATACACACACAAACACACGCATACACCCTTGTAATTACAAAATGTTACCCTCGTAGAATAACTTAACCTTTTTCTAACATGAAACCAAATTCTTCCCATGAAATGGATGATTCTCCAACTTAAGATAAGGGCAGTATTGCAAGAAATTACACTTTCGAGAAGCGTATGAAAACTCAGGTTTTTACACAGGTATGTAGGCAGATTTTGCACAAATATATATGTAAAGCCCCCAAGAAAGAAAAAGGAAGTAGTATGAGCATCTTTTGGTTCTGCCTTTATTTTACCTTTTCTACAACACATTCAGCAGCGGAGAATATAAAACCCATAAAAGCAAAAGTTTTTGCGGAGCTCCAACTTCTCCTGCCCATCTGCTTAGCTGTATAAATGAATTGTTCCCTTGCAGTCATCTGCTCCTGCATAAGTGGATTGTCCAAAGCGCCAAATAACAAGCCCATGAATAGACCAAGACCACCTCCTGTTAAAAAATAAAAATGGCAAAAATAATTCTGCTAATTCTAGGTATACAAGAGTAATTAGAGGACATAACTTTCACATCTTTAAAGCATGGTTCATTAACTCGGGTCGGCTCCAGAATAGAATTGCACCGTTTCAATTTTTGGCTCGGGATATTCGTTAAAAGGTATTCAAACAAATCAAATAAATATTAGAATTGGAATAGTAAAACTTAAATCTCACAACATTTTGAAATAACAAAGTTATTTTCTTACTTAATTTTTTAAGGCCTAGTATGGTAATATGGTGGCTAAAAGCACCATTTTATACTATTAAAGGCCCAAAAGTTTTAAAAAGTTTTCAATCTTTCCTTCTTTTACATTATAAAACTACAATTGCAACCGCCACCGGAGAAGCATATGGCCACATGCTTCTCCGATTGCAACCCACATGCTTCTCCGGTGGCGGTTACAACCACAATTTTTAAGCATTGCAGAAGGAAAGACCGAAAGCGCTATTGAATTTTTTTAGATCTTCCATAGTATAAAAAGAGTGCTTTCAGCCACCACATTTCCAAACTAGGCCTATATAATACACCCAATTTTCACATTGCCATCTATGTATAGATCTATAAAATTTAGTTCCTATAAGCTAGTTCTAATCAAGTTGGATCAATATTCTAAAACTAGGCGAATGCTTCCATACAATTGTTAGAATGTTGTCTAAAAGCACTGATCCTAAATTGAGCATTTTCAAACACATTAGAACTGAAATTGGAAGTTTTTTTCCACTTGGAATGCTCTTAAACCCTTGTTTAAGATCAGCATCCACCGTAACCAAAAAGGAGTTTTGGGGGAAACTTCAAACCCTGCTTTGGAACAAGGGTGTTAAGTGACGAAACACTATTATCCATTCGCCAATGCATTAAACCATGTAAAATTTGAGATTAGTAAACAACAAAAAGACTATTTCAAAAATGCGCTGTAGCTCAGATAATGTCTATAAATTGCTTGCCTCTATCAAACATTACAAAAATAATAACAAAAGCAAATTCTAATTGGGGTTTTTCAACTGAAAATTAACACTAACATTTAAAGAAAGAAACTAAGATCTAAACTTCCAAATCCCTATTCTCTCCTCTCCCCTCTACGAAACTAATTACAAAATAACTAAAAATTCGAAGGAAAAAAAAGAAGTAAATCAATAACTAAACAACTACACCAACGATCATAATAGCAACAATAAATAGCAATAACAGATTAAAAATCATACCCATGACCCCACTAACGACGCTCCGAACGGCGCAATTGTTCCATATATCCTGGCCACGGATCTCCTCGATTGTTGGGAGTCGCAACGGCTCGATCTTCGGCTTCTCCGCTTCCTTTGGGGCTTCTGGGGGCTCCGACCCCCCGGCGGAGGCGTCCATGGATTTAAGCTCCGGAGGTGGAGAAGGAGGAGGAGAAGAGCATCCGCCGACGCTTCTAGGGTTGGTGAAGAAGCGTTGGAGATTAGGGTTTGGAGAAACCCTAAAAAGGAAATGGAGGAGGAGGAGGAGGAGGAGAAGGAGGAATGGATGTGTTTGCCGCGCCGTTTTTAAGGCGGTTTTTTTTTTTGGTTTTTTTTTTTCTCTTCTTTCCTCCTCTCCAAGTACAGAGGAAGATCCGGCTCGGTCCAAATCGGGTCGGTCCGGTGGACTGGACCGTATGTGGACCGGTTTTTTTTTTTTTTGGGTTAACACAAACCTATCATTTATTCAAAAAAAAAAATAGCACACAACCAGCGAAAAGTAAATAATTTATAATATTAGAACAATCCAATCTATTTATATCCAAAAGGAGTAGTATAAAGGGCCCTGAGCCCATATGTGGATCGAGTATAAGTCAAATTATGTTATGAAATCGATTTAGAGGCCTATTTCATATTGTGAGGATTATACATTACTTACATAAAAAATATATGATAAGAAGTTTGATTAAAATATGATGAAAAATATAAATGTCTATCTTTTATGCTTTCACACCAATTTTTTTGGCCCAATAACGGTAGGACGTTAGGTAGCCCTAACGGTTCCTTAATTTTAACTAAATTAGGGTGAAAATAAGTAAAATATTATCCAATCTAATCAGATCTATGTCGGCACACCCAATTATATAATATTAGGTCTAAAATGTATTGGCAAATTCGTGACTCATTGTGAGCTGAGTTGGTGGTATTTTTTTATTGTCATGGTCGTTGATTAATCTACTTGGACTACAATGGATGTAGTAGAGTTAAAGTTGTAATAGCCTCACAACCGAATCCACATCAGATAAAAGTATGTATATATGTTTATAATAGTTTACTTTTTGAATGCATTGATTTAGTGCGTCGATTATGAACTAATTATGAAAAGTGTTTTTCACAAATTGTAAATAACATATTGTTATGAATTATTCGGAAAGAGATTGCATACTAAAAAATTGTTTCAACTTGGTTGAAACAACTTTCCAGTAAGGATGGTTCAACAGCACAACTTGTGCAATATTTTTGACTGACCTATTTATAGTCTAGTATATAAATAGTGCTATGTGGAGCTGTCTTTAGCCGTGTGGGGGATTTTTCATCTAGAAACTCATCTTCTTCCTCTCCAAAACCTATTAATCATTAGAGAGAGAAACCCTATTCTGATGTTTCTTAGCATTTTGGTACTATTCTCTTATCACCCATCCTAAATATCTAGTCGTTTAAGTAGCTTCATAGTAGAGCTTTAGGAATCATCGCATTTCATATGTCCATATTGTCTGAGGATCGACCGCTTGAAGGCTCGTTGAGACGAGTAGTCTTGTATGTGGCGTGCCTTTGAATGCCGATGAGACTTTGGGCTGAGCCTAAGCTAGATTACTGGTAGCTGACTTCACTTTGATGAGCTTGAGAGGAGTTAGTGGTCTTTCTTGTCAATATAATTTCGAGAGTCTTATCAGTCTTTTAACTCTTTTTACTCGCATAGTGAAGTTGCTTTTATAGTCCTATATTTTTCTCCGCTGGATAAGATTATCTGCGGATATTGGTGCCTCATTTACTTTATTCATTATGTGTTTTTACTTGTGAATCTATGTCATGATCGTGCTTGGCTTGTGTTCTTTCTATGTTTTAGCCCTTTTTCTATGTACAGCTAGTTATCTTGTGGTTTTCTAATGTTCCTACTATACTTTGTTTTAGATTTCATTTAAGGTGTTTATTGAATTACCTATGAAAACTCTTTGTGTTTTTAAACACCTATTCATCTCCCTTTAGGTGTTTTTTTGCTCTGATCTTGCTAATTAGATAGATCTTGCAGTTTTATTTAAACCTAACATATAAATCTTTTGTTCATAGAATTGTTGCTCGATGAACGTCGCACGTACACGCATCGCGCTTTTACTGGTCCGCTTTCCTTGTCCTTTCAACTGAAGACGATCTAACTTTGTCTCAAACGCTGATCGGAGAGCGAAACGTCTGATTGGATTCTCTTAAGTACTCAAAACTTTAGACTTCAGTAAGAGCCATAACAGGTGGGTTTTAATGTAGTATCTCATAACCTCAAATTACAGCCATTCAGCCTATTAGATTGAAGCCATTGATCTGAACCAAAATCGAGTGTCGCTTAGCTATTTTAATGAAATTGGCCTTGGGAATGAGAGATTTTAAAATGACCAAAGCATACATTGAGGAGATGCATCCACCAGTAAGGGGGGAGATCACGCCAATGATGATTGGAATGGTCATGGACGGCTAAAAGTGGATAACTTTCGTAGAGAAAAGGAATTTACGTTACTACTCCTCCTAAACTTACATTACAGCTACTCCTAAATTAGGTTACTCCTACTCTTAGTACTAAGAATACGGATAAAATTTAGGTGATTTTGAATGTTCCCTTTGCCATTCTCCCTTTTATAGCTTATATCTCTAACTAGATTTGTTGTAGCTAGAGCGATAACTACGAGACAACTATGTATTAGTCTCTTGAATTATTCTCAAAAGTTACAACTACTTCTGAATCCTTCAGCATCAATTTTGGCATGCTTTTCAATTTGAATCTCTAAGTTTCACTAGAGCATCCATCAAAAAATAGCTTGTGATATAGTCCGTCTATACAAGTTCTAATATTACGCCGAAACTCCCTTCAGCGCGACGTATCTTCCATTTATCGAAGCTCAAATATTACGACGAGTCCCCTTCAGTGCTGTGTATTTCTCTCGTGTTCGTTCATGCCTTGGCATTAAACTTGGATGTTAACAGAAATTAAAAAGAGAAAAAAAAACAACACTATTGCAGATAATGCTTTTTTTTTAATTGTATATACTAAAGAAAAAAAAATCATTTATCATTATCCTTATCAAGAAAATAGTTTTATATGTTACACACTTGTATAACTTTTAACAATAAATTGATATTTTGTGTGTCATTATTTAATTTATTTTTATTTTTTTTAAGCATAAATTCTATGTGATATAGGACAGTGGTTAATAGTAAAGGAGATTCCCCTAATGGAGACCTTTTTTCCTTAGAAAAAGAAAAGAATGATGAAGAAAATATAAATTATATTCTTTTCTAACTAGTAATACTTTTATATCTTCAACTGTTCCTAAATTAGTAACTATTTTTTCTTTAACTAGATATAATTCTGGCTTAAAGAAGAAAGAAGTGTAGCTAAATAGACTCTTAAAAATAATATTATATTTTTAAAAATAGATAAAAATGTAATCTTGTATGAGTTAGCAATTACATGGATTTAAGGAGGAAAAAAATATAGTAGTTATTGCAAGATTTTATCCCCAAAAAAAAAAAAGAAATGAAAATGATGAGAGCCAAAAGAGAATAAGTCTTTAGAAAAAGCAGATTCTATGTGGCAAAATTAGCATAAACCAAAAGATTAAAGCAAAAGAAGAACATAAAATACAAACAAAAAAAAAAAAAAAAAAGTAAATAATGAAGATGCTGCATTACAATGTGGTATCAAATAAAAGCAATGTTGTCTGCACATTCTAAAAAAGATGTAAATCTTTTATATCCTTATTCAAGGACTAATTTTTAGCCCTTATCTTATTAATTTATTTTTAAATATTGAAAACTCACAGAGCTTTGTAAATCTTAGGATTGACAGGTGTAACCATACACCCTTCTTTGAAACGTTCGTCTAATTTTTTTAATATTTGAAAAAAAAAAAAAAACAAGACAAGACTAAAAATTAGCCCTTGAATGAACATGTGTAAGATTTATGCTCCTTTTTAGACGGTACAGCTACCATTACTCTATTTGTAAAAATTTAATTGTACCGTTTAAATAATTGTCTCAAAAACTAAGTAAAGCATGGACTTATTACATGCTCAAATATGTGATATCCTATCCAATTTTATAAATTATAATTAGCTCTTAAATTTTAATTTATTGCACTTAGTCCTCCATGGATTGCAAATATATATATATTTTTTGGGAGAGAATAAAACCTATAGACAATTCATTAAAAAGTAGAGTTTGATTATAAATAAACAGTTTTGGATAAGCCAATAAAAACACCTTCCCACAAAAGACATGCAGGAAAAAAAAAATCACCAAAACTAAATTAAAAAAATGAAAGTGATGGTCTCCCGGCCTAAAAAAAGAAATAAAAAGAAAAAGAAAGATAGATCAGTCCCCCTAAACCTGTGTATCAACTAAAAAGTAAATCAAGCTCACAAACTTGAAGCCCATGGTAGAAATAAAAAATAAAATAAAAAATATATATACAAGTTATAAAAGTTTAAAAAATTATAAATAAAAAATTAAAATGAATAAATAATAATTTTTAAAGACTTTTGCACCTAATTTATTGATGATAATTTTTTCTTTTTCTTTTTTTTTCTGCTAGGATTCAACGACAAAATGTTAACAATGAAACTTAATTATAGCCATCATAATACTTTGAGAAATGCAATACAATAATTTAAAATTTCAAATTTTAACGTTGCAATTTACAAAATAGTCCAAGAATGGTTGATTTAAACTTACGTAAAAATGCACGGACACCTCCCCAAATATCGGTCACTCTAAAATAGTGTCCCAAACTTTTATCTTTTAATGACACCATCCTAAATTTTTAACACTTTAAAATTAATCAATTTTAGGCCAATAAATTAATTTTTTTTTCTAATTTAATTATTTTAATCACTAATAGCAAATTCAGCTTTTAAATTTGATAAAAAAAATTTATTTAAGTAACTAGAATAACTTAGATCACAAATAAAATAAAAGAAAGGTGAAGAAGGTGTCATCCAAAAAAAAAAAAAAAAAATTTGAGTAAGCATTACAGATAGTAAATAAGCAATGCTATACATACACCCCAAAGAATGTACAAATAGCTTTTTCATACGTAAATATGTATGCAGACCCTTCAACTATAGGTCATTTGGGAAATAGATCCCTCAACTATTTTTCTTTATCCGAGGCCTCTTCGGCTTCTTATTTTTTAATTTAAGTTTTTATATTTAGTTATATTAAAAGTTTTAATAAGTTTAATGACTTAATTAGTTACTAGTCGTTAATTGGTCTAATTCTTATTTTATTAAAATGTAATTAAAATTATTAAATTTTATAATATAATCAAAAATTTTGATAAAGTTTTTAAAAAAACATTCAAATATTTTTAATCCCAGAAAATAAAAAATAAGAGCGTTCCTATAATAAAAAAAAGGAGATACTGTGGAGCCATTTCCAAAAATCTAAGAGTTGATACAACCCTATGAGTTTTAGTAAAACTAATAAAACTTGATAAAACAATTAAATTAATGTAGGTCATAAAAATTTTATGGGTATGAGTTTTAACTAGTGCTGTCGATTAGCCGAACATGAGTGAGTTGGGGACGGCTCGTGTTCGCACGTCTATTAAACAAGCCAAATATAAGCTGGCTCGTTAAAATATCGAACTGAAAAATCTAGTTTGTGTTCGGCTTGTTTATTAACGAGCCAAACACGAGCAACAATAAATTAAATTATCAACTCTTCTACTGGATGAAAAGTTGAAAGAAAATTAGAAAATTAGAATCTTAATCTACTGATTGAAATTCACAAATATAAGTATCTTTGCATTTTTGATTGGCCTAAAATTCAAATAGTAATATTTATATATACACACACTTAAGATTCTGAGCTAAAAAATTTAATTCGGTTCGATTTATTTATTAAACGAGCGACCAATCTTGAGCCCATTTAAAGCCGAAGACGAGGTGAATTGCCGGTCCTAGTTTTAACCTAGTAATTGAGTGTAGGAGTAATATTGCCTTTTTTAAAACAACAACAACAACAAAAAAAAAAGGTATATTTGCGGAAAAGTCCCTCGTCTTTTCTTAATTCCCTTTAAGGACTAACTCTTCTTCCCGTATACGTATATCTATATATGGGCAAAACCCACTTACCCCGCGGGGATCCTCGTGTACCTCGCCCGTGTCGTCGCCTCGGCGAGCACCCGACACCCTAGCGGCGTCGGAACCCCCAAACCCTACTTCCCCCTCCCTCTCCCCACGAGGCCAAGATCTCCAGCCGCGGCGGCTGAGGCGGCGGAGGGCGCGCGCGGTGCGCCATGGACGGCGACGGCGACGGCGGCGTCTTCTCCGGCGGGGAGCGGCGGCGCCTCCGCGTCCCGCTCTCGGAGGTGGTGGCGGAGTGCGTGCGGCGGTGGTTCCAGGACGCGCTCAAGGAGGCGAGGGCCGGGGACGCGTCGATGCAGGTCCTCGTGGGCCAGATGTACCACAGTGGCTACGGCGTCGCCAGGAACGAGCAAAAGGTGAGGCCTTCTTCTTAGGGTTTGTGATCGCCTTATGATTTTGGTAGGGCTTTTGTTAGGGTTTCTGAGGTTGCTGATAAAAGAGGTCCTTTTGTGAGTTTGATCATCAAGTTCTTATCTTGGAGGAGATCGTAGTGTTGTTTCATTGGTTAGGGTTTGCTATTGGGGAAGAGGAAGAATGATTTAGGAGTTTGTTTATGGTATAAGTTTTGTTCTTAAGAGAGCAATTAGACGAGGAAAATTAGTTATTATTATTGTTATTAAGAGTTTCCCTGTAGAGGTTTGGGGCCATTAATCCTATTATCTTGAGCATAAATTGTTAAAACACCAATTCTCTTTTAGATTAAGCTTTTTTTTACTCCATTTGAATGGAGAAAAGATGATAGCCGAAAAAACAGGAAAAAAAATTAGAATAGAAAATCATTCTATTCTCAGTTGGATTGTAAAATCCAAGAGAGAAAGGAAGAGAAGCGGAAAAAAAAAAATTTATTTTCATGATGATCATTTTATTTTTTCTCTTCAGAATTGGAGAGAATGTCATAGAAAATTATTTTCCTTTCTTTTCTTCTCTTTCATACGAACAAGTTAATTTCTTTTTTTTTCCTCTTCTTTTCTCTAATGTTCTCTCCTTCGAAACAAAGCATACGGTTGTTTCACGTAGTATTGGAGATCCTTAGTGCATTGGCATAGAATGCTGCTTATCCGAAAGCACGCGTGTGGATGCTTTCGGATAAGCACGTGGCAACGGAGAGATAGGCGATTAGTTTCTATAACCGCATGCTCGTACGGCACAAAAAATGGAGATTTGAGAGATTGCCGAATGCCTCTAGCCAAGCATGCACTGCACAAGAAGTGCCGCAATGCACGTCAACTCACTCCCAAAGGGAGCCTTAGTCTTTAATTTCCTCCCATTTATTTCAAGGACTCGTGTCGGGCTTGTGATCTCTATTAGCTTGAGTTAAAATGATGAGTATTAAACATTGTTATCTCTATAAGCTCAACATTTTAGTGAAAAACGGTTGTTTCGCTTATTATGTACGGAAGGTATTTGATTTTCTATGTTTTTTTTCTTTAGTTAGTCAATAGTTTGGAGTATGTTGCTGCGTAACTAGGCAACATAATATTGCGAGTCTTGTTGTTCTTGTGTTGCGTGGTTGTTTACTTTCTCTTTTCGTTATTCGAATACTGATACGATGAATACGTATATTGTTTCAAGCTAGTTACAGAGACAATATCCACTCAATACATGTAAGGATATAAATCAGGTATGAGACATATCATATTTGTTTGGAAAATATATACATATCGTAGGAAATATATTGTACCATATTTAATGTATACAATAAACCAATTTGAGACTTGCCAAATGAATACGAGACATACAAATTGTTAAACTAACAGAAAGTCTTTTGTAAAATTCTAACATATGAATATGTGCGTATATATTCGGATAGAGTGCTTCCGCCCATGTCTGTATACGCTGTATGCGCATTTGGATTTTGATATGAATCCAGATTTACCAAAAATCTAAACTCATGTCCAAGTATCCAACACAACTCGGATTTTGGAAGCCTAGCTGGATGGTTATGATATTGTCACCCATAGTCTGCCACAAGTCTGTAAGGGTAACGTCTGCTATTACAGACCCCTTTTTTTTCTTCTGTAGATTTGGCTCATGCAATCAAGGAACCGATCTCTAAAATGATAAATTTGATAGTCTAAGGAGTTGTCGTTATCTCTGGCCCAAAGGAACAACTAGCCAGATCTATATAAATCCTTCTAAAAGGAAAAAGAAAAGAAATATGAAAATCAATGTGAAGCAAAATTTTCTAATTCTGGAGAAACTCTTTCCTACTGTGGTAATAAATCATTTTGGAGTTTTGCTCTGGTAATGTGGAGTGTGGACAGGTTTGATATATTATGTTAGTTTAGTTTCAATTTCATTCAATTGACTGTATATATTTGAAGTTGACTCTTTTAAAGTCAGTTTAGGATCTAAAATGGAGTCTAGATTGAAGGTCAAGCAACTTTATTTACACTTCCTAGTACTTTAAACGTTGCTAATATAGTTTCAATAGTATGTTTTGGCCGAGATTAAGTTTGTTGTTTTCTGTTTTAGGGAGTGGGGTGTGTTGGGGTCTGCGTATTACAAGTGAGAATTCGTGAAAAAGTAAAAGATGTGACAGTAAGATCTTACGTTTAAATACTTGAGACATGTAAAGGAGATTCATATTTGGCGAAGTCTTATTCTAACTGCTGAAAATAGAAAAGGAGGGAAAGCTAGAAAAATCATTGTTTTAAATATAAAAAGTAATGGAAAGCAAAGAATTTTGGTTGTAGGCCTTAATTTCATGCCTCCTCACTCCTTTTTTTTATCTTCTTCTATCTACTGTTCCTTTTTATTCAAGTCTCATCCCTCTCTTTCCAAATGCGGTTTATCTCTGTATGAGAAGTAGTATTGAATGCTTGGCCACTTCCAAATCCAACTGAGGCGTTCTACTGAGATGAACTGCATAGTGAACTGCATACTTATAGCAGGAAATTAGTTTTGCTTCTGAGATCATAGACCTCAATTGGCATTCTCATACCATGATTATTGAGCCGCAAGTTGATAATCATCATGGACCTTCAGATTCCTTTCAAATATGAACTAGTCCTGCCTTTTTTAGGGCTAGTTGTCAGGGACTTAGAAAAATTCTGCGCAGCCCGGTCCCTGGCCCAACTCCGCAAGCTGAAAACGGGTTGAAACAGGTTGACGGTAAGACCCGAACCCAACCCGCTTTGGGAGAGTAAAGGGTTGCAGCCATTATGCTCCATTATTCTTTAGAAAAAACTGTCAAAAGTCATGGGAGAGACTCTTGGGCTTGGCTTTCATGAGGGCTTATTAAGTGTAGTTAATGGGTGAGTTAGTGGGTGAGTTATGGTGGCTATATTCATTGTATCTCATAGCCTATAAATAGTGGGTGTGTGGCTAAGGCCAATGTACACAAAAGAGTGTGTATGTGTTGTAATCATCTTTTCTAAGTAATTGAGAGTACTTGGTTTTTTGGGTTAACCTCTATCTCTCTCTTTTATTCCCGTTGCAAATACTTAGTCGTAGGACATGAAGGTCCGGGCTAGCAACAGGGGCAAAGGCTTGTCCATCTTTGCGGAGAAAGATGGGCGCCGCACGGACTTTGCTAACAAAAACGCTAAGGCCGTGACATAGTGCTTTTATATGGGATGCAGCTGGAGTGAAAATAATTTTGTTAAAGAGCTCGAAAGAATTTTGTAGAAGCGGTTTGAAATGTGAGTCAAAGATTTTCAGAACGCATAATATATATTTGGAAAGAAGGTTATCAGCATCAATTTTAGCTTATACGTTCTTAACACGTCAATAACCAAATGTTTCTGAATTTTTCGCAATAGTAAGTGATGGTAACATATACTTATCATGAGTTTAATGGATTTCCTTTATCTTTTTTTTTTTTTTTTTTTAACTTATGCTTGAAGTTTCTCGAAATGCAAAGGATGACTTGATTTTTGGTCTTTTAGGGAAGAATATGGATTGAGAAAGCATCAAGATATCGATCTACAGCTTGGAAGGTCAGCGAAAAACAACCAGGTTTGTTATTCTTGCCCTGTAGTCCTTTGTTCTTCGCTTTTGCTTTACGGGGCCAGTGTAATATACTTAGAACCCTAAAAAGAAAATAGAGGAAGGAAAGAAAAGGTAATCGGTGCCTCGGAGGTGTCATTTTTTTGTCTTATTTAGGAGATATTTTTTTGTAGCTTCTTTTCACCATTTTCAATTGCTTTTATATTAATTGCTGTTGATTTGCTTTAATATGCTTTTTAGGATATAATGCCAGTGACTCAGATTCTGATGAGGTGAAAGGAAGTACCAAATGATAACCTAATTTATGACTTGACCTTTGAACAAGAGTTACTGAGGTGAGTACACAGTATTCATCATGAACCTTATTTAATTGGATTCTAAGAGGCTTCCAAGAGGCTTCTACAAATGAGAAGTTCTCATATTATGACTGCTCATGAAGAGATGAACTGAATTTTAAGTTGGATTTTTTGTTTGTTGCTCCATATGCTATTTTAATTATTTCGCTGCATTTCTTGCTTGCGCTTCACGCAGGTGTTGTTTATTATGAATGTTCCTTCTGGTGGTTTATTTTTGCATCTAGCTAACAAATTGTAATGAGATAGGGCATGAAATAAATGATTTAGTACTTCGAGAGAAGTAGGAAAAAAGAGATTACGCTCACAAAAATCCGTTGTTGAGAATATAGCAGGATGCTTTTAGTTGGTTCTGATCATATTTGCTTTTTGCGATACACTTACAAATCAAATTGCCCTTGTTTCACTTTCCAAATTTCTACTTTCCTCTATCTCAAATTTTGAGTAGGAAAGTTTTGTGAGGATGGTAATTTTGTCCAAGCTTCCTTTTGCTATTTTTTGAAAAAATTTGTGTTTCTAAAGCTCGGATTTTCTTAACGTTGCTGATAGCTAGATATGCTTAATTATTACTGTTGGTTTAGAAGTTCATGATCTAGCCTTAGAATTTCGTGTGTGATTGTCCCAGCTATTGGAAAATCTTCTCCATTAGAAAAGCAAAACTGTGTCTTTGGCAGCCAAAAATTCTGGAACTTCGCGAATGATTGGAAAGCTGAAACAATTCTCTGGCTGTCAGGAGTGTCAGCTTCAATTTTCAAGCTTGTGCTTTAATCTTCAGTTCAGCCATAGATGGTGGAGAATTTTAAGGAATAAAACTGTTAGGTTTTTTCCAACATAAACAAACCACATAACCTTTAACCTTTATGAAAATGAAAACCGGTTTTTTGTTAATGATTTTTCTGCTCTGAATCCGATATCAGTTTAAATAATTTATTTTACTCTTTTTTTACGGGTCTCTTTGCTGCATATGTATACTCCTATGGCACTATTGACCTGGGATATTTCTGAGAGAGAAGGGGGATGCATACCCCACTTTCGTTCCCAAACGCTGCTGCATACTTTCAGGATAACAGGTTGTTCTATTCAAAGTGGATTGTTTTGGAATAACCCGTTAAAACTTGCTGTCACCTTTCCCTGAACCACCTTGTTCTCGTCTTTATAGCCCGATTGTTCGGGGGCGAATCATGCGAAAAATGATGGTTTTTAGTTTAATGTTCGATCATAGCTGTACCTAATAAATATTCATAGCGTTTATGTAATGTCACTTGCTCTCTCACATCAATACCGTAATAAAAACTCATAATGTGTCTTGTGTTTGCAGCGCCGAAAAGCAGCAGCTAATTACATTCTTCGTCTCAGAAGCAGTGGGTGTAAGTGTGAATCTTTTTTTCGTCCTTTGTTCATTTAGTCAGAAGTTTGTATATTTCCATTACCAGCATTTGCTTGCTGTCCTCTCTCTCTCTCTCTCTCTCTCTTCTTATCTCTTGTTTTCTTTCCCTTCCTGAAGTGGAAGAATCCTGTGTAGGTTTTTACATTTTTGAATCGTTTGATTTGTCAATGATGGATGCTAATTTAATGTTTTTGTCATTGTTCATTTTTAGCGATACTTACATTCTTGAATGAGCTGAAGCTTGGTGAGTGGTTGCTTCCATTATTCGTGCGGTCGAAAATAACTCGGTTTTATTTTTACCAGCTATTAATTGTTGCCAAACTATTGAATGGGTCAATTTGACAGTTTTTTCTCTTCCTTTTTTTTTTGAAAAGAAATTTTCTCTTTGGGTTGATAGGGAAATAATGATGGGGATTAGAATGCTAAAGCTCACCATGGCCAATAATGGTGATTATTACAAGTGTATCTGAGTAAGGGTTTGTTTCATTGAGAACTCTGAATAATTTTGGAAATTAAAGAGATATTACAGATCAACCTCCACCTTGTTGCAATTTTTGGCAATTTTTGTTACTGATGTTAGTCATGTAACTTAGATCTCAGGGTTACTGCTCTTTTTTGTTTTTTTTTCTCCTGCATTTTAAATGCTTTAAAGAGTCCCCTTTGTGTTCTATGAATAGGGCAACTCTTCTTTTCCATTTTTACAACTTATTTTCGCATTCTCTCGCTTTTATAATGCTCTCTGTAGCGAAAATTTACTCGATATTACCATTTCTCTTTTGTTTTTCTGTTAAGAACATTAGTTCCATATTGGACTACCCATATGTAATGAAAGGGGTTGTTTCATTACTAATAGTTTAAACTTTTGTGTTGTATATCCAAGCCTTTAACATCTTCCATCTTCATTAATAGGAATTCTCGTATTTTTATTTATCTTGGGTTTAGTGGTTGTGCTGCATCACAAGCTTTGTGAAAAAAGATGCTTAGTGATTCAGTTTGCACAATATACGAACTCAACATTCAAAATACATGTGACGCCTCGCTTTCCAGGAGAATTATTCTAGTCCTTACACGCTTATACTTTTTAATCTCTTGGGTTTATCTACCGCTCAAAATTTTATAGCCAGGTTAAAATGTTCGGCCTTATCATATCTCATATATAGAACTATTTTAAATCATGGAGTGTCACAATGCAAGAGCTCATATTTTGCGGGGTCGAAACCTGCGAGCCTCGGACTTTGAGCAAAACAAACGAGCAAAACTGGCATGCGGCAATTCACCTAATCCTCAAAGTTACATAAAGTAGGTTAGGGTTAAATTTCTCCACACACTTACATTTGAGCAAAAATTAATTTCATAAAATGTGCTCTATTAGAATGCATCCTTTTACACCGTTGGATAGTATTCAGCGCTGCTTTGAGATTCGCATCTAGCGATATCGAGCTGTGAATGTTTTTGTTTTTCCTCAATGTTTGTGCTAATAATAATTAAACATGCTTCTTAAAAATAGATCACTGTTACAAATGCGACTTTTTTGTTTTTTTTCATTGTACTTGTACATACACAATCAATAATAATTATCACATTGCATCAAACCAATTCATCCTCAATCCATTTTAAGTTACTTCCCACAATATTGGAGAGTCATACATATCATGCTCCATTGTTCCTCCTATTCTTCCTCCATTCCCATGGCTTTTCCGGGTCGGATGCCGCCCACAAGCCCATCCGTTTAGCCCGCGCCTGTTTCTCCAACTAAATTTTCCGTTTTCGAAGAAAAAAAAAGTTCATCAGAGACTAAAACACGCTTAGTACATGTTTAACTAATCGAATATAAAATCTACTTCAAAATATTCAAAGTTTTGCGACTTTGATTCAAATTTTCACTTCCTATTTTGCGATTTTCAACAAATATATAAAGGAAGATTATTTTGCCAAAAAAAAAAAAAAAACCTAATTTCAAGGATGAGTTTTTACTTACCCTGTCAAGCTCGGGACGTTGATCATATGCTGTGTAGTGCCATGCAAGCCCTTTCTTCAACATATGCTCCTATAGAAAATTGTTTAAGATCATAAATAAAAATTTTAAAAAAACTCTAAAATAGATGCAAATAATACAAAAGTTGGATAAGTCGCGCTTACAGTCCCTAAACTTCTAGTCCAAATTTCACGTTGGTTCTCGAACTTTTAAGTTCGCTGTAGCTCTTTCCCTCACTTTCAGTAAAATAAAAAATTATCGCTAACCATAGATTCTTAAAGTGAAATAAATATAAAATCACAGAGTAGTTAAATATAACTTTTTAAACCATAAAATGACAAAATAAACACGCACTAAACTACAGGATAGTTAAAGTGCAATTTTTTGAACCACTGGATGGTAAAGTAAAAATACGCTAAACCACTCTCGAGTAAATTGAAGTGCACCTTTTTTTTTTTTTTTTTTTAATACTTACTTGTACAAAAACACCATTGCAATAAATATCTCCCACACAACGGCCATATCTATCATCTCCAAACACATAAATTTTCAAACGCTTTCCTTGGATTAGTTTCACCATTTCCTCCTTTGCCTCCTTTCCAAAAGGCATAGAGCTCTCTGGTGCATCAATTCCCCTGTTGATTTGTCACATTTTTGTATCATTTACTTCACCATGCATGCATAATGCATTGTTCAAAATGTAATGACAATGTACTTACCTTAGTCTGATTCTATATTTTCGCGCAAGAACTTCCTCGTTGTTCGACGAAGATATCACTCTGCAAGAGAAGTGGAGATGAAGAATCTAAAGCACGATTAAAAAAGTTGATTACGGACTTGTTTAGTCTCCTACTGTTTTTGCAGAAGTGCTATTTGAGTAGAGCTACTTGAAGAAGCATTAATGACTTCTTGTATTAAAATTCTATCGATGGCTTTTCATTGCAGACAAAGCTGTAGCTATTGGAGTTTCTGCTTTTGGGATTAACCAAACTAATGATTAGCTGTAATGATCTCTAGTAAAATATCTGGCAAACTACATGTTTCCGAACCCAAAAACACAACCTCCGGCTAAGCTTCTACCGCGAAGAGAAGTTATCGAGGTGGATTTCTGCAAAACTATTATCAGTGTTTCTCCCAATAGCACTAATCAAACAGTACCGCATCGCACAATATGATATCCGATTCGAAAGCCAGATAGGCTCTAAGATAGAGCATGTATGTGTGAGTTAACCTGTATCCTGCATCAACTATGGTTTTCTGCAGTGCATCAGCCTTCTGGTAGTTCCTGACGGCCCGCGCCTCGGCCCTCGCGATCGCCGCCTCGTGCACTTCCCGCGGGACCCTCCCCGACTCCCGAGGGTCGGCTGTGTCGACGTACACGGTGACCGTGTCGCCGTCGGCCACAGATTTAGCATCCACCTAGAGTTAGAAGACATTTTGATCATAAAAACTGACTTATTTTTTCGAATTTCCAACTTTGATCCATTTTTTCGGATTTAAGCGAAAAGTATGAATAAAAGTTCCAAAATCTAAAAACTAGTAAACTTTTTTTTTTTTTTTTTTGGTTTCAAACTTGCAAAAGTAAGAGTTGTCTCACAGGGAGTGTATGCAGTTCATACTTCACTCCTTCAGGCTTAGAAGTTGTTGCAGGAGCTGAAACTTCTGACAGAGTATGAGGGAGTGGAAGACCATAGAAAGCCAAGAGACCCTGAAAAAGATTTGAAAAAATATATATATATAAAACCATATGATTCAAATTTAATTTAAATTTGACATTTAAAATTAAGGCTATACATTTGTTTCATTCTATCAGAAGGAAACAAAGAAATTTAAATTGAAAACCTTTAATTTACCTTCACATCTGCCTTTTGGTGCCTCTTTAGGGTTTGGATTACGAGCCGCGACGCTTCCTCCGGTGTTCTCGGTGGCGGCTTCGCCTCCCTCCACGCCTCCGACAGCTTCTTATACCTTTGATTGTAGATCAAAAACTAGTTGTTCAATCTAAATTCTAAACAATGAGAAACAACAATTTTATCATTTTTTTATTTATTTTTAGTTTTTTTTTTTTTAGTTCATGATCAGCATTGAAACTAAGGAGCATATTCCTAAGCAAATCAGCTTAAAAAAAGCATGTACTTAAGAGGTCAGTAAAGATGTCAATCACTCATGATTTGAAACAATGGCAAGAATTTTGGTCTATCTATGTAAACAATCAAAATAAGAACACAATCATATTTTTATTTTTTTTGTCCTTTGATTTATGATCTTTTGAGGAGCACAAACGCCATAGCTTCTTTAAGAATATTAGTCTCACACTGAATACAAATTAGAATTTTGGTGTGTTTATAACGTACGTGAGAAGTTTCTCTATCTATCGGTATAAGCTTTTGAATTAGTCGCGAGCAACTTAACACAATAAAAATTAATGAAGCAATAATGGCGTGATTATCTTTACTACTTTAAATAGTAGATATGAATAAATTGGCTCAATCCCAATTTTTTATTTTTTTATTTTTTTAATTTTTCATTCTTGTTCTCTCTCTCTCTCTCTCAATCTCTCTCTATCAAGATTAGCTCAAATTATTCACCAAAGAACACATCAAACTCATCTGAATCCAAAATATTTAAATTATTTCTCTGATTGAATCACAATTAGTATAAGATTATAAGCAATTCATTGATCAGAGGTGAGTGAGTACCAATTTGCCTGAGCCTTCTTTGAGGAGACCACATGCTGACTCAGCCCTTCTGGAACCTTCCAAACATCAAACAAAAAACCAAAAATTGCTAAATTTCAACAGCAAAATTAGGCCACATCATTTGGTACCAATTTCATATTTTTTGTTATTTTTTTTCTTTTCTCTCTCTTTTTAAATTTAAAAAAATTCAATTTATCGCTTTGTGGTTCGAAAAGACAGAAAAAAAAAAATATATATATATATATATATAGAAAAGCAGAAGCGGTACCAAACAGGACCTTAGGATTCGAATTGTTAATGACGGAGAATTAAGTGCGTACTTGAGATGTGACCTCGAAATGGAGGAGGTCGTGGGCGAGGGCGGCGATCCCGGGGTGGGTGCCGGGAAATTGCGTCTCGTTGGCCGACGCCGCGCGGCCGCCGCCGCGGCAGCCGCATAGAAATCTGAGCAGGGCGTTTCCCATAATATCGAATTATGATCTAATTTGAATTTTTTTCTTTCTTTCCCCCCCCTCTTAGAGAGGTTTATTGGTTTTTTGGGGGAATCAAGCTCGCGTTCCGATGAAGGAAAGGAAGGGAAAGTCAGCGCGTAGGAGATGTGACACGTGGAGGATTGTGATTTGCTGATGAGAAATTTTTTTTTTTATAGGTTTTGGAGAAGGATTCTCATTTGAGTTTGTGCACGATTTGGGTTCATCATTATTATTATTGGGGTTAATTATTGTGAGGGATGGTACTGTACTTTTATTTTACTTTTTTAGAGAAATAAATTTTAGGCCTTTTTGCATAAAAAATCTACTAGTTTTGGGCTTTTGCAAAATTGGGCCGCATTTTTCGTTTTTGCAGATTCGATCCGGATTTTCAGCAAACTGACCAAAATACCCTTGTTACTTTTTCTCTTTCTCTCTCCTCTTTTTTTCTCTCTCCTCTTTTTTTCTCTCTCCTCTTTTTTTTATCGTTCTTTTTTTTTTCTCTTCGAAGAAGGCGGCCGAGGCGGAGGCGGAAATGGCCCGCCTCGCCTCTGCCCCTCACGACCTCGCCCTCGCCCCTCGCCCTCGCCCGCGCACCCCCGCCCTCCTCGCCTCAGACCCCGCCGAGGCCGCGCCTCACCGCGACTCTTTTTTTTTTTTTTCCCTCTCCGACCCTCCTCCACCTGCCGTCCCCGCCGCCACCGCCGGCGACGAAGAAGAAGTGCTTCTTGGGGCCGAGAAGCACGCCGGCGAGGGAGGGAAAAAATATAGTTACACTCCGGCGAGAGCGGTGGGTCGTGAAAAAAAAATTGTAAAGAAAAAAAATAAAAATTAAAAAATATTATTTTCCTACTGAAAAGAACAAAAAAATAGAGAAAAATGAAGAAGATGATGAAATTACACTGTTAGAAAAAATTACACTGTTTAAAAAAATATTTGCACTGTTTTAATGAATGTTGCACTATTTAAGAGAGAAATTACACTCTTTTTAGATGAAATTTACACTTTTTAGGCCAAATTGCACTATTTAGAATAATGTTGCACCATTTCTTTCTCTTCCTCTTCTTCTTTCTTCTTCCTCTACTCTCCATCTTCATCCCCTTTCTCTGTCTCTTTCCTCACACTCCAAAATAATTTTGAACCGTTGCGGTCGAAGCCGGAGGAGGAGGAGGAGCGGTCGTAGTCGCGGGGGTCGAAGAGGTAAACGGAGAGGAGGAAGCGGGAGGCGTCGGCGGCGGCGCGCGGGGGGTGGTGGTGGGCGGCGGGGTGGTGCGAGCGCAGGCGGCGCGGCGAGCGCAGGGGGCGCGGGCGCGATCCCCCTGCGCCCCCTCTCCCCCAGGGACGCGCCCCCTAGGGGGCGCGTGCGCGTGCGCAGGGGGCGCCCCCTGCGCCCCCTGGGGGGGCGTGCGCAGGGGGCAGGGGGCGCAGAGGTGGGGCGGGCGGGGGCCCGGGCTCGGGCGGGCGGGCGGGGGCCCGGGCTCGGGCGGGCGGGCGGGCGCAGCCCGCGCCTGCGCCCGCCCCGCGCCGCAGGGGAGTCCCCTGCGGCCCCCGCGCCCCGCCGCCGACGCGCCCCCTGCTCCCCGCGCCCGCCCGGGCCCGGGCCCGGGCCCCGCCCCCCCGGCCCGGGCCCGGGCCCCCGCCCCCGCCCCCGCCCCCGCCCCACCCCACCCCCCCCCGCGCCCCCTGCCCCCTGCGCTCGCGGGTGAGCCCCCAGCGCTCGCCGCTCTCCCTGCGCCCACCCACCACCGCCCCGCGCGCCCCCTGCACCACCGCCGACGCCTCCCTCTACCTCTTCGACCCCCGCGACTACGGCGGCGCATGGACGCCGCCACGGCTCCGGGCGCGGCGGCGGGGACGTCGTCGTCGTCATCATCCGCATCGGAGAAAGAGTGCAATAAGTTGCACCATTTTGACCTTCGTTGCACTATTGCACTATTGCACTATTGCACTATTGCGGGGGCCCGGGCCCGGGCGGGCTCGGGGAGCAGGGGGCGCGTCGGCGGCGGGGCGCGGGGGCCGCAGGGGACTCCCCTGCGGCGCGGGGCGGGCGCAGGCGCGGGCTGCGCCCGCCCGCCCGCCCGAGCCCGGGCCCCCGCCCGCCCCACCTCTGCGCCCCCCTGCCCTCTGCGCACGCCCCCAGGGGGCGCAGGGGGCGCCCCCTGCGCACGCGCACGCGCCCCTAGGGGGCGCGTCCCTGGGGGGGAGAGGGGGGCGCAGGGGGATCGCGCCCGCGCCCCCTGCGCTCGCCGCGCCGCCTGCGCTCGCACCACCCCGCCCGCCCACCACCACCACCCCGCGCGCCGCCGCCGACGCCTCCCGCTTCCTCCTCTCCGTTTACCTCTTCGACCCCCACGACTACGACCGCTCCTCCTCCTCCGGCTGCGACCGCAACGGTTCAAAATTATTTTGGAGTGTGAGGAAAGAGACAGAGAAAGGGGATGAAGATGGAGAGTAGAGGAAGAGAAAGAAATGGTGCAACATTATTCTAAATAGTGTAATTTGGCCTAAAAAGTGTAAATTTCATCTAAAAAGAGTGTAATTTCTCTCTTAAATAGTGCAACATTCATTAAAACAGTGCAAATATTTTTTTAAACAGTGTAATTTTTTCTAACAGTGTAATTTCATCATCTTCTTCATTTTTCTCTATTTTTTTGTTCTTTTCAGTAGGAAAATAATATTTTTTAATTTTTATTTTTTTTCTTTACAATTTTTTTTTCACGACCCACCGCTCTCGCCGGAGTGTAACTATATTTTTTCCCTCCCTCGCCGGCGTGCTTCTCGGCCCCAAGAAGCACTTCTTCTTCGTCGCCGGCGGTGGCGGCGGGGACGGCAGGTGGAGGAGGGTCGGAGAGGGAAAAAAAAAAAAGAGTCGCGGTGAGGCGCGGCCTCGGCGGGGTCTGAGGCGAGGAGGGCGGGGGTGCGCGGGCGAGGGCGAGGGCGAGGGCGAGGGCGAGGGCGAGGGCGAGGGCGAGGGCGAGGGCGAGGGCGAGGGCGAGGGCGAGAGGGGCAGAGGCGAGGCGGGCCATTTCCGCCTCCGCCTCGGCCGCCTTCTTCGAAGAGAAAAAAAAAAGAACGATAAAAAAAAGAGGAGAGAGAAAAAAAGAGGAGAGAGAAAAAAAAGAGGAGAGAGAAAGAGAAAAAGTAACAAGGGTATTTTGGTCAGTTTGCTGAAAATCCGGATCGAATCTGCAAAAACGAAAAATGCGGCCCAATTTTGCAAAAGCCCAAAACTAGTGGATTTTTTATGCAAAATGGCCTAAATTTTATTATATTTTTTTATAGATAAAATTGTATAAAACTATCCAATCTGTTAAAATTTTAATTTTAATACTCAATCTATCAATTTGTTTGATACAAAATTTAAACTCATTACTTACTTTAATATTGTTGTAGCCATATAAATTATGTAAAACATATCAATCGAATTCGTAAAAGTAAATAAAACAATTGAATTTTGAAGTGGAAGAGTCATCAGACGACTCAAATCGAATGAATAGAAAGGTTAAATAGTAAAATCAAAATTTTTAAATGTTAGATAGTTAGACCAGAATGGTTCATAGTTTAGGTAAATTTATATATTTTTACTCTTTGTGCAAGAAGCTTGGCTACTTTTCAATTCGATATTATAGAAATTTTTTGTTCTATTAATTATTTTCGATAATCAGACGTTCGAATCAATAAAGTTGAAAATCGACCAATCGTGTGCAAATAAATATTATGATTTACCCATTCATTACGAAATCAAAATTTTAGACACTTTAAATTTTTCGGTACCATATTCTAATCATCACCATGCAACTCAAATTGTGAAAAAAAAAAAAAATTAAAGTGTTGCTGGAGTTCCAGAATTATTATAGATATGCGAATCATAAGTTGAGAAGTTGCATAATTAGTTGATAATAGTGTTCCCATAATAATAAAACTATAAACCAGTAAAATAAACGAGCCTTTACAGATCTTTACATGTATAACCCTACAAAATTATCAATTCACATATAGGTCAATACATATTCTGCTACAACTTTAAATTTCATGCATACACATACAATACTTGTACCCTTCTTTAGAAATAGAAAACCTAATATCAGGTACAATATTCCTATTTCTAAAACCTAATATCAGGTACAATATTCCCTTCAGCTAAAATCAGTAACATTGAACTTCATACCCAAAAACAATAAAAACAAAACAAAAGTAAAAAAAAACCAATGCTTACTTTACCAAAGTAAATGGCAAGTTCTTTAGAACACATAATTTTATGCAAGTCATTTTGAAAATTGAGGACTGCAGGAAAACATCAGGCTCAGAGTATCTCCTGTTTTAACAACTCAGATTTGATAAAATCAGAAACTCCTTGTTAAATTAGTAGGCCATGAGAAATCTTCAAATGAAGCAAAAAGTGTAAAAATAAAACAGATTTGTTATGTTCAGCAATTACAAGCAATTACATGGGATACGACGAAATGATATCCAGATCATCTCCACTGTCTCACAAGAAGGAATTGAACAAACGGCCCAGCAAAGCACGTCAACTCACAAATATGCCATCAAAAACCACATACGGTGGTTTACGGATCGTGTATGTGCCGCATCCATTACAACAAAAAAGCACCCTCCTCGAACCCAAAAACCAAAACAAAAGAGGAATCCAATGAGATCAAAATTCTTCACTCGAATGTTACACCGGCATAAATAGAAGCAACAAGCGCTAATTCGGCGTGAAATCTAGTAAAAAAGAAAAGGTACAACAAAAACCTTTCTCCATTTACTAATCTGGCCGAAATCTTTATCCTCTATGCTGATTGTCTCAAGGTCTCCAGTAATTTAACTTTTGAATCACAAATTTGGTTGAACTCTGTTAGAAACTTGCGCTGCGCCCGAACTACTTTCCTCAACACATCACCGGAGCTCCATGACTTTAGAGAACTCAAAATCCTTTCTCCTAAGTCCGGGTTGTTGGCGACTGCATTTTCTTCTAAGATCCGGAATATTCGGCCCGGCCCATCATCATTTCTATGCACATAAGATAATAAGGTGTCCAGATCATTGTCCTCCGATCCATTAATTTGGTCCGCTACCCGTGTCTGAATATCTTTTATTGTATCCATCAAGCACAGGATCGAAGATTGAACAGCCTGCAACTTAGGCAAGTTTGGCTGGTCCGTTAAGCTGCTGCCACTGCCGCTCTTCTTTTTCCTTTTTCCGATGGGGAGAAGTGATTTCATGCACGATTGAATTGTAAGAATTTGCCAAGAGAATGACTCTGTTACCAACTGAACCAAAACCGGGAGTTGATTTCCAGGGGAAGTCAATATTGGTTCCAAGTGTGAGAGGTGATACATGACGCAGGTCTTGGTTAAGCGATCAACTATGTGCCACGAAGTTGGATTTGACTTATCCTCAATAGGAAGCAGAGGTTTCTTCGAAGACAAGTTCAATGCATTGACAAAAATGGCAAAGTTCATCCAGCTGATTGAATCTGAGGAGAGTTCCTGTCAACAATTAAGAACTGTATTAGCCTGAGTTTGCAGAGAAAGCAAAGAAACAGCAAAGAAAAACCGATAAACACACCTTTGAAATAGATGTAAGAGCTGTTCAGTAAAGAACTGCTTGTGAAGAACAAATTTTGTAGTTAGTTATATTTTCCAGTTCAACACTTACGTCCCTGAATTTTTATGTATATATAAATATAGTTTTTTATTTTTTTTTGTCTGCTAAACATTTTGCTGCTGCTGCCCAGAGTTGAAAAGCTGCTCCAAAAGTGAGGCCAAAACTAGCCACTTAAATAGGAATAATAATAACTATCATAGCCCAAGAAAGTGTTGTTACATAATTGATTAAAACATTCATTTTATGCCTGAGATAAAAGAGAATTCACCTAGAAGTTTATATAACTAGCATGAATAAAAAATTATCTGCTTCGATTGGCCACAGAAGTCCATGAAGTGCTCAAAACAAGAAACACATAAACTAGAGAAAGATCTCCAATTTGGATATATCCGTCGAAGGATAATAGAGTACATTTAGGCCTGTTCGGATGTATGTCTTATTCGGTATATCTCCATAATTTACTTAAGAAGCTTTATCCATTTGGTAGATAAGGATTATGATCAAAAGTCTAGAATTGACTATATTCAGCCTTCAAGTCATTTTTTTTCGAATAAGATAAATCACATCGTGAGTGAAATATGCCATCCTACCAAATCATATATATCAAGACCTTTCAAGGAACAAAAATCAAGCTCATTACTTACAATCACATTTGAAAATTCTAATACCGAAATAACTTGCTCCAACTTCCAAACACGGCCAGCCTTAAGTACAATGTCCTTCAATTATATTAATTACTAATTCAAGCTATTGCAAGTTTTATCTAAATGTTAGAGCTCTTCCGAATTAACACAGTTTTAAAACACTACAAGTTGGTCGGCCAATTTAATTACTTATCCAACTGTAAAGTTATTCAACTTGGTTAAAAGGCTACACTGAATAATAGCTAGCAGCTAACTTTCATTGCATGTGAACAAACACTAGCCCTTAAAAAAACCAATCAGTTAGCAATATAAAAGAATCCCAATATATGACAGGTCCCTCAGTCTTCTAAAGCAATATCAGAAATAACAGAACATACACACACACACACACACATATATGGAGAGAGAGAGAGAGAGAGGAGGAAAAAGAAAAGAAAAATTAAAATTAAACTAAGTGGTTAGTAATACCTTGAAGGACTTTTGGCCCTCCAAGATCTCAAGGATTGCACCGATTGCCTCGTCAAAAGTGAGACCAATGTTCCTTGCATATCTCTCGAGCAAAATTTTCAGCTCAGCGGCAATATTAGTATCAGAGGCAGTGCCATTAGGTTCAGAGTTTTCCTTGAAGGTGGATGAAGCAGCTTGCATTGATAGATAAAGAAGCCGTGGAATAAGAGATTTTCTCTCAATTTCTTTTATCTTGGTGTCTTCATCCTCAGTTATTTTCTTCTTGTTCTGGAAAGCATATATTTTAAAGAAATTGAAAAGTAGCATTTGCAGCACAATTATAAGATGAAACTACTAACAACATGAATATCAGATTAAGGTGTTATGATCGAGTAGCATACCAGCATCGTAGCCCTAGAGCACGCAGATCCATCTTCAAATGGCTCTATAAATATAAATTATGCAATGAAAAACCATCAAAAACTTAATCTCAAAAGAAAGTAACAACACGTAGAACCTCGACAGCCCAAAACTATGTGCATGCAAGTCACACGCACATGTTAGTTTCAAGTAGCATAAAAGATTGTTTCGAGAAGAATTCCAAATTGATGGAATGAAAAATAAAATAACAAAATCAGCAGAATAGCAAGCAGCATGCAATACCTGAAAGAAAGTTTTTGTTGGTTGTTGGCGACCACCAAGGACGTGTCTGTAGATCTTCATTAAATGTTAATGATTTCAGTTTATCCTCATTTGACAGCTCAAGCAACTTCATGCCATAGTTCACGCTTTGAAAAATGGCCTGCATGCAAGAATCAAGCTCTTAACAGTTCTGTAAGAATAACAACTTCCAATTGATCCAAAGTCGTGTGACTTCCATATCCATCTAATGATAATCTAACAACAAATCATGAAAATTCTGTGAACGAAATAGAGATGGATCGGTATTAATAGAGATGGATATATGTATTATCAATTCAGTTGACCAACCAAACTACCCATTATTAAAACAACTTCAACTTCTGACATACTATATGATACTTCCGAAGCACCAAATTTATATCAAATTACTTCACACTATTCGGTTGAAAGAACAGGGGATATTTTGACGTGAAAATGATGAAATCATCAATTTCTTATCATAAGCTCTGATGTGAAAAATGATGAAATCACCAATTTCTTATCATAAACATGAATATCTAGCCTCTAATGTCTCCATCACTAACATCGATATCAATGGAAAAAAAAAATACTTGGTAATATAAAAAGCAAGTACTTTACCTGTATTTCTTCAAGGCTATCAGCTTTCTGCTTCAGCTGAAGGAAAACAGATTCAATTCTTGCCATCACATACTGGTTTGAATGTTGCAAGCGTTCTTTAAACTGAACAAACTCGATTACCTGAACAAGGTTAACAATTAGCACAACATGTAATGTCAAGCATTAACAACTAAACTATTTTAGCACAATTCAATCTGAACTGCTTAGAGTAAAGTACGCATTTGATTCATCACCACACGTACAGCCAAAAGCAACTAAGGTTCCCTTTGGGATTGCAGGGAGATTGCATTACGTGCAGTGAAAAAGTACGATAGGAATATACTCTGTTTGTTTTCGCACGTAATATTGCATTCCGCATATAGCAATGAGTCGGTTATGCTATATTTTCTGCGCTCCCACCATAAAATACAGAAGCATATCCCTATATGCTTTTGCTCTAACTCTATTTTACCCATTAGCATCAGATGGGCCTCAATGCCAAACGGACCCCAAATAAGAGTTTTTGAATCAATTTGAAATATAAAAACTATCTAACTAGAAATCTAGAAGGGTTTTCAAGGAACTATGGTTCAATACTGCAGAAAGCATTGGTATTAATCCAAGGAAACTCATGTTCTTTACCAACTGGACCTGTTCAACAATGCCATTGTAAGCAAAATGGTAATAAATAACTGGCAATATCACAGTTAGTAAGATCAGAAAGTACATATTTGCCATCTTCTTCAACTGGACCTGTTCTCAGTACTATTATTAGAATTCGCTTTGTTAAAATTGAAACTCCAGGGACAAAATTGAAATCAGGATCAAAATACATAATTGAATTGCTAAAATTGAAATTATGAGGATGAAAATAGAATCATCGTCAAACTTCAAAACTGTCAAAATTCAAAACTCTGAAGGCAACACTGAAATGGGGTTCAAACTTTAGGCACTAAAGGTGTAAATTGGTATAATAAGGCTATGGAGAGGAACTGTAGATGATGCATACCTTTGAGTAATTACGATGACGATATGCCAGAAAGGTGAGGTCAGCAGCTTCTCGCAAATGGTCGTCCATAAATTTCAGATACTCCTTCACAAGGTCGGCAGCTTCAGAGAAAAATGGTGATTTTAACATCTGAGGTAAGATGTGGTGTGACATAGTCTCTTGCAGGATATTTTTAACCTCCAAGGTACCATACCTGTACAGTAAAATACACCATTGCTAATAAAGAAGGATTATTGCATATGCATACCTGCAAAATCATCTTTTTACGTATACATGCCCAAGAAATCTGAGTTTTCATGTACGCTCTTAAAAAAACTTACAGGCTGCTCATTTCACAGCTTGTAATACACTGGAAATCTTCCATTCAAGTTATTCAAATCGGTCACCATGCAACTCAAGTTGCGAAGTTATAAAGTGTTGGTGTAGTGGTGAAATCATCATAGATTCCCAACTAATAGATATATTACAATATCATAAGTTAGGAGTTTTTGTCATTTCCATACTTGATAAGAATTATGAGTAGTCCATTAACAAGATTATACAAGTCCATAACAACCTTCCAACCCAAGTAGCACGGAAAGTTGGTAACAAACTTGTCATTCCTAATATAAAATACATGACATCCCCGTAATTTCGTAAACCAGTGAAACGAATGCACTCCTTAATTTCTTGTAGGTGTACCTTTGTACTCATAAAATGACCTATAATTGACAAGTTTGATGACCCTCCCAACATAAGGTTATTTTGTATATATATAACTATGCATATGCTTATGTATGCATGTATATAATACATGGGCGTATGTAAATAGATTATTTTGCAGGGGAGAATAAGTAAAAGCCCCAAAAAACGAAATATTAAAGTACAAGAACCCAAATCTTACCCAAAAATAGCAACTTAAACAAACGGCCAAATTACCAAAAAGGATCAGCAATCAAGTGAACTTACCAATCATGTGCTAGTGGAAGAGCCCCCACTAAAGAATATATGTGCAATAAAGGATTCTTATACTGCCAGATATATCTGTCAAATGCAACCAAATAACAAACTTATCTTCAGGCGGTAGGAAAGTTCAGGATATTATATTATAACATAATTCACAAACATGTCACAAACAGAAACATGCAGGATATTATATAATAACATAATTCATAAACATGTCATAAACAGAGACATGATTTAAACTCACTATTTGAAAATTGGTTAATAAGAAATCTAGTCTTTGAAATTTGGCAGAAATCAATAACATCCTTGGAGTTCCGATTTTAAATATTTAATTCCTGAAGTTTTCCCAAACAATAGTTTAAATCCTGTTAGTCTGACATTCAAAAAGAGATGCCATGCCAGCATCATCATTAAAGTTCACAATTCACAACTAGGTCTGATGGTAGACTAAGGGAGGGACTTGTGTGTTACCCAAGCATCTTAGGACCCTAATCTATACTTAGAATTGAGCAATGAATAACCCATAACAACAACAACAACAACAAAAAGAATATGTACCTTCGTATAATAAGTCCAAACTCCAAAACCAGAACTGCCTCCAGCAAGTATCCCAAGTTCCTTGTACGCCAAAATAGCTGTTTCAAATAATTAAACAGAGTAACCTCATTGATAGATAATAATATCTTCTAAGAAAAATACAAGTCGAAAGTAGCACATATTATATAATAATGGAGAGAAAATTTTATTAGTGTTCGGACTATGGTGAGCATTTCAAAGAGAAGAGTATGAGTCTATGAAATATATTATCTGACTGGAGAAGAATAGAATTGACGGTGGTCAGGGAACTAGCAAATGAAAAGACAAAATAGCGTCTTCTAAAATGAAGGCCAAACAATCATAATTACTGTTGAATATAAAAATATGAAACACCGTTCTCTATTAGCTTATGCTTTTGGAGAACAATGATTGTTTAATATTATTTAACATGGTATTAACACATGAGGTCCTAAGTTCAAATCCCGCCAAGCTCCTTTCGCTATTTAATTTCCTCACATTTAATTCAAGTCCACATCTTGGGCCTATCAAAACCATCATTCTCTATTAGCTTAAGTTTTTGGAGAACAACAGTTGTTTCACATTCTTTAACAATTACTCTCCTGTTCCATGCTTAATGAAACCAGTAAAGGCTAACAGATACACAATATATAAACCCTCCGTACGAACTACAAAATGCCTATGCTTTAACACCTAGCAATTTCAAAGCTATATTATCCTGCGAGTAACTACCAAATAGTAAAATTAACCAAATAGTAAGCTTAACTGTGTAATCAGGAAAATAAGAGGTAAGTTTTAACACATGCAGCAACTACTTTCAGAATAGTCAACATAAGAGGATCTGGCAAACACATAAGAAAATAATGTGTAGTCACAGGGGCCAAAAAGAAAAAAAAAAACATATCCTAGAAAAGAATGAGAAAACAATGTGGTACATGTAACTCAAAAGCTAGATGCATACCGTGACTAGGATGCTGCTTGCCATAGACAAAAGATCTTCACCATACATGTTCTCCTGAGGATCCAGGTCCCTCGAAAGTGGTAGGTTCTCACAAAACATCTCCAACATTTTTATAGCAGTGCCTTCAAGTTCTGAGATTAGATGAACACATATTACTACAGAAGATCAAACAAAATAAACAAAGAATATAATAAACTGCTAGAAGAATAAACAGCTCTGATTGTAGGGATGGGTGCAAGAAGGTGACATGTTGGCCTCTGCATTTTGCCATTTTCAACTAAACCATCCTTCCCACGCCACCCACCCACAACCCCACCCCCTCCCCCACCCCCCGCCCCCCTCCCCTTCATTCTTTCTTAAAGTTTTTCTTTTTGTTCGAGCGAATAAGATATCAATAATCGCTCTGATAATACCAACTGCAAGGACATAGTTTTACCTTCGACAGAAAGTAACTAAGACAGCAAATTCAGAAGTAACTGTATCTTTAGAATGAGGAAAATTTGCATTGACATGTGATTCAACAGTGTTAATCATAGAAAGAGATAAAAGAAGGTTCATGAGGTGATAGAGAAACCTACATTGAAAAAGAAGCCGCAAATTGCGGGGTCAAACAATAATTTCTAAGACCAACCAAATCACTTCCATATACTTAGCAGACCAGTAGTTAATCTTTCTCAGCATTATTTTCGTAATGTGCCCTCTACATTGACCCACCACAATAAATCAAAAGAAAAACAAAATTCAGAAAGCAACTGTGAAGTGTATACACCATCACAGTCATATGCAATTTAATAATTGTTTCCAACATGAACGCCCTTCACCGATAGACCAATTTTGTACTTGTTATACTCACATGTACACCTGTTACAAACAAAACAAGAAAAAAAAAAAAAAAAAAAAAAAAAAACAGAAATAGTGTAACAACACTGAGTTGTGCTAAAAGACATACCTTTAACAGACTCCATGAACATGGCGCCAGAGAGTTCTTGAACCTTAAAAATTGTTATGACCTGCCCAATTCTTTTTATAGGTGTTGTTGGCAAAGCTTCCAAGATGTTCAAGAACTTCTCCCGTAGTTCAGATTTCTCATCTTGTGTAAGCATTTGGAGGAACATTTCCACATCAGAAGCGAAGCAAGACAAATGATTAAACCTGAGTGTGTCAAAGAAATTAGAACAATAGAGGATAGCAGAGGATCATCAGTAACACGGTAATAAGTCAGCTAAGACTAGTCTGAGGAAAACCATTAAAAGTGCCTAAGCTTGCTGAGATTGAAACCACATATGGTGAAACCGAAGAAGAGAAAGGTGGAGGGCTGATGATACGTGAAAAAATTAACTATAAAAACAATGAATTTGGAAAAGATATTTAACGTAGGAGAATCACCTAAAAGTAATGCTAAAAGAGACCCTTGCTTGAGTGAATGAGCAAAGAACTAGGAAAATTTGAATTTCCTATGAGTTGATCAATAGATAGAAGACATACATTGATTAGCGGTTGAGTGAATATCTTACACTAAAGAGACCTATAGTGGGCGCAGAAACAAGGGGTAAGCAATATTTATGAGGTTGCAAATGTAAGTAGAAGAAAGCACATAGAGGAAAACCTTTGAAAATAAATAAGCAATGCCTCCAGAAACTTCCCATCATCAGCTTTTCCATTCAAGCGACGTCTTCTTACAATTTCAATAGTAGCTAAGTAAGGTCCTCTAACACAATCATCATGGTCATCCTTCTGTAACTTTTCCACAACTGCCAAAGCACTCGATAGGCGTGAATCAAACTGCAGGCATGCAACAATTAGTTATAACGAGCACTTACTGAAAACAGAGTTCAAGCAGCAGAAGTTCAAGCGATTGTTGAGAAACGCTTTTAGTAAATGACGAAAGGTACCAGTTCCTCGGAAAGATGGGTCTCTTTGGGCACTTGAGAATCAACAGAACTTGCTAAGGATGTATGACTAGCAGTGCTTGCTTTACAACAATTGGTATTATCCTCCAGCAAACAGCCTAAATAATTGAGGAATGAGTCCCAATCATCAGGACTGCCCAATCACAAAGAAGGACCAGCATTAATTTATAAAATATTAAAGAGATATTGACATCCGCATACCTGCAATATATATATATATATATATATATATATATATACACACATATATATGTATATGTATATATATGTATATGTATATGTATGTATGTATATGTATATGTATATGTATATATGTATATGTATGTATATGTATATATATGTATATGTATATATATGTATATATATGTATATGTATATATATGTTTATATATATATATATATATCTGCAAAATGTGAATTTGCATATAAACCTTTATAAACTTAATCCCTTTCATTATATATCCCTACACTTATAGAGAAGCCCTTATTTTGAGAAACTTCCTATAATACAAAACAGATTTCCCTCATGAATTGGATGATTCCCAGCTTAAGATAAGGGTATTCACTGAAGAAACTGCATTTTTAAGAGGCACATATCAATATTAAAAATATTCCAAGGTACCTGTAAATAAATGATTTTGCAGGTATATATGTGCAAAAGCCCTTTTTGTAACTATGTATGGTAGTTTTGAAGCAGTATAGGTGCAGAACCTATTTTTTCAAAGTAATGATAGTAATGAAACAAATTTCCAAGGCATACCATGATTCAAGGACTTTCTGAAAGATTTCAGCAGCAGCAGCATAGTTACATGCACGAGCAAGAAGCCTCCCCTGTCAACTTGAAGTTAAACAAGAACATAAGAGAATGTAAGTCTAGAGGGTAAACAAGTAAAAAATAATGACCATAAAAGTGTGTGCGCGCACGGATTTTCTTGTGTGTGTGTGTGTGAATGTGTGCGCGCGCGTGCGAGTTAATATAGCACAAGATAAAGATATTCATTTTGCAAACAACCATGTTAGTCATATCAATTCCACAATTGAAAAGAAAAGGAGGGAAAACATAAAAAAGGGAGGTAAATTACAACTTGGATTACTGAAGTTTGAGCCAGATTTCAATTTTTTTCCTTAAAGCTTCAATTGTAACATTTATTTCCTCAAAAGTTTAATTTTAACTCATATTAAAAAATTTATTTCGAATGGCTTAGTCCTTTATGTGTATAGTATTTCACCTTCATCCTCACAGTTACAAATTCAACAAAGCAAAAGTCTTATTGTTATGTTGCCAATTTGCCACCTTTTTCATATTACAAATTAAAAATAATTTAACTGCTATGCATAACAAACTTCAGGGGTTGCTGCAATCCAAACTATGAGAATGAAATTGAAATCAACGTCAACATCAGAGACTAAAATCCCCAAAAAAATGACAGTGAACTAAAAAGAAACTTCAGATTACCTGCATACGTAACTTGTCTTCTTCTCTTCCAATAAGAGAACCCAGATTTCCAGAAAGCACTTCCAAAGCTGCTTCATACTTTGATTGTTGTTCCAATATTGAAATATATATAGCAAGTGCTGCCAAGTGTTGGGAAAATGACGATGAGGTAAATTATCGAAGGCCGGAAAGGCATTATGCTAGCTCTTTTACATTCAAGGAGAGAACAAAAATATATATATAAATAAAAATAAAATAATCACCTTCTGGTTCATGCAAACTATGTGAACTGATGTGCTTTTTAAGTAAGGCCTCTGCTAATGATAATAGTTTCTCACCTCCGTTGCTCAGTAATACCTGCCACAGGCAATACAAAAAAAAGAATTTAGCCATCACTAGAAATTTGTGATGGCATAGTAGAGGAGTTTTGACTGATGAAGTGATGATAAATGTATCTATAGGTCTCTACAAAATATAATGTATAAAAATTCACTATGGGAATAATGACGATGATTCATAGACAAGTCATAACATAGAAAGATAAGTGAAGGAATAGCCACAATGAAGGAAGAAAAATATACAGCCAATTTTAAATGAATATTTCAAACAATAAGTGGAATATATTACATTGGATTAGTGTACATAACCAGATTCAATAAGTCTGTCAGAACAGCTTATCCTAGGATAAGGTCCTTTCACCAAGAAAAAATTGTGTTGTGCATTCAGGTCAATTAATTTTGGTAGCCTAAGGACTTTCTGAAAGACAACAAATACTCAATTATGCAATCAATCTCACGCCCAAAATCCTCAAACCTTAGAAGAAGGCTAGTAATGGCAATTTATCTAATTAAAGGATAAGTTAGAATGTAGCAGAGTATGTCATAAACTGCTGAACCTCCAAGCATGTTTGATTACTTAAAAAGAACTGATAGCTCAATAATACTTCAATAACATTATTTGGCATAAACTATGAAATAAGCAAATTATTTAATTGCAAAATAAAAGGGAAAAACATAATAAAATCAGAATGAAGTACCTGTAACTGAATGCTGCAAACTGCCCAGAGTAAGAACCTTTCTTCACCCACCATCTTGTACATTTTGATAGCTGTCTGCCAAAAGATCCAGAAACCAGTATAGGATAAAAAATAAACCAGTGTACATACAAAACTGAAGATAACAGATAAATAGACTATTATAAGAAATAACAAACAACGGATACCATCAAACCTGCTGTTGCTTCACATACGAGTACTCACGAACATAACAGTTGAAAAGACCCATCATTATTTCCAAGTTGTTCGGAAATTTTGCACAAGCATGCTCGTAGCAAGATGTAGCCAAATCCACTGTTATATAAATCATGAAACCAGAATACTAAGAGACATAATCCCAAAAGGAGAGGTTTGCAATCGTACGGCTGTAAAATTTAGCTATATACATGTGTACTGCTGCTAGTTTTTATCTGACTTTCATACAAGGATTTTATAGGGGGCTAATGTGTATTAGATGATTTTGCAGGTATTTGTATATAAAAGTCCCTTCCACAGAAATTATGCAATGAATGAATAAAAGAAGAAGGTCAACTAACAGCGGTCAAGCCGTTGGAATACAATCTGCAAAGTGCTGAGTGTGAGATCATCAATGTGAACGACATTATCTGAAAATAGCAGCTCCATGGCATTTGAACACACACTCAATGCCTCATCAGGCTTTCCCATCCTTTCCAAAATAAGAGCCTTGAGTGCCTGACAGGATATGGATTTGCAAAAAACAAAAAAAAGAAGAAAAAAAAAACAATAGTTAAATGGGAACCACAACACAAATAGACAATTGATTTTAAGGCGCATCCACAATACTAAAGAGACTTGGGGAGTGAAAAGAGACATCTCAAAAAGTGAAGTACTGCTTCAAACATACGCACAGATTGTTGTCACATAGTAGGTGTGAATTTCAGACTTATTCAAGAATTGCAGAGAAAAAATAAGGTCATAACAGCTAATAATAGTGGAGAACATGAAAAGATCAATCTCTCAACCTGACCAAAAAAAATTATGCAAGGAGAGACTGACAACCTCACAACTTGACCCACACAAACCCTACGAGAAAGTTCAGTTTATTTCCATTCTTGCTGTGAAATATTGCTTCAAATTTCAGACAGTTGAGTCGAGCATGTCAATTCCCCCTCCCTTCAGTTTTGAATGCATCAAAGGTCAAGTGACTGATAAGTGATAAAATGGTCATTTTAGGGACAGAAATTAGCTGAACGCGGCTCTATGCGAATAAATGGGTGATCATCCCTTCTACACCAATTGTCAACTATGTTAACGACGCAGATTCAACATCGAACAGCAGTCAGGCTAAGGCTCAAACCTAACTTCCTCTCTCATTCAACTTCTGAATCAGCTTTTAATCGCCCTAAACATCACATCAGGGCAACAACTTCCGTTCATTCTTTAATTCTTTCAACATGACAGTCTCCTTTTGCTGTACAGGGGGATTTTCTTCTGTGATTATGACCTAGGAGCTTTCAAGATGACGCATTTTACCTACAAGGCGATTTATCCTATTCCAAGCAAAATGATATAGCGGCCATATATACTACCCCAGGAACTACCCTTAATATGTAAACAAAAACAAAAAACAAAAAACAAAAAAACATATTCACCAATCAAGATATCCCAAAATCTTCATTCAAACAGCAAAATGATTCAAATGGCACCTCTACTTCCACGAGACAACCAGATTCCCCATGATGAACGCTCAAAGATAGCTCATTTTTTAGGGTTTATAGCAAATTCAGCAAACACCTCAAGATGCAACCGAGAGTAAGTTAAAGGAAGGGGAATTGGGGAAACAAGAAGAAGAAGCTTACGAGGGCGTAAGGCGAATTGGGGTACTTGGAGAGGAGAGCGGCGGAGAGCTTGAGCGCGGCCTTGAACTGGCGCGAGTCCACGGCGTCCCAAATGGGCCGCACCCGCCGCTCCGGGATCCCCCCAGCCATCCCGAACCGGGTCGCCATTAGCGCCGGGGCTCGGAGATCCTAGGACCACGGCTAGGGTTTTTGGAGCGGAGGGTCTAGGGTTTTTGAAGCTCGGAAGAGGGACGGGGATGGAGTGTGGGAGCGGGGAGAACGCAGGGTTTATTCGTTTGAGATCGGCGGCGCACGATAAGGTTGAGCCGGCGCACGTTAGAACGGATCGGGTGAGGGTTAGAAACTTGTGGAAATTATTGGATGAACCGGGTGTATGAAAATATCTAATACACCGCACCAATTAAAACTCGGTGAAAATGTGTAGAACTACTTTGGATTTCCAAATGACTATCCGACTTAATTGTCTGAACCTGGTGCATGAAAATATTTGTAAACCACACCTTAATTTTTTTTTTTAATGCATTTCATGTTGTTTATTTAATCGCTCAACTTCTAACTAAAAGATCTATTACTCATTAAATAGTAAAAATCGAATAGTTAAAGTAAATGAATGACTGATAAAGATGTGATGTACAAATGTAAGAATGCATTGGGTGCACACAATAGCTTTTCAGAACTAATAAACAACTAAAATCAAGCATGACGAAAGATTAGATAATAAAACTAAAATTTTAAAAAATTAGGTACTTCTTTCCAAACTATTTATAGTTCAAATTTAGTTGCATACATTTTTAGCTTAAAACTCATTACAAAGATCTTAAAGTCACGATCTAATCTATTGAATTCATTCTATTATATATGAAAAGATTAAATATTTCAAATTATAAATGTTGGAGATTGTTTTTACACACACAAAAAATTACAGTCCTAGCTCTATCGTTGATTGGCTAATTGATAAGAGATATATGGTACGTAAAACTATACTCAAGTTTCTACACTTACGATATTGAGAAATGCTATGGATTTTTCGAATGTTGTCTTTTTGAAATGTTGATATTGACAAATCTAATAGACATTCTTAATATGTGTGCATAAATTAATCAAAAGCCTTCACATTATAGGAGTTAATACATTAATACTCATATATCATATTTCACACTTCAATCTCCATCACACATTGAGTTCAAACTTTTTTTTACAATTTTAAAATTAGAGTGAGCTTTTATAGTAATTTGATCAGTGGAGAATAAAACATGAGATATGATAGTCAAAAGGTGTGGCACATGATTGTATAACATATTTATAAACTTATGAATTGGCAACCTTTGGAGCTTCTGAGGCTTATCCGTATTTGCCGGGCTAAGGAGCCCGCTACTATTTATAAATTAGAAAACTTTAGAGCCTCTGAGACTTCCCCCTATCTCGCGTCCTCCGGTGCCCGCTAAGCTGTTGGGCAGTAAATGCGCATTAAATGCGATATTTTTGTTGCGTCTTTTTGCTTACCAATGTGGACTTGCTCCGTTTAGGATTCTGTCGTTTCCGCTTCCTCTGCCGTCCCAGCTTCTCCCTCTCCCTCTTCGTTGTCGCTATGCTGATTGGTCTTTACCTCTATGTTTGCGAGGATAGTTGCAAAATAGCTTTGTCGCTATCTCGATCATGAGTTGGTTGGGAGGGCTATACTGCTTCTCGCCTCCCTCGCCTTTTCTAATTTTTTTGCGAGGGCCTTTGGTATGTGGAATGGCGAGGCCGCTGTCCTCCTTGGCGACGTGCCCTCCTGCAACTCGCCGAGGCAGCGTGAAACACACCCACCGGCGCATATGGTTGGGAGGGTGTGACGAGGCCTAATAGGCTGTATGGATTCTCAATTTTGACCTTACAATTTCCTCTTTCCTTTCTTTTGCTTAATTTAACTGTTCGTCTTTCTCATAACGGTGCTCAGTTTGTTATAAATAGCAGTAGTGTGTTTAATTTGTTTCTTCCTTTCTACTTCTTTGCTCCTCTCTTTCTTTCTCTCTCTATATTTTTGTGTTTCTTTTCTTTTCTTTTGTTTTGGGCCCATTCTGTTCTTGCAGTTTGCCGCGAAATCCTTCCCTGCTGTCGTTGGGGATTTCAGGTTTGTAGGGTGTTGTCTTATATTTTTTGTGTTGGCGACGTGCTTTCTTTTTTTCACGTGTTGTGCTCTAATCTCTCCTTCTTTCTGCACGTGCCTGTAAGGCGGTTTGTGATGCTTGTTGGCTTGCCTCTGTTTGTTTGCCGGATGTCATGAATATGTTGACGCCTATCTTGCTGTGTGCTGTTTCTTACTGAAAAAAGGTAAGTATTCTACTGTTGATAATTGGATTGCAATATTATTTGTATTGTAAGTAAATTGATTGTTGCCCGCTGATATACATTATTTTGTTGTTGTTGTTTTGGTATTTTGTAGAATGCGGGCTATTTTTTGTTGGTGGTGATGTGTTCGAAGTTGTTTGCGTATTGCATGTGGCTGGGTGAGGGCTTATTGCATTACAAGGTAATAAAGCAGTGTTTCTTTGGGGTATTGTCCTACTTGCTTATGTCCGGTTGTGTTTCCTGTTAGATTTGGTTCTGCATTCCTTGCATGCTTTCGATTTTTAGCCTTCGATTTGGGTGTAGTTATGACTGCAATATTTGTTACTATTTGCTTTCGTGAAATGCTCTGTGACGTATGCCAGCGATTTTCTCTTGCGACGCCGAGATACGGTGTCCCAGTTGAAAATGAACTAGGCTTGATTAGTGTGTATGTTGTCATGGATATGGGTGGAGAAGATAATGTAACGGAGCCTGTAAGGTGCTGGAGTGTGCCCTGCGCTAGTATTGATCAGGCTGAGGAAGACAGCGCGTAACGGGCTGCTGGAAAGTTGCATGACGAGCTTTCGTTTGAAGTTAGGGATTTTAATTTAGAGGATAAAAAATTCTACGAAAATTTATATGAGCGTCTTTTCATAACCCATAATGTGCTTGACAAAAAATATAAGCATCTTAAAAGCGATTACAGCCTTCTGCGGGGTTACTGCAATGATCTCTTGGCTGAAAAGAATCGCTATGTTGTTGAGCGGAGGGAGATAAAAAAAATTAATTGATAGTTGCAACGAGTTGCTCGATCGGCCGAATGTTGTTGTTGTTGATCAAAATAACAGTTTCGAAAACTCAAATGAGGGTCCGACAGCGCCTCCTGGTTATGGAGCTTAATGTCGTGGGGTGGATCCTCTGGTTTTGGGGTGCTGGTTGCATGTATTATTTTTGTTTTTACTTTTTGGATCTCAGTAGAAGGAGTTGAGAAAAAAAAAATTTGTTTTTAGTTGTGACTAGCTTTATTATATATAATAATTGCATTTCTGGTTGCTTTCTTATACTTTCTTTTGAATTTGTTTTTTTTTTATTTTAAATGCTAGTTTGATATAAGGCAATGATGAAATAGGTTTTTGTATCGTTGTTAGTATAAAAAGGTGTGGCAACTTGACCGACCTTTTGGCAATCGTTGTAGCATGTGGAGAGCAACAATAGTTGACTGAATTTTCGGCTGTGCAGTCCTAATTCTTTTATGACTAATTTTCGAGCGTGGATGTCAAGAAATCCATCCATAGAATCTGCATGAATCTTTTTTTTTCACCTATTCTTTTCCCTAAATGTGAATTTATTTGTTTGGTGTTTTTCTTTTTTTTTTAGTGTGCGATGTGTTGTTCTATTTTGTTGTTGTTACTTTATCCTTTGATATGATGCTTTTTTGACAAAATTTGTTTGAGAAGAAAGACTCTACAGAAGTTGTTTTTACTTATGGTAGTGCTCTTTTTGTGTTATATTTTTTCACTCATTCTTCTTTTAGTACTTATATAATTATTAATTGTTGTGTTATTATTTTTTTTCGGTATTGTAGAGGCTATAATATTGGAGCTTCTCTATAGCAAAGGTTTGAATTTTTAAAAAACTATAATTCCTCTACTAAGGCATGGCGAGTTGACTGGCCTTACGTCAATTCTCGCAGCCTGCGAACATCACAGATTGTTGGCAGTTTTTTTTTTGCGTTGTGGAATGTTGGATATTTTTCCTGCTGCATTTGGGTAAATAAATATGTATTTTGAGAAGCCATGCTGAGCCTAAATTCTTTTTTGCTGTGGTTTTCTCATTTTTTTTTATCCCTGTTGCTTCGCTGTTTTTTTCATTGTTCTTTGTTGCTGTAACTTCTTTTCATGTTTTCTGCTCGAGGGAGAAATTGGGTCAGCACCAAAAGCGAAAACGTCAGAGCCCTAAACGGAGGGAATTCACAATGATAGGCGAAAAGACGCTACAAAAATATTATATTTAATGGGCAAAGAGTATAGCGAGCGCCACAGCGCGCTAGATGTGGAGAAACCTCAGAAGCTCTAAAGATTCTAAAGGTTGTCAATTCAACAGTTTATAAACAAATTCTCTTGATATACCTATGCTCTTTGTGTTTTGCAATATTTGTTCTGTCTTTTATATTTTTATTTTCATTATAATTATAATTATAATTATTAATTATTATAATTTTTTTCTGTGCTGGGGAAAAGACGCTACAAAAATATTATATTTAATGGGCAAAGAGTATAGCGAGCGCCACAGCGCGCTAGATGTGGAGAAACCTCAGAAGCTCTAAAGATTCTAAAGGTTGTCAATTCAACAGTTTATAAACAAATTCTCTTAATATTCCTATGCTCTTTGTGTTTTGCAATATTTGTTATGTCTTTTATATTTTTATTTTCATTATAATTATAATTATTAATTATTATAATTTTTTTCTGTGCTGGGGGCGATGATTTTGTGACTTCTCTATATCGGATGTTTGAACTTGTTAAATACTAATTACGCTACTAAGGCTTGGCGGTTGACTGGCCTTATAGAACTGTCACAGCCTACGAACACCAGTAATCGCTGGTATTTTTTTTTTAAGCGTAAAATATTGGATCTTAGCTGAATCAGGTAAATATATAATTTTGAGAAGATAGGCTAAGCCAAAAAAAAAATTCGCATATCTTCGGTCTTTTTTCGCTGCAGCTTTGCTGGTATTTTTCTGCTCTTTCTTCATACAATTTTATTAATATATATGACCAATACGAACACTCTTTTTATATCCAAATTAAATCATTCATAAAATATTCACTATTTATATATAAATATTTACCAAATTGATCAAATTATATATTGCTGGAAATAAAGCTCATTCTTGCTTCCGTGAAACCTCATGCCTCCCAAATTTGCCATCCCCATCCCATCCCCACCATGCCATGGTTATGATGGTCTCGATGCCCACATCAAACATAAAACCATACTCATCTCCGGTCTTCACCACCTTTTGAGTCCAACCCCATAACATCTTGTGGTAAGTCAATGAAATTGTAGTGCAGTAGTGCCAAGCTTAGGTAGGGGTTTGAGTTGTCCTCTTGGTGTGGGTTAGTGAGGGGAGTGATGATGATGAGCTCACCATGTTATGACACCTTTCATGATGAGCCATCATCATGAGATGCTCCGCTCTAGGAGGGGATGACCCCATGGCATGCTCACACGAGGAGCCAACATTGTGGTCATGCTCCTCCTCCCCTTTTCTCTTGTAAAACATGCAATCACTTATTTTTCGTAAAATATGGTATTAAATAGATGATCTCACATTTTTAAGTATTGATTGAAAGTTGTGTAAATAAGTATAAAATTCTTTCTCACGAAGGAGTTGTAAATATGTTTTTCGCTATTGTTAGGTAATTGTGAGAAATTGATGTTACTTTAATTTTTTGACTATATTGTGCTTGTTAGAACTCAAGTTTAACATAAAATAGTCAAATCTTTATATTTGTACTTTGCTGAATGAACCCTATGCCATCATCAGCGTCATTGTCCTTAGCTCCATCTAGCCAATTATTTCAATTTTCAATAATTTCTACATTAATTTTATTTATTTATTTATATTGTTCTTTATGCTTCCATTCTATCGTTATGGCTCTTTGTGATTATAGTATAGGTTCATTGGCAAATTAGTAACGTTATTCACTAATCTTTTTTCATTTTGATTTTTTCCCCTCTTTTTAAGCGAGTTTTTTTCGAATTTTGTTGGCAGATGAGACTTATTAATTTATTAATAGCAGTCTTAATTTGACCGTCTTGTTTGTATGATTTATTATAATATTTTTTTCCCTTTGTTTACATATGTAATTGTTTTTTTAGAAATTTTCTTTTTTTTTTCATTTGGGATTAGGGGTATATTTATTAGTTTTTGTTTCTAATTTTTCAGAATATGTAACGTTCCCGGGATTTTTTTACAAAATAACCTTATAAAATTTTATAATTTGCGAAATAACCCTGCCAAATTTATATTTGGCAAACTAACCCTCTTTTCGTCACGTAGAGCCAGGCGGTGAACGATTCACCGTATTCTCTTCTTTTAAAGGCGGTGAATCGTTCACCGCCTTCTCTCATATCTTTTAAAGGCGGTGAATCGTTCGCCGCTTTTATTAGGATTATACGTGGATTATTAGAAAATTTCATTAGAATTATACGTGGATTATTAGAATTTTTATTTGATTGTTAGGATTGTAGATAGATTATTAGGATTTTCAGGTTGTTAAGATTATATGGAATTATATGGATAGATTATTAGGATTTTCAGGTTGTTAAGATTATATAAAATTGTATGGATAGATTATTAGGATTTTCAGGCTGTTAAGATTATATAAAATTGTATGGATAGATTATTAGGATTTTCAGATTGTTAAGATTATATGTGATTGTTAGGATTATATATGGGATCTAGAAAGAAACAGTAAATAAGCGAAAGACGGTGAATGGTTCACCGCTATTGTGAAAAATTAGGAAGGCGGTGAATCGTTCACCGCTTTACTAAAGGCGGTGAACAATTCACCGTCTTCAAAGAAAAACTCCACCCTGGCGCCTACCTGGCGAAAGGACGAAAATAACCCTATAAAATTTCATATTTGGCTAAATGACCATCTAAAAAATAAAATTGGCAAACTAACCCTCTCTTTGCCACCTCGGAGCCACGGTAGAATTTTTTTTCTATTAAAGGCGGTGAATGATTTACCGTCTTCATAAACACCGCCTTCCTAATTTCCAACAAAAGCGGTAAATCATTCACCGTTCTTCGTTTATTTCTATTTTTTCCTATATCCTATTTTTTCATATATCATATATATAAAATCCTAACAACCACATAAATTTTTTAACAAATCATATTAAATCTTAACAAACTAAAAATTCTAATAGTCTATCCATACAATCCTAACAATCAAATAAATTTTTTAATAAATCACGAATAATTCTAACAACCTTATTTTTTTCTGTATTTCTCATATAATTCACGTACCATTCTTATATCTCTTATGAATGCGGTGAATAGTTTACCGCATTTAAAAGGCTTCTCAAAAAAGTACAGATATAAAAATTGTACGTAAATTATATAAGAAATAGAGAAAAAAAGTGAGATTGTTAGGATTATTCGTGATTTATTAAAAAATTTATTTGATTGTTAGGATTGTATGGATAAACTATTAGGATTTTTAGTTTGTTAAGATTTAATGTGATTTGTTAAAATTTTTATGTGGTTGTTAGGATTATATATATGATATAGGAAAAAATAGGATATAGAAAAAAATAGAAATAAATAAAAAACGGTGAATGATTTACCGTTTTTGTAGAAAATTAGGAAGGCGGTGAATCATTCACCGTCTTTATGAAGACGGTAAATCATTCACCGCCTTTAATAGAAAATTCCACCGTGGCTCCGAGGTGGCAAAGAGAGGGTTAGTTTGCCAATTTTAATTTTTACATGGTCATTTAGCTAAATACGAAATTTTACAGGATTATTTTCGAAAAAAGTCAGCGAAAGGAGGGTTAGTTTTCTTAATATAATTTAGGCAGGATTATTTTACAAATTACCAAATTTTAAAGGATTATTTTGTAAAAAAGTCCCGTTCCCGCCTCCCCCTTTCCCTCCCTCCACCCTCTCCCCCTCTTTCTCTCTCTTGCCACGTCAATGTATACAGTATACAGAGAGAGAGAGAGAGAGAGAGTGAGAGATCACAAAAAGGGGGGGAGAGAGAGATATAGAGAGAGAGAGGCGCCGGAGATGCCGACGTGGCAGATCCTCCCGGCCGCCGACGGCCACCTCCGGTGGGTCGCCGCCGGCGATCCCTGCCCTCCACCAGAAGCGCCGCCGCCGCCGCCGGAAACCCTAGTTTCCGGAGACGATAACCATCCCATTCCAAACCATAGGCTCCCCTCCATGGCCGACCTACTCCTTCAAGGTGCATCCTAAACCCTAGACATCTCAATCGACCGATCTCATTTTCTTAATCTCATGTTGTGGTGGTTTCCCCCTTTGTATCTATACTCCTTTAGCTCGCCCGAAGCTTCTAGAAGTTGGCGCGGAACAATCCGGTGCCGGAGCTCCTCCGATGTTCCGCACGGGGACGGGGAGGTCGGTGTCGCTGAGCGAGAGCTCGATTCGGAAGGCGAGGGCCGTTCTAGAAGGAGAAGGATCTGAAATGAGAGGTGAATCGGATGCAATCTAATGTTTTTGGAATTAATGATGTGTGCGGTTCAGGTTTTGGGTTACTGATATAGGCGTGCATCTGTTGTTTTACTTAAATGATTTGCTGTGTGCTCTCTAGGAGGTGAAGGGTTGGGAGATGGGAGTGGTCGATTCCCGATGTTTCGAACTGGGTCGGGGAAATCTGTTACAGTGAAGCAGTCTTCAATTCGGAAAGCGGCATCTGTTCTTGGAGGAGAAAATGAGGAGAATGGTAACAGTAGCATTGATAAAGATGGCAACTTTTATTTTATTTTTTCCCTTTGTTTTGATGTTTAGAATCTGTTTCTCAAGCATTTTGGTATCTGTAAGCCTCAAGTTAGCAACTTGAACTGTACCATAGACTATGAATAGTACTATGAATAGTGTGGCCTGTTTGCCTCAGCCTGAGCTTATGCAAAAGTGCTGTTTGAGAAGAAGTAATGACTTTTTAATAAAAAAAGCTCCCCACTGCACTGAAAGTAGAAGTGCCAAATTGGGGTTCCTTTAGTGCCCAAAAGGAAAAGCTTATTGTTCCCTCCTGCAATAGCGAGAAGTTCTAAACCTTTTGTTTGCTGCCAACGTCTTGGCTTCTGCCTGTGTAGTTGAGAAGTTGTTCTAGGAGCCAGACCAGAGAGCCACTCATTCCATAAACTAAAACCTTATCGCCAATTTGTTTATGGGCGTTTCGACTTCTCAAATTTGGATATAAAGTCACACTACTAATATTTTGTATTATTTTTATTTATTCAGATGTTGGAACAGTTCTAGAGAGCGGTGGGGGCAGTGGAGACTTTCCCATGTTTCAAACTGGGTCAGGGAAGCCGGTGACTGTGATACATGATTCATTTAGGAAGGCAGTTGCTATTCTTGAAGGAGAGGATATGAAGAAAGGTGTTCTCTTGTTTCTTTTTCTTTCTATCCTTTACACTTCTTCAATGCATAAAAATCGTAGAAAGGGTCTCAGTATATAATTTTGTATGGAAACTTATGCTTGCGTATGTTCTCGTCATCTTTTTTTGTCTATGTACATTTCAACTTCCTCTTTTCAAATTTGCATGTTGATTCACTCGATTCACATTATTAATATTTCCTTGAACAATTTTAGAGGGTGATTTGGGCTGCGGGGGTTTTCCCATTTTTCAAACTGGATCAGGGAAGCCAGTGTCTGTGAAACAGGATTCATTTAGGAAGGCTGTTGCCATTCTTGAAGGAGAGGATATGAAGAAAGGTATTCTGATGTTTCCTCTTGTTTGTACCCTGTACACCAATTCATGAAGATTATCATAATTGTTTCAGTATATAATTTTAGTATGGAAACTTTACATTTTCTTAGATGCTTTATTTAATTACTTTAGATTATGAAGAAAGTTTGGAGGGGGCTGGTGGTGGTCACATTTCAATGTTCCATAATGGACATGTCAAAGCATTGAATGTGGCACGGTCGTCAGTTCAAAAGGCAACAGCTGTTCTTGCCAAAGAGGATGTGGAGAAAGGTGATTTGAAGGCTGTTCTTTCTTGGCTCTATTTTTTTTTAATCTGTTGGTTCCCTTTCTTGTTTCATTGCTCACACGTTGTCATTTTACAACAACAAGCTTTTTAGTTCTCTTGTAACCCACGGATCATGACTATAGTGGAATGTACAAGTGCGAACCAATCTATCTAATAGTTGTCTTAGAAGTCCCAAAGAAGGTCATATTTTAGCGTCGAGCAGCTTAAACTATTAGAAACACTGGTGTCTAGCAGCTTAAACTATTAGAGAAAATCAGTTGTTTAACCTAGTTTTAATGCTAGAGGTTTTGTGTTTGAATCCCTCTAAGACCAATTGGCTATATTGTTGAAACGAATAAAGCTACAATGTAATATGAAGTTCACAACTCGGGACAATATATAAATCTTGAGCCCAGTCCTGAGTGCGAGTGTAGAATAAATGATTAAAGACACTTTTCTCTATTAGCTTAAGCTGTTAGAAAATTGTAAATTTCACAATTTTCCTGTCCTGACCTTGCTACTAACCTACACTGCTATTTCTATTTTGCTTGTAGATACTCCAATTTTAGAAGGCCGCAGGGGCAATGATGGTTTTCCTGTGTTCCGTACTGGAAAGGGGAAACCAGTTAATGTGAGCCAGTCCTCAATTACGAAGGCAGCAGCTATTCTTGAAGGAATGGATACGGAGAAAGGTGTACTGTTGGATTCTCCTCTTTGGTTGTGCATTAATATTTGTGATATTAACTCTACTTTTTGTGTATTTAACGAGAGAGAAAGCATAGGATCTATCACCATGCATGAGGGAACCTCCTATTTAAACTATTCAACCATCTCTCTCTCTAAATAAAGATTAATATTTTGCTAAGACTGATGGTTTGCCTGGTGCCCCAAACAGTAATAACCTATATGTATCTAGAAGAACTCAGTTTTTTTATTTTTTTATCTTCTTCACAGAGAGACGGAGGTTATGTAGGAAAAGGAGAGTCGAGAGAATTATGCAGAATTGGATACTATCCTTTATCCAGCTTATGTAAAATGTCCAGAAAACATAAACCAAAATTGACTATCGATGTGGAAAGATATATTAGCCTTTAGACATGAAATGTATTCTTTCTCTATATTTGGAACTGCAGCATTATTCTCTTATCTGACATTATGCCAAAAACTTCTTTAAGCCAATCCTACACTGATATTCTATTTAGCAGGCACCTTTTGTGGAAAAGAGAGCTCCATAGTACACTTTCTGATTGCTTTCTTCTTATTATCCTTTATCAAACCTTATTAGGCCAATTCCCAAATCCCTAACCTTCAACATACATGCATGCAGACATCAATACATGCATACATAAAAAATCTAAAATTCTCTGAATAATTGGCATTTAACTGAACCCTGACTTCAATATGGTTAATTCTTTCTTTTCACATTGTACTTGATAGAGATCTAATCATGGTGATGTGAATCAGTGTAAATTACACTGCATAAATCTGAAGCTAACCTGCACCCTTAATCTTAATGGTGATAACTAAACTATGAGTTTCCACTAGACTTACCTTTTTCAAACAATAGTTTCTCTTGTGGGCTCTGCTAATTTATGTACTGTATGCATCCTTCTGTATAATCAGAAGGCTAAAGGGAGACATTATCCACAGCCATGGATAGAAAATTTTAGTCAACTCTTATTTGTTTTCCTGTTTCTTTCATTGTCGATAAATAATTCGACGTGATGTTCTATATATATTTATACTTCCTATGTTGAAACTACTGATGATTTACCTTGTTATCCTTTTGTTCAGCATCACTTGACAATCTTCAAGGTTGCGAGGATAATGGTGATGCTTCCGTGTTCCACACTGGATTGAGGAGTTCCATTTCGTTGAAACATTCTTTAGCTAAGAAGGCTATGTCTGATCTTCAATACAAAGATAATATTGAGAAAGGTAACTAAAAACTTCTGATGATGTATGTTTTGTATCATTGGTCTTTATTAATATTCTGCTTAGAAACATATATTATCTATTATGCTACTTTATTCATGTGTCATTGATTTTCAAATTGATGTCTGTTAAGATTTTTCCGTGAAGTGAGAAAACAATACAACAAGAAAAAATTAACATGTTTTGGTCCATTTTTGACTGCTAGATGACTACATTATTAAAGGAGTTGCACATGCAATGCAGAACGTTTGAGCTGCATGTCGGCATAATAACTCAAGATAAACTTTATGATGCAGTCTAGGGTAGATTGAATTTTGTTTAGTTTTGTTTCCTTTTTGTCTTTTCATTTATTGTTTCTCAGGAGTTTGGTTCACAATTATAGCATGACCTAAAATAAGAGTCAAACTGAATGCTAGGAGTAAAGCTTTTACAAGAAAAGCTTGCTATGCCTCTACTTAGTAATTTTGTAACAGCTTCATGGGTTATCATGTAGCCTGAAGTAAGTAGTATCTCACCCTTGAAATTTTTTTGCTTATAACTCAATATTGCCTGTGTGGATTTTGAAGAACTCGAAACAAACCCTCTCATTGTAATTTGGTTTAACATAATTTTCTTCATTAATTGATGAAGTGGGTTAACCTTGACATGTTAATGTCCAGATGAACTACACAAATACAACATAAATGGACAACTTCTCCAGACAAGCTCTGTGAAAGCAGTAAATGTTTCTTCAGCTGGCCTCTCAAGAGCTACTGCTTTGCTGGGTTTGGAGAGAAACGACCTTGCTAGCGCACAAAGTTTTGGTCATTCTCAGGATCAGTTAGGTACCAAAATGAAATCCCAATTTGGAAAATTTACTTGACAGGCTTTCAGTGCATGTGAAAACACAGGTGTTTAACTTTTTTTGTATGGATTTTGCATATATATCCTAGCAAAGTTTGTACTTGGCACATAACCTTATAAACCTTTCTTGATTTGCACGTGAGCTCCTGCCGGGGTATGATGCAAAAATGGTTTTCCCATAATTGTCCCTGGCAAGGACATTGGTGTAAACAAATATGGAATTTGGGGGCATAAACACAAATGCCAACTTTTTAGAGTATTTGTTCAATTTTTTGCATACTTGTGGGAGGTGTATACGCAAAAAACTCTAATATTTCTTTCTTTGCCTTCTCTTTTATGCTCAGGTAACCTAGTATTAGGAGATGCATGCCAAATCCCCCAAGGGTCTGAGGTGCCTACATTTGGTGCCAAATCCCTCAAGGGTCTGAGGGCCCGGCCTCCTATCATGTTCCAAACCGCCAGTGGAAGATCTGTGTCTATTTCTAGCGATGCATTACAGCGTGCAAAGAGCCTTCTTGGGGACTCAGATTTGGGTTTCTTGCAGAATGATATAAAAGCAAGTCAGCCATTAACTTTTGATCCCAAATCATTTGATGAGATCTCTCGCAACAAAGAAAACATTACTTTCGATCCTTTCCAGGAAAGTCCTGCAAGCAAAAATGTCTTGACAAATTTATCATATTTTCTGCCAGTACATGACGCAGACCAACTGAATGCCAATGGAACTCTTCTGAAGAGTAGAAACTGGCCAAGTAGCAAGACTATTCCTATGCTGAATCCTCAGCACAAGGGCTTATATACAAATAATGTAATTAGCACTGTGAAGATGACTCAACAAAGCCGGATACCAAGTGGACCCCTAGTTGAAATATCTAATCTCATAGGCGTGGATAATGGAAATATGGATCGGTTTACTACTGAAAAGAGAAGGCTTGGAAGAAGAAACTCTGTCTCTCCATTTAAAAGACCACGCACTTCTAGGTTGGTTGGAATAGAGCTTTTCGTTTTCAAGTTGTACAAATAGGCAAATATATGGATAATTGCTACACTATGCTGATATTGTGACTTAGTTCCCGAACTTTTACTTAAACACTTGGTCCACATCCTATTCATATTTTGCAATTCCATCCTAACTGTAAAAAATCTTGGTGCTTGCAAAAAGGCTATTCTACCTTTTCTATTGTAAAATGTCTACTTCATTTATTATCATTGAGATGGGGTTAAAGGTCATGTGTCAGATTCTTTTTAGCAACCAGGGATGATATTTGTAATATATGATAAAGCAAGGATTAATGTGGTTAAGAAAAAAGTACGTGGACTAAGCCACAATATTTGGATAGTATTGGGACTATCCATACATTTTACCGTTGCACAAGTCATCTCCATCTCCTGCTCTTGAAGTTTCCTTGTTGAACTTGTTTCAGGTTCATGACTCCTTTAAACAGCAGCTCATCTTTCTTCTCCACTGGTAAATGATTGAATTGGAATACATTTCTTGTAACCAAACTTGTGCTTTAATTAGCCAATGTAATTGGTTTTCTAGGTTCTTCTGAACTATCTACAATACATGAGGGCTGCCGCCGAACAAGATTGTCTACTCGCTACCCATTTCATCAGAATAGGAAGAATATGAAAGAATTTTTTGGTGGGCCGCCTTACGAAAACCCGGTACTGTGTAGTTCCAGACTTCCAGTTCATTTCTACCTCTATCATTTTAATCAGAAGCTATATAGTTATCTTTTTATGTCATTCAGATGTGCGACATACCCGAAGAAGTTAAACGTATAAATGCTGATAATGCAGCAGATTTTGAATTTCATAGTGCTTCTGGTTGTGCTGGGATCGGGTTAGAAGCATTTCAGCATATGCTTCTTCAGTCTGGTGGTTCATTAACGAGCGCAACTAAAGAGTTGAGTGGAATCATTCTTTTATTTTTGTTTATTTTAGTTTGATACTTCTAAGAATCTTCTTTTCTCAATTTATTTTAAAATCGTAAGATAATTAAATAGTCCCTTCTACTAGGCTGCTATGTTGCTCTGAAAAGGATATGGGATATGGACACCATACTATACAGATAGGGTGGTACGGCAAATTCTGAAAAGATAGGATACGATACGTGAGGGATATGTATATAAAAATAAATTATATTCATAATTTAACAGAAAATTAACATCAATGTATTATGATATATATCAGAAAAGTTATAATTTTCTGAGTATATATAGCAATGATGTAGGGAAATGAGTTGTTAGATATTTGTTAATGGCTAATTCAATATGGGCATTGGTTTGGATCAAATCCAACTTCAAAATCAACATATACGCCTTCCTGTATACTGCATGTGTCCCTGCCAGCCATCTGTATCTCAGACCTATTGGATAATTATTTTCAATTTTTTTAGAAAGTCGGAAACTTCTCAACTGTATCCGACCCGTATCAGGCAGGTATCTGGTGGATCTCGGTATCCTATATGAGTTGGACATGGCCATGACACTCAAATACAAGAATCCATGTATCATAGCTAAGCTGCTGCTTCATTATGTACCTTCTAGTATGTAAAATATTTATTCAACATCTGTGCAAGTCAATCACACTTCTCCAAGTGTCCTTTAATTTGTTTTCTTTCAACAATTCATACCCAAATTTGTATATCTTAATCCTAGATTAGTTATTAGGGTGAGAAACTTATCATGCACAGAAGTTGTTCTACTTGCCAAAAAATTGAAACTTAATTGCTATTTGCCATTTCTTGGTTGAAGCGAGGATCCCAACATTGTGGGATCTATTTTTGATTGAAATGGTGATGGTTGAATTACTGACCCTTTTTTGAATTGTATGAACAGAACGTTGAAGATTTAAGTTTGTTTTGGTGTTCTTTTTCTCACTCCTTGGGTTGCTTTTAACCTCCTTCAAACTGCAAGTTTTTATGTTTTACGATTTTTTGACTAAGCTTAACATTTTATATATCGGCAGCCTACTGCAAAAGTAACTTCGTTGTAGATTTTGGGCAATTTGCAGTTATCTTAGCTAGCCCTTAATGCAGGAACTTTGTAAGGTTTTACATAGTATCATCAGTACGTTGCATTGCGGCTTGCTAATTTATCTACTTATAATACTCATCCGAATGGCTAAACTTATATACTTACAATTTAGCATTAGAACTTTAATGGTCTGTTTGGCCCTTCTTTGGGGTGTAGTGGTGCTGTTTGATGATGTGCTGCTTTAGTAGATAAGTAGAGATATTAGAAAAACACACTGTTATAATGCCCCAACAGCTCTATGGTAGAAGTAGAAGCACCAAATGGAGCTTTGCTTTTGGGCCCAAGGATCTCATTTTTGATTCTTGATACAGTAGCAGCTCTAGAACTTTTCTTTATGCCAAATGCTTTGCCAACCTGGAAGTGAATGTTGAAAGCAGAAGTAGAAGAGCACCCAAACATGCGGGTACCAAGTATCACTCTTCATTACTTAGACGTCTCAGATGGCAATATGCGTGATCCCACCTATTATCATACTGGGTAGACCAGTATTTCACTATGGGTATGATTGATAAGGATGGGTTCACCGGTACTCTTGGTATTTCATACTCGGCATCCACTGTGGTGCATTTGGAAGCACGGAAGCCTCCGTGCTACCAACGTGTTTTCGGTGATGAGACTTCTGAATTGACAATCAGTTCCGCTAGACTTGATCTAAAGCATTTAAAGTATCTAGAAAATAAATTTTGTCATTTTTTATATCATTTCTCTAGTGATCGAAAGGGATCAAAATCAACATTTGGTCTGTTGCTGTTCATTCTGAATTTCGACCTCCTTGTTTCCCCTCAAATCCATTGATGCTGGGAAAGAGGAGCTTTTCAAAGGCCTACCTTCTCCTAGCACATCGGATAATTATGCAACTGTCTTGTGCGTTGTACCAACGTTTGACCTTGTAGAATGTAAATAAATATTCAAATAAGCGTACTTTGCCGTTATAGGACAAGTGGACAACCAAGAATATGTTAATATCAACCAAGAATACTTAAATAAGCATGAATCTTGTTAGAGATAGTCATATCAAACTGCTTTTTTCATGTTTTCTCTATTCTATGCTTGATATCAACTGCAAAAGTCATATCTGATTCCTTCTTATTGCAAAACAATATATATTCGATTTATTCCCTTGTACAGAACGATCATTAACTTAGCTTTCTCATTCTAAAGTTTTCTTTAAATCTGGCTTTTAGGTGGGTTGCGAACCATTACAAATATATTGTCTGGAAACTTGCTTGCTTAGAGAGATGCTATCCGGCTGTAGCTGGTGGCAAGTATCTAACAGTTTCTAATGTTCTCGAGGAATTGAAGTATAGGTGAGTCCTGATATTCTGATATGGAGGCTTTCATGCAAATATCAAAAGCTGAAATGTGGTCTTTAAATGTTAGATATGAAAGAGAAGTTAACTATGGGCATCGATCAGCAATTAAGAAAATTCTAGAAGGCGATGCTTCACCAGCTTCAGCGATGATTTTGTGTGTTTCAGCTATCCGTTCTCATTCTGATCATGCTGCAAAAGTTGAACTAACTGATGGGTGGTGAGTGAAAAGCCTAGCGCCATTACACAAATTCTTAAGCTGTTGAGGAAATTGAAGCATTTGCTATTCTGCAGGTATTCGCTTGATGCTGTTTTAGATGTATCACTTTCAAAACAGCTACAAGCTGGGAAGCTTTTTGCGGGACAGAAGCTTCGGGTACTATGGGCATTTTTAATGAACAATAGTAATATATATATATAGGACTTCATCTTCCTGGCATTTTAATATATATATATATATATATATATATATATATATATATATATATATATATACATATATATATAGGGACTTCATTTTCCTGGCATCTTAATATATTTATATATATATTTGGAATTTTTTGCCTCCAATATCAGTCATCCAACAATTAGTGTACCTTGGCAGGTCTGGGGAGCTGCTTTATGTGGTTGGGTTGGACCTATTTCTTTTCTCGAGGTTTGTTCACTCTTCAAACTCTGTTCACACAACTTTCTAATTTCAGATCTGATCTTTAAAATGATGATTTCTTTTTTCCCCCAGGCATCAAATATTGTCAGTTTATTGATACATATAAATGGGACATTTAGAGCGACATGGGATGAGCCACTGGGATTTTGTATGCGCATTTTATTTTTCGTTTAATTCTGCTTTAGTTTATGGATATATTTACTTATGTACATGCAAGATTATCTTTTGGTACTATAGCAGTGTGACATCTGAGCTTTCATATAGTCCTTCCAAAGACTTAATTTCTAACTTATACACCATGCTAATTCAGGTCCCAGGCAAAATCGGGTCAGAGTGTCAGACAATCATTAGGGATAATGAATGTACATTGTGACTGGACCCGACCTGGACCTGGATTTCGAACAACATAATGTTTGGATCTAGACCCAATTTAAAATTGAGTGTCTGTGTCCAAACCCAGTTTGACCTGGTTTTAAGTTAAACTCAAAAAATTTTAAAAGTATGTATCAAATTTAAATTTAAATTTAAGACTTAAATTTTGTGTATACAAAATAAAAATATTGTAATCATAGAGACATTTAATATATCTTTTATAAGTAAACTATTTAAAAATAAAAAAATAAACCTACTATAATTTTACTTTACTCTTTAAACTATTAATGTGAACTGGATGAACTGGATGGCTACTCAACTTAGGACAAAGGGTTTTTTTTTCCCTTTTCGTTTTGGGGTAGAAAGATGCACTTTCAAAGGCATTACATGAAAATTTAGATTTTAGGGGTATACACATAAAAAGATGTTTTGACAGCTATATATATGTAACTGTCCTAGTTTTTATTTCTTTTCTATTCTGTTCTGTATAATGGCTTCTTCATACATTTTTAGGTAATGGTCCTGGGCCTCCATTGGCATTTAGGTGCATTAAGAGCTATGGTGGTATAGTTCCTATGACATTAGTTGGTGTTACACGGGTTTATCCTCTTCTTTATAAGGAAAGGTACATAACTGAATCACAAAGTGAAAATACTCGCCAAATATTACAATATTAATCTTGTCGGTATCTGAGAAATGTATTATCCAGGTTCCCTAATGGTGGTTCTGTTGTGAGATCAGAAAGGATGGAAAGAAAAGCACTTCAGCTATGTCAGCAGAGGTACTCGCTTTTAAGTACTTTATAAAGGACATTTCATTTATTTGTTACTTCTCCTCTTCTAGACTTTGTAGATTGACTTCCCACAAGAATTGTTTCAGTTTGAATGCCGGTGGAGTTGTGATTCATTTGTTAATGTCTTTGTGGATACTTCATCTTGTTTAAGAGTTTAAATTTGCAAATTAATATTGTTCAAACATTCGCTGTGAAGTACTTTAAGCACGGAGATCTCTTGCGACTGCTGTCTGTTCTCATGCTAGATAGGCTGAGAGTGGAAATTAGCAGCTACAATTTTTATAGCAATTAGTAGCTTGTTCAAATGTTTAATATGAAGTACTTTATGCACCGAGACCTCATCTTGTGACTGCTCTCTGTTATCATGCTAGATATAAAGACAGATTGGAAATTAGCAGCTACAGTTTTCATAGTAATTAGTAGCTTATCACTACGAATCATCCATTCATGTATTTATAACTAGAAGCAACTTAATCGGCATTAGCAGTTGCTTTAATATTGAATCTGTTGGTTAAGTAGTGGCACTTAGAGGACTGAATTAGAAGGACTCTTTAAAGACTGAAGCACTCTTATGAATATGGTGGACATGTGTTAAAAGACATTTAGATGGTCATACCTTAGTATTAACATCTTTGTCATCACATAGAATTCTTGCTTGTAGTTAGCTAGTTTTATTTGAGCAACAATAAAAAAGGAAGAAAAAGAGAAAAGGAGTACTAGCACTAGGCTTTGCACGAAAGGTGGCCTATATAATTGTCAATTGTGATGAAAATTAGTGTTATCTTTTTAACCAGTGTATTGTTCTTGGTATAACAAGGTACTTTTCCATATGCATCCCCACAAATAGTCTATTTACATATATACCACTGTAAAATACCTGAAATCTTAGATATAACCTCGAAGTGCATCTTTTTACTAAAATACCCTTGCCTTAAGTTTGGGAGTCATCCAATTCGTATGGAGAAATTGGTCGTATTAGAAACTTCTATGAAAAGGGGAGATTCTTATTATCACAATAGCTTATTTTATAGATAGTATTTGGAGGGCATATATAATATTACAAAGAATGTTAATGGATAATTTTGCGGGGTTATACGTATAAATATCTCTATCTCTACTAACAATGCTAAACAGTTCTATTTTGCTGCAGGAGATATAAGATTGCAGAGGACATTATGTCTGAGCAACAGGAACATTTTGAAAACATAAATGATAGCGATGAGGGTGCAAAAATATGTAAGATCCTTGAGAGTGCTGCTGAGCCAGAAGTAATAATGGCCGAAATGAGCTCGGAGCAGCTGGTTTCTTTCGCGTCTTATCAGGCAAAGAAAAATGTCTGTAGTTGTGTTTTGTTAAGTTACTGTTTCATCTTATTCTAAATTTTTTTTGTGTAAATTTTTTCTAAAAACCTTTTAAGGGGGTGTGCTGTTTTATCTTTTCCTTAAATGGTCTATATAGTTAATTTCAATTATATCCCTTAATAACATCAAAATTTTGGCACACACCACGCCCTCAAAATTTTGAAATATCACTGATTTCCTGGAAAAGCTACATCAGTAAACATCAATTCTTTTGTACAAGTGCATTTCCAACATCATTTATGATGTTTTCAAGGGTCTTTCTGAGTATTTTTTGGTACGGATGCGTCAATGAATTCATATATATTTTGAGGGTACATATGAAATTCTGGCTTCTTTTTGTTCTGAAAATAGCACCAAGTGGTTTCTCAAATGCAGGCTATCAGGCAATCTGATGTTAATAAGAAGATTGAAAAAGCTCTGGAAGATTCAGGACTTAGTTCTAGGGATGTCACTCCTTTTATGAAAGTTAGAGTGGTGGGACTTACCAGTAAAAGCTCGAACAGAAAGGACCGCACCAGAGAAGGCTTGATAACTATCTGGAATCCAACAGAGAAACATGTATGGATAAGCTATTTTGCACCTACTGCCCAGTTTTTTGAGTTTCTTATTAAGACAAACCAAGATGTTGTAAAATAGGGTTTTTTACATACACTTGCCTGCAACATCATCTACTGATATATGTACTGAGCATGGATATAACCCTTGAAAGTGCAGTTTTCCGATTCATGGGCAGAAGTTGGTTTTGTAGTGAAAAGGTTGTGAGGGAGGGGTGGCTTTTAAGTAGAAGGGTATATATGTAAGAAAAGAAGTTTAAGAAGCATATGTGGTAATTCAGATGTGCAGGTACATGTATGTAGACAAATAATTTTGAAGGGGTATAGATGTAAGAATCTTAAACATAAAAGAATGCAGCAAGATAAAAACATGAAGTTATATCAATGCATCCTTTCAATATTATGGGATGCCTTCTATCTTATGCCTGTTTAGTCTGTATGGCTATTTCTTTGCTGGGAGAATCTTCTGACTAATGTTTTGATATAAAATCTTTGAATGTTTATGCTTAAATATCATTTGTGTAAAAGCCAGTCTTCTTATATCCGAGCCCTTAGGCTGAATTCTCTCATGCTTACTTTAAATAACTAGTTTCAAGAACAGAGTATTGCCTTACTCGTTATTGCTGTTAACAGAAAATCGATCTGGTGGAAGGGCAAATATACTCAGTTACAGGACTCACGCCACTGAACTACGCCAGCGACATCCTGCACTTGCGAGCAAGAGGATCTTCTACAGTATGGAGACCCTTACCTTCCACAGATACTAAAAATTTTGAGTGAGCAAATATTCTCAGGCTTTTTGCATGTATTCTCCCCTGTTAATATTGCAAAAATCTCTAAAGAAATTGTCTCCCTATCCAAACCCCTCAAAACTGCATTTGTTTGCATTCATGCCATTGCCAGGGGTGTATATATGCATGAATACCCCGTGGCATGTGTGCAAATAAATAAGGTTTCGGGTGGCATGTGTGCAAATACCAAATTTGCAGGGGATTTTTTGTGCAATTTCAAGTATTTGCAGGGGCGCCGTACAAGAAAATACTCATCATTTAATCATTAGCACTGTTCTAGTGAGATTTTTTTTTTTCTCTTATTATTGCAGACCATTTTTCTGCCCTCGCAAAGCAGTCCTTTTGTCAAACTTAGGCGAGGTTCCTCTTGCAAGGTTAATAAATCTTTCTACATTTTTCTTTCCTCTTTTTTCCTTTTATGCTGCTTTTTTAAGCCAATAATTTTTGTTTGTTTCAGTGAGTTTGACGTTGCAGCTGTAATTGTGCATGTGGGGGAAGTTTATTTATCCGAAAGCCAGAAAAAGCAGTGGATCTTTATGACGGATGGATCTGGATCCACATCCGAGTTACAGTTTGAAGAAATGTATAATCGTCTTCTGGCTGTTAGCTTTTGTTCGCCAACCACTGATAATGATTCATCAGCAATATTTACCAACACCCTTTCAGGGACCACAGTATGTGAGCTGAACATATAGCATGAAACTTTTGAGTAGCCTACTTAAGAAATTTATAGAATTTCTCTTTGATTTTATACAAAATTGCTTCTATTAGAGGTTATGATGATTAGGATCTTGGTATTTTTCACATTTTCTGTTCTGGATTCTAGTTTGCAAACTTACACTAGACGAACTTGTAAGTTTTGATTAGATTTCCTTAACACAAATACAGGTATATATTGGATATTCAATATTTACATAATTATATTAGTATCAACCGGAAGTTTCTTAATAAATTACTTATAGAGGATAAATGCGGAACAAATTGGTTTGAGAATTTAGAGAATAGCATGATTGATTTTAGCTACTATTGCACTATTCTTCTGTTATTGAGGAGATATATTGAAAAAATCAAGTTGGGAATACATAGAAAAGCATGATAGGTTTTAGCTACTACTAAACTAGTGTTCCTCTCATTTTTAGCGATTCTAATATAAATGGAATAACTGATCTAAATTTGGCTGAAAAACTTAACCCATACCCACTTTTGGATGACAATGCTGAGCTCTGATATTTCGAGCCAGATGAAAAGGATAATATCCATTTTAACCATAATTTCTGTACTGTTCTTCGGCCATCACAACTCTTTTTGGCATTATTGCTCTGATTTAGCATTAGTGCTTTGACTTAGCATGAAATTTGATATGAAAATAAATTAAGCTGCAATTCTTCTCAAATATTAATATTACGCTTCACCTCAGGTTGGATTATGTAATCTTATCAAGCGACCAAGAGATCAAATCAATCATTTTTGGGTAGCAGAAGCAACAGAAAATTCTACTTGTTCTATTTCGTATAACCTTCCTAGCAGTTCTCATCTCAAGGAAGCTGCTATCTCTGCTGAGAAATGGGCTAAAATGTCTTATTCGGTAAGATCTTGAATTTTAGAGAGATTACACCTTTCCTATGAATGGTTCTTTGAGTTGTTACGGTAGCTTCTTTGTATGTTCAACTGTATGCAGACCATTCAAAAGATGAGGAAGAGGGTTTTATGTGTAGTTGGTGGTCGTGGAAGCTAAGTTCTCGAATGACATGGCAATTTGGTCCAGCAGGTAAGATAAATCTTTAAATCTTGGAAGTTACGTAATCACAAACTAACTACTGTTGAATATGAAAGTATGAAAATATCACTATCTTGCTTCAAGATAATTCCATTATTTCATGGTTATATGCGGTACAAATTGCTTTTTGTTTTGTTTTGGGAAAGGGTACCTTTTCAGATTCAGCAACCATGAACAGAGTATGCGAGGTGTGGTTTCGACAGGATACCTCAAGCACTGTACAATACACATTTTGGATTTTATCATCAACTTGATGCCAAAAGAGAAAGGTGGTTGAATTACGACTTCTACCAGGCTCAGGAAAGGTAGTGATCTTACTCTGATAAGAAAAACTATGGCAACCAAGCCCTATTTTTTTCCTGGCGTCCAAATTTTGGGGTGTTTGTGTAGATTTTGATGTCAAGGAGCCATAAGAAAAGCTGATGCTTTGTCCATAGAAAGCCTAGAAATCAATAGATTGGACCTAATGACTGATCTGGATTCAAGTAGCTTGGGTTCAGAGAAGAAAGAAAGGGTAAAATGTATGGATAGTCCCTGTATTATCCTTATATTGCGACTTGGTCTGTATACTTTTCACATAAACACTTTTCCTTAAACTTTATAGTATAGCATTTTAATCCTCAACCATCAAAAACATCTATTTTTATAAACAGGCTGAGCTGTAAACGATTCGTATTAGTTTTACTTCGACTAAGGTTAGAAGGTCCATTTTACAGCAAGATTCAAATTCTTTTTGATGGTCAGGAACTAAAGTGAAGTATATGTGAAAAATTCAGGGATCAAAGTGTTTAAATTAAAAGTATAAGAACTTAGTCATGATATCGGATGCTACAGGGGTCACCCACATATTTTACCACCGAAAAATATGAAGATATTATCCTGACATGCATTCAGGCATTGTATTGATTGCAACTAAATATTCAATAGTATAGAAGCGGCAATAACATTCCTCAATCTGTTTGTTTCTCTATTCTTCTGGAAGTTCTGTTTTACTGTATTGGTCATTTAATAATCAAAGCCGATGCGATTGTTTAATATGAGACATGCTTCCACTGTTCTATTGCTTTTTCTCTCTATAAATATTGCAGTAAGTAACTGACTTTTCATGTTCATCTTTATTAACCGGGCTTTTTTTTGCATTTAGCCCCCTCAAAACTTTTTGTTTTACAAATGATCCTAATAAATTTATATTTGCATAAATAGCCCTCTCCTTACCATGTGAGCGTCTAGATGGCGTTTTTAAGTTGAACACAGTGATTTAATCACCGTGTTTAAACACGATGATTGGATCACCGTGTTCCTTTTTGTATTTTTTATCATCTTTAAGTTAAAAAAGAGGGACTAGAGTCTGGATATGAACACAGTGATTCATTTACCGTGTTCAACTTAAAAATACCAACGTGGCGCTTGCATGGCAAGGAGAGGGTCATATATGCAAATATAAATTTGCTAGGGCTATTTGTTAAAAAAAAGTTTTGAGGGGGTTAAATGCAAAAAAAAGCTCTTATTAACCTTCTAGTTTCCCAATCCTAGTATGGAATTTTGACTTGAGATAGTACTGTACCAGAAGTGCTTTTCTCTAATGGTGTTTCTCCTTGTGCTTCCCCTGATTTCAAATTTCCAACATCCTCATATCTTTTAACTCAGTATCCCAGTACCCTTATTCATATAACTTATTAATAGAACACAGCAATTTATCTAGATGTTGATAATTGTAGAATAAATAATGAATTAGAGCCAAGTATTTTGTATTTAGAGAGATGCTATTACATAATTAATAATGTTGCTTTACCTCTTTAATTCTAAACCTTTCTTAGAGCCCATTTGACACAAAAATTTAAAATAATTACCTACTAAGCATGCATCTATTAAAGAAGTCTTGCATAATCAATGTTGTGAAAAGAAAACCTCAACAGAAAGTTTAACAGTAAAAGATCATGTCAAAATAGAAGAAAATGTGAAAAGGGAGGGATCATAAACCCAGTGATTTCTAAACTAGGACAACTAAGGAAAGAAGAGCTTGGAATACAAGAGCTCATTCCAGGTATCTTGCACACCAGGGAGGCACCAGTTATGGCAATCAGCATAGCTTCTAGGGTTTGCGAGATCGCGAGGCGCGAGCTCTCGCTCGTGCTTCTTGTAGATGGAGAGGTGACCGTCCTTGCGATACTCGGAGAGCTGGGTTATGTTGAGAACCTCTATCGGTACCTTCGATTTCGATAGAACTTGTCGGATTATGCGCATGAAGCCTTTTCTTGATCCAACTCCCCAGTATGTTGGATTGTCAAGGATGGGGGTTGTTTCATTGTAGCAATTGCCTTTTGCTTCTCCTCCCCACTCCTCACTCCTGCATGCAATGCAAACACTTTGATCAGAGAATAAGTGATTAATTAATAACTAAAACCATGGTGAGATCTCAACTTTTTCATGAACCTTGAGTGTCATTAAACCAATACTTCTTGCGAAAAACCAACACTCATCTTAATAACCTACCAAATGTTAGAAGCTTCTTAGATTAGGAGAGTTGAGAAAATTTTAGGGAATGTTAGAAGATTTCCTAGGGCATGTCCTTCATTAATTTTTCCATAAATTTCTTATAGTTGCTTGATTATTCTTATAGTATTAGTAATTTTCACCACACTACCACATCATTATTGGTGTTTTAAACTTGAGATTGGAAGTCGTGTAACACTTGGTATGCACGATTACATTGTTCCAAATATTAAATTTTTTTTTTTTTTTTTGAGAGAAAGCTAGCACGCTACCCGCTTCGTTTATTTCTTAAAGAAATAAACTTAGCTAGAAATGTGAATCAACTAGGATTCGAACTCGGGACCTCGGGTACCAACCACCAAGCCCTTTGCCACTTGTGCTAGGGACGGTCGGTATATATTAAAAATTTCAAGATGAGCTATGATGTATGTTAAATAATATGAAACAATCGCTATTTGGAGCTCTTAGACAACGATGTTTTTAATATTTATATTCAACACTCAAGTATTTGGTAGGCCTACTACATGAACTTGAATCAAATGGGAGAAAGTTAGAATTTTTTTTTAAAATCAAAGTAAAAATCTAACAGAATTCGAACACATGACCTCGTGTTCTTATACCATATGAAATAACTATTATTCTCCGAAACCTTATAAGTTGCTAGAGAATGGTGAGTTTAATATTTGCATTCGACAATATTCTTTGGTCAATTATATCTGAGCTCAAATTACTAACAAGCATGCTAGTTTAGAGTAAATTCATGCCACTGAAACAACTGAGATGTGAAATTACCACAAAAAGAAAGAAGGTATAAAAAATTTGAAAATTGAAAATTTTGGTTGGTGGGAGAAAAATCTTACAATTCATGAGAAGGTGAGATGCTTGTAAAGAAAACTCTAGTCTTCTGTGGATCCAAATTCTCCTCCACCCACTTCACCAATTCCTTCATTGCTAACTTATATGCATCCTCAGTTTTCATCTCCTTTATCTTATTCCTTCTCATGTCCCCTTCAAAAGACCCCTTCCTATGAACAAATAATACACACAAACACATGCTGTGAATTATTTAACAAGCATTGAATGAAGAGATCAATGCAACATTAGAACTGCTAAATAGTTTATGATATATATAGGGTATGTTGCTTGAATAGTCCTTTATTTTTTACAAGATAACGACTTAGTTTCCGAACTTTTCAGCACAATATCTTATTTAGAACTTTTTCATACATCGTAAGCCATCCAAAAAAAAAAAAAAGTTTGGCTTCTATCAATGTGTGTACTCAGCATGTGATTTTTTCACTTTAAATGACCATTTTGCCCTTCTCTCTTGAAAATGGATTTTTCCTTTTTAATTTTTTTGAGATAAGGTTAAAATGGTAAATTTTGTAAGCAAGCGTCTGGTGCTGAGCACATGACTAAATGAACGCCACTAATTGGATGATCAAGGATGCGATTGCAATATTTTGTAAAACTCAAGAATTAGAATGCTTAAGTAAAACTAAAACTTCAGGGACTATGTTGAAATATTGCAAAAGTGTAAGGACTATCCAACATTTTACCCCTAACTATCAATGTCTCAATGACAACATATATGGTTAGATGTTGTATAGTGAGATAGTGAGCTTTACAGTATCTTAATCTTTCCTCTTGGCAGCCACCAAGTGTAGGTGTTCAACAGCAAGATATCAACTCCCCTCCAATGGCGCGCGTGTTTGTCGATCGACCCCGCACGTATTATCTTCTCCCTCAGGAATCGCTGGCTCCTGTGCTCGCGGTTCGACTCGAGGAGGAAAGGAGAGTAGTAGAACTCAATTGTCATGTTGTAGTTCTACAAAGATATGTTAAGAAATTTTGGCATTAGTTTTTTGACATGATCCATCTATTTTGTCTTTCTTATAGCAAAGTTTGAAAAAGAAGTTATACTTAAAAACTTAAGTTAAAAGTTTGTTAATTTTGACAAATCTTTCAATGTGGGAACCAAGTAAAGGAGTTTCTAAACATATCTACATATTTCTCTTTGTGAAATACATATGAATTTTCATACTCAGTGTGTGTGTTACAAAAACACCACAATCTTAAGTAGGAGAGTATACATGTAATTTACTTTCATGACTATGAGAGATGATTATTTACCGAAGCTCGGAATGTGGATTTTGGTTTGACTGTCTCAAAGGACTGGAAGGACTGAGGGATGGCACCCTGAAGGAGGCAAATCATGGAGACGAATTGGCCGCGGTGAATGTGATCGCCGACGAACATCACGCGCTTGTTTCACAGCATTTCGAGCATGAATGTTGCATTGAACCTTTGCACCAAAAGGAAGAAGAAATGGATGGATGCATCAGAGAAGCACAGAAAAGAAAGAAGCACAGAAAAGAACATACAATAAGGAGAAAGACAAGCTGCTGCAAGACTTTTAGTACTGCTTCTGCTTTAAGCTGCAGCTGTGCATCTCCAGTGGAGAGCTTGGCATAATAGGAGGGTTTTTGTTTCTGCTAAGCAAGATTGGAAAGATTGAAATGAGTTTCTCAACCTAAAAGTAGAGACACTTTTAATCTTCTTTGATATTTTTACTCAAACAGGCAAATGAAGCATTATGTTGTAGTCCAATCTTTATACACAATGCCTATTAACACTTCCTTATACATATAATCTTTTTTATCTATGCTGACACACGTCACACACTAATTGGATAGCCAGTGTAATTCACGAGATATATAATAATTATCATAGCCAAGTAAGCCAATCAGAAATCGTCTTATAATAGTTGTAGAAACTTGTAAAAACCATACATACCGATGATACTTTTATGATCGGAAAATACGTAATAACTCTAAGCACAATGCTTACCTTGGAAGAGAGCACCAATGAGGTTGCCATCTCCAATGTAGATATTGCTTGTCGCGCCTTCCGTTCGCTTGGCACATCACTTTAGGCTGGATATAAGGGCATTCCGCCTCACCGTAAAGAGGTCGTGCCGCCTCATCGTACTCCCACCTCCCCTCGAACACGTCGCACTCCTTCTCCGCCTCCCCGACGGCAAATGGCTTGATAACTACATCCTTCTCTACAGCTAAACGCTTTGCGAATTTTAGTTTTCGTTATAAACTGGTTTAACCGTAATTCGCACTGAAACTTACCTCAAGTTTGATTGATAAATTTGAATAAATGAGAAAATAAAAAGTATGAGTGAATCAATTTTGCGACACACCTTTCGAGCATTTTTAGTAAGTTTTTTTTCGTAGAAAATATCAAAGGCAAAGAACAGCATGAACAAGAGATGTTGCACATAATAGATCAAGTATGAAGCACACTTTATATGTACTAGTTTATAGACCCATATAAATTAACCTTAACTAAGTTACTAAAACTCCATTCATTCAAATGCTCTATGTTTTGCTTTCCTTAATTCACCTTGCATCAAGATGCTTTCTTCTAGTTCTTCTTGATCTCCTTGTTGGTTGAAGTTCTCGAATTCGAGTTCTTCGAATTCGCGCCATGGCGATGGCTTTATGATGTGTGTGAGCTCCTCCTCATAGAGGATGGCTATGAAGATTGTGAAGGAGAGGGCAAAGAGTAAGAAGTAGAGGGTCCTTTTCCAATGTGGGGAGGTGACAAGCTTCATTTTGGAATCACCTTTGAGAGAAACCATCTCTCACTAACATTTTTAATTTCTATATGAAAAGAAAAATGACTTTGTGAAACCACATCATGATGAATAAGAGATTTCCTATATTTGTTAAAATATGTGTGTGTGTTTGTGCGTGTGTGTGTGAGAGAGAGAGAGAGAGAGAGAGAGAGTTTGGAAGTGATGATGCTTTTTCAACAACAATGTGTTTTGAAACTCTTGTAGCAAATAATAAATGAAGAAACTCCCATGCTATTATTATTATAAACATTAGGAAACAACAAATAAGTTGCTATATATGCTTCTTCAAAAAGAATGGTGTTTGAAACCCCCACTTAATTAATGAACACTCATCTAATAAAAATGGGAAACCTCTTAATAGAGTAATTACACTGTTGGTCATTAAACTTCATTTAGGTTGCTGGACTTTAATTTGTTTTAATTAAGTCGCTAAATTTTAAATTTTATTTCACTTGACTCATTTTATCAGTTTTTCTATAATTTTTCAAACAAAATAGTAAAGTAATAGATAATTTAACTATCCTGTCGTATCCTAGAGATGGCATGACAATTAAATCTGATTGCTAATTCTGTTATCAAATCAATTTTTCACAATAATAGAGTAGTCAGATAATAATAATTTTGAGATATTATACCAGTTGAAATGACTAGAAAATATCGTCATGTTAATTTGTGGTAGTTGAATTAGGTGCTTCATCGTTATTTCACTATAAAAATTAATCAAAATTTGAATAATGACCAAACTAAAATAAAAATTAGAGTTTAATATCTCTGTCTAACGAAATTACAGTTTGGGGATCCAACTGAAATTTCATTAAAAGTTTAGTCATCAATGGCGGTAAATAGTTAAGTAATAGATAATGTAGTTATCTTGTCATATCCTAAATATGGCATGACAATTAATTTATCACTTGAGTTCAGTTATCAAATCAGCTTTTCGAAATAATATAATAGTGGGATAATAATAATTTTGAAATATTATAGCAGTTGAAATTAATAGAAAATATCGTCATATTATTTTGTGGTAGCTGAATTAGGTGCTTCATCGTTATTTCTCTATAAAAACTAATCAAAATTTGAATAATGACCAAATTAAAATAAAAATTAAAGTTTAGTACCTCCGCGGAACGAAACTATAATTCGGGAATTCAAATTGAAATTTCATCAAAAGTTTAGTGATCAATGGCTTAAAATTTACCCTTCCCAACTCAGAAAAAGTTGAGTGATAAATGGTGTAATTTACCCCTCTCAATGTAACAGCATCCTGATTTCTTACAAGAAAAGCAGTTAAAAAAAAAAGGAAATAAAAAAGAGTCACTACATTGTGGTCTTACATGGCCTTAGATTAGACCAAAAAAACTATTTTTGATTGCAAATAATAAAGTTCTACGGGAGATATTTGCAAATTATTTTGTGATATTCAATATTAATATTAACTTTTATATTTAAACTCAGCGGATAACTCCATCTGTCCTGGGATTGTCAAGCTGGACTGTTCCCGATTTGCTCACTGTTATTAGGAGAATTCTCGTAAGTTTCACTTCCTCAGCACGTTTCTCTTCCAGACTCTTCTCTTTTGCTCTCTACACCTCTCTACCGGCCTTTTCTCTTTCTTCTTGCTTCCCTCCGCTCCGACCTTATGGCTGGATTTTGGCTATTTAATTTTTTCTATCGTGTTTTTTAATATTCTCTTTTATGTTTTTTTTCTACAATTTACGCCACAATTATCTATATCTTCATCTTTCTCTTGCTTCGCTTTTTTGCTTCTCGAAACTTCTCTTTTATTTACTTTATCATGCACCACTAAATTTATATCTAACAGTCGTGCTGGAACTTGAAAATGTTTCACTCTGAGTTGAGGGACGAAAGTGGGACCGGAGGTGCAGTTCGGATAATTGCTTTTGCCTATTATTTTCTATATTTTTATATGTTATGAGCTTAATGCTTATAAGCTTGATTTTAAGAGACCAACTCACATATCTTGCTCATCTTTTATTTTGGTCCGGTGAAGGTTATCTTTATTTTTTCTTTTTATCTAGTTTGGATTTGGAAATATTTATATTTTTGTCCTTCTTTCTTGGTATGAAAATGTGTTTATTTTATTCCCTGAAGCTTTACAATAATGTAATCAAACTTTACTTTTCTAATAAAATACCTAAGGACTACTGTACTTCTACGAGTACGAAGACCTTCGTACTCATAAATTATTTTCGATAATGGAGCTTCTAAATAAAAAATCCACATTATTAAATATAATCTAGAACATTTGAGGTATCTAGAAACTGAATTTCGTAATTTGTTAAATTTATAATAAAGTCCATCAAGTGGGTAGAAAATGAACGATCAAAATTGATTGATCTCTTAAAAATAACGGATGGAATTTTTTAAATCAAAATCAAAGGTATCGATCTTAATCTATATAGTGAATAGAATTTTTTTTATTAAAATTCAGTTGATTCCGATTCTACTATGTAGACACGTAGTTAACTAAAAAACGTTCTATATTGGTCATTGAAAAAAGTTAATTTTGAAACCCTTTGATCGTAAGATATATGTAAAGCTGTCCAAAATATCCGATATCACATACCTGATCCGGACCCTACCCAGACCCTATCCGGACCTGAACCGGATTCGATAAAAAATGGATAGTATACGGGTAAAAAAATTCATCCATTAACGTTTCGGATATGGGTCCGGATATTTTATACCCATACCCGACTTAGACCCGACCCAAATCCGATTTTTAAATGGGTAGGGTCCGGAATAGTTTTCAAATCCGGACCCGTATCCGCACCCGATGAAATATCCGATAGTAAATAAAAAAAGATTTGAACTTTTGAAGTTGAGGGATCAATTTTAATAGAACTTATAGATGAGGAATCTCTATGTATTTTCATCCTAGTGAAACTCTAGCCGCTCTTTTATTCCTTTATTTTTTCTAATTTTTTTTACTCTTTATTTTTTACTCATTTTTTTTGTTTTATTTCTGCCTTAGGATTTGTCCATAGACTATTTAATAAAGTCTATAAAAAATATACGTATAGGGATACCGGTACCCCATTTAGACCCGATTCGTATCCGATCTTGAACGGGTAGTATACGGATAGTCACTAGTCCCAGACCCGCTCAAATAAACCCGATGGATATATTAGTAACTTAAATATTCAGACCCGGATCCGAAGTTAAATGAGTAGGGTATATTTTTTTTCCTAATAATTTCTTTTTAGGGTACAGGTACAGTATATTAATTATCCAGATCCGACCCGATCGACGAACACTTTTAGATATATGATGTTAAAAAATTATAAAATTTAATTTCTAAAATATTTTAATGCTCTAAATTATATTTAACGATATGAATAGTCGATTCGGAAGTTCTATTATCAAAAACAATTTATTTATACAAATACGATTGTACTCATAATAGTATAGCCATAGTCTCTGTTTCTCTCTCTCTCTATATATATCAAAAGCGATTTATAAATACAAAAAGGATTGTACTCATAATAGTATAGTCATAGCTTCTCTCTCTCTCTAATATATATATAAGAAACTTGGTTTTTGAACTACTACTTGGTAACTTGATACATGGGCTAAAATAAATGAATCAAAATTCGAATATTAATGTGTGTTAAAAGATTAAGGGAAAAAAAAAAAAGGATTTAAACAGGGTGAGATAATTGATGTCCTAAAACTGTCAAACCAAGAATCACCCCTTCCAGAATGAATATTGAAACTAGAGATGTCAACGGGTCGGATTCGGAGCGGATTTTTAAAAATCCGAATCCGAACCCGAACCCGACTCCAAATTCGAGACCCGGACCCGAACCCGAACCCGACGGATTTTAAAAATCCATATCCAAACCCAAACCCGACCAAAAATCCAAAACCCGAGCCCGAGCCCGAACCCGAAAATTCAAACCCGAAATAATTATTTATTTTCCCAATATTTCAAAATATATTATATTAAATCTAAATTTTTAAAATAAAATTCAAATATAACATCAATATTTTATATATATATATTATATATAATGCAAAATAAATTCGGGTTCGGGTCGGGTTCGGATCGGGTACAGTCAAAATCCATATCCGAATCCATATCCGTCGGGTTTTTATTTTGATATCCATATCCGAATCCATATCCGTTTAGCATCGGATATATCCGCTCCATTCGGGTTCGGATTCGGATAAAATTTCAGGTATCCGTACCCATTGACATCCCTAATTGAAACCCAAACAACAACAAATAGTAAATAACTAAATAAATCGATAAAGTGGCAGAATTAAGCCTAGTTCGCTAGTGTGGTGGCCAAAAGCACTTTTTTTTAATACGTTGGAAGGTCCAAAATTTTCAAAACACTTTCAATCTTTCTTTTTTTATGCTGTAAAATTATGGCGGCAACAGCTACCAAAGAAGTATGTGTACATACTTCTCCGATGACCGTTGTTTCTGTAATTTTATAGCATTGAAAGGAAAAAGGATAAAAATACTTTAGGATTCTTGAACCTTCCAACTCATAAAATAAGTGCTTTTAGTTACCACATTATAAAATTAGGTCTCAACCAGTGCCCACAAGCTCTTTTCAGCTCCCCTACACAAAATGAAGAAAAGTTGCAACTTTTTGCCAAACCACTGCTACTCAAAATAGAGAAGTTGTTCCAGACGCCAAGGTAAGCAATAAGTTGCAGTGCAAATATCCCATCAGTTTTGTGAGATTTTGTCACAAACAACCATCATCACATAAACAGAGGGAGTGAAACAATTTATTACCAATTAAATCATCATTGAAATGGTCTACCGTCAACAAATTAATATCTTTCGCCAAGTAAATTTCTGCAAGGGATACAAGCAGAATAAAAATCCCATTATTGCGTTCTTTGCAAAGCTGATCAATAAATGCGACGCACAACTTATGTACCATTGAAAATTTTTGAAGTACTTGCCATCTACCAAATGCCAAAATGAGTATTCGTTTCCAAGTTCGTCTCTGATCCATATCACCAGTATGATGCTCTGCTTCTTAATACGATTTCTGCAATTTATAGAACTTCTGATCCACAATAAAGAGACAAGATTATAATGCCCTGGTATATTATTTCGCCAATTATTGTGGAGGGAAAAAAAAAAAAAATCTTCAACCTGGTAATGCAATTACACCATCTGCAGAGAGAAACAGATCCAATTTGAAGAGTTAGTAGCAGAATAGCGTGTAATAAATACAACTAAGCCCTGTTTGGCACTGAGGTTTGGACAACTCTACATATTTCCTCTCCTATCATTATGGTTTCCCTTACAATTTCATTTTATTCAAGTTTACAATAGCTAAGTATATTTTCTTCTCCAAAGGCATATAGAAAACCAAAGGATGATGCAATAGTATGTCCAAATGGTCATGAATAGTGCAACATACCTTGAAAAGATCACCAAAAATGCCTTGCAGGCCACTTCTGCGTCGAACACCATAAAACCTTTCGGCTATTTCATCTAACAGCTGTGCAATCATCACACAAACAATAAGAGGAAATTCTACTGAAAATATTCAAAACTGAAATGAAATAGCTATTACATCTCTTTTCATATATGATTTTAATATATTTTTTAACAATTTCTAGTGAAAAAAAAAAGATACAGAAAGGAGTTGATATCCGTAAAGATAATATCAACAAAAAGAATGCTCGATTACTATGTTAGGTGATACCTCGCCAAATAAAGATTCCCTTTCTATACTGGATCTGTACTTTTCTCTCAATATCTTAAAAAGGGGGAAAGCATCTCTTTCCAACCTGTAAAATATAACAAATACAAATATGTTGATCATCTTCATTTACAAGCATCAAATTCCAAAATATCAGCTCAAAATGAGAATATTTTATTAACTCAACATTAGCAATTTAAGCAGCAGTTCATAGATCTTGGCATTTGCAAGAAAAAATGATTTTTCACATGTTCAATGCTATTTAATTTATATAAATCATAACAGCATGATGAAAGGATTTGTGGGCTAATGAACAAGGACAACAATGATGACCACAGAAGAGCATTTTAACATCAATGGGAAGATTTTTTTAAAAAAGGAAGTTGCTAAAATAACCTTTGAAATGATAAAGGGCGAACACTTACGTTTGCAAAAGGTACTCGATGAACTTGGTCAAATCTGAGTGAGGGAATTCAAGCTGTTTAGATTCTAGTTGCCTTTTAATCTCGTCGATAAGGATATTTGCATCTCTAAGATTCCCCTGTGATAGGTACCTTCAAAGTAATGTCATATAAGTGATACAATCCTTTATACTTAATAACACTTAAAGAATATTTTGTCAGCATCCCAGACTAGACAGTACGCGTTTACTAAACTGAGATTACAACAAACGTATATATCAATATAACACATCCTGAAGTTTCTTACCTTACGGTATAAGTTTGTTTCAATATATTTTATGAAGAGAATATAATAGATAAAGGAAACTTACAATAGGACTGCACGTGCAATTGCTATATCTTCTTCCCCAGGATAGCACTGTAAGAATAACGATTAGTTAGAGAAAAGGGAAGTCCAGCAAATACTGTTACATAAATAATAGGCCTCATACACAAGGCAATTTTATGATAAAGGACAATTCTGCTAGACATATTATACGAGCATTATAGAAGATGTCACAATATTGAAATTTTAAGCGTATAAACAGAATTTGATATAAATTCATCAATGTAATGATTGAAAAGTTCCACAGGCAAATTGGAAAGTGCCCATTATTTAATGTGTATAGTGTCAGGAGATTCACCTTTTCTGATGATAACTAAATGATGCAAATACAGCACACAAAAAAAAAAAAAAAGCCTCACCAAAACAACCTTTAATTTGTTATATCGTTATATGAAAATTTTTGGAAACCTTACCTTGCCCATAAAGTTCACTAGTGTTGATGCAAACTTCTTTGGATTGTTTCCACGAACAAAATAAATTGAAACTTTAGCCATGTCCTGTAACACATCAAGGAATTTACAAGAAAATACGTGACATTCTTTCTTGAAATTGATTTAAAGGTAAATACATGAATAGTCCTAGTACTATCCCGATATTGCAACTTCGTCCCTTAACTTTTACTTAAACACTTTAGTTCCTGAACTTTATCGTATGTTGCAATTCCATCCCCAACTGCTGAAAAACTCTGAAAAGACGTGATATTTTCCTCCTTTTAAAATAACCTTTCTGCCCCCGTTTCAAGTACACTGAAACAAGAAAGTGATTTTACAGAAGCGTTAAAACGGCCATTTTACATGAAGAAACTTAGATTTTTTTTTTTTTTTTTTAACCATTGATGATGGATTGCAAGAGAAGTGTCTAAAGTATTTGAGTGAAAACTGAAAAATTTAGGGACTAAATCACAATATTGGTATAGTACAGGGATTTCAGTAAATTTTACCCTCAACATACCAACTCAGGAGATTCTGAAGATAGATATTCAGCAAGCATTTCATGCAACTGAGGTGATCCATATTTAAAATCCCCAAACTCTGCTGACCACCTACAAAAAGACAACAACTATTTTTAATACTACATGCACAAGACCATAAGTTTGAAAAGACACCAGATTATTCTCTTAATCTCTCCAAAAAGAGGGGAGGAAAAAAAAAACGCCAGACTATATTAAATAGGATAAAACGCCAAGCAATTGCAAGGAAAAAAGAGAGGTGGTGGAATGTAATCAGCCTTCTTAGGTGATCTCCAGAAACCTAGTTTATCTGTTCTGTCATACAAAGTATTTGTGATGGTTACCTTTTACCATCTATGATATAGACTTTCCAAGTTAATTCACCAAACAGAGTTCCAAATCATCAAAGGAAAGCTTTAAGTTTCTCTATTATATATACGGTTATATTACAAAACCCCTGCACTTTCCTCCTTCTAATTGCTCCTGTACAATTCAAACAGCTGCTATTTCAACGTTGAATTTTACTCTCATCTCACGCAGACCAAAATTTTGAATAACTGTTAAATTTTGTGTGCAAAAGCCCATCAAGATGAGCTGGAATGTAATATGGTTGGTTTTATCTAAGGATTTAAGTTCTTTTCGAGGCCACAGATCTGGAATCCCAAAAGAGTAGATAATATTCTTTTCTAGAACCATCAAAACTAGCAACTTGTGAGACAATTTTTTCCATTCATGTGATTCTTTTCCATATAATAGCAAACGTCATCTACCAACTTAGTTGCATGAAGGTTTGGGAAAAGAAATTGACAATACTTGTGAATATCTGGACCTATTTGAGACCAAAGTAAAATGCAAGGCTTACACTTATACAAGGCTAAGTTACAGAAAGGAAAAAAAAAAGAAAACCTTGCATTTTACCTTGTTTCTCAACTACCCTCCTGCATAAAAGAATTTCATCACTTTCAACCCTGCAGAACTCCACCATCTCAGATAGGCCCAAAATGTTTGGGTGATTGTTCAATTTGGTACAAAACAACATGAAAATGAGTTTGGATAATGTTTGGAGTAGACTCACATATATTCAATGTTTATCCAATAAAACTGTCAATGTTGATAGCTATAGTAAAAAAGAAAATCTTCTTTATCTAGTTTTAGATCTATTCTTTCAGTCGCAACTTAGAAAAATGCTCAGATACAGAACTGAAGCCAACTCATTGGATGAAGGTTTGCATTTGAATTCACTATTCATCCCAAATTTTTGGGTTTATTTGACACATTTCTATCGAACAAGCTAGCAATTGATGCAATTTTTTTGTAGGGAAGTAATTGAGACATAAGACTTAAGTGCAGCAGCTTTTCTATAATTTAGCCTTGACATGTTCAAAAGTGTGAGGGGATAATTCAGATATGGGTACAAGCGCAGAAGTGATTTTTCTAATTTAATCTAAATACAACTTAATATATGCAATTTATCATCACTTTTTAATTTATAGGAGAAACAGGAAGAGGCTTACTTGATTGCAGCTTTCAAGAAAGATGAACAGCTCTCAACACGTACTTTTGCTGCCACTAAAGCTTCAGAAAGTTTCTGCATGTCATCATCATCGTCTTCAAGGTGTTGTGGCACCGATATCCTCGGGAAAGCCTCATAGATCTTGCTGACAGAATCTAGAGTGAAATAATCAGTTATAATCACAAAATATTAAAAAAAAAAACCTAAAATTTCAGGAAAAATTCAACATATCAATCTTTGCTGAAGTGAGAAAAAAGGTAATGTGATTTATTGACTTAGGGCTTGTGTGGATCAGCTCTAAGGCACAGTACTGTTAAAAATGTGTTGTTTGAGTAGTGCTATTAGGAGACGGCACTATATTAAAATCCCTCCAACAGCTTCTCTTGGCGTAAGAAACCAGAGCTTCGGCTTTTGGGGCTCAGAATCTCATTTCAGCTTTATGCCGCAAGAAAAGCCTCAAACAAATCTGTTTGATTAGTTTGCCCAACAGTCTAGCAAGGTGCTAGCAGCTGATAGAAGCAGAAGCTAGTTCAAACATGCATTAAGGGCCTAAGAAAATCACAAAATCTCCACCAAAGAAATTAGTTTATGTGAAGAGTAGCCTTCATAACATAAGTTGAGGGTGAAAGGCAACCAAATGTATAAGGAAGACGAACATAAATAATTAATATTAGATTATAGAAAATGATCATTGTCATCGGGGAAAAAAAAAGACATACAAAAGAGGGGATGAGAACTACCGGAACTCTTTGACAATCTAAGAAAGAATTTTATAAAGAGAATTTGCTATCATGATCTCAGAATCTGAAGCAAATGCACTAAAAGGTTGATATGTAGATAATATACCATGTTTAGAAAGGAAAAGGGCATGTACCTAGTTTTTGTATATTTAAAAGATCCTATGAATCGATGAATATGTTCATATTCCATTTGATATCGTAATATGTTTGTTAAAAGAGAGATAAATTTTAGAGTTTATATGATATAGAGGGATTGTGGACCGTACTAAGAGAAAAAGCATACAGAAAATCTGAAGCAAAAACATAATATAGTCTACCATGTGAAATAATACTTCATTATAACTTTGCAATTAATAATTTTCAAAAAAAAAAAATCATTCTAGCATGATAACTAATCTTTTCTTGCCAACTAGTTGGGTACAGCCATGTAAATTTTACTCCACAAATCAGATCATTTTGAGAAAATATTTGTTTTGTCAAAGCATCATCATGATGCACCGTCATTAATCAAGCAGGTTTAAGGATTCAGCCAGAGCAGAACCATTTAAAGTTGATTTTGATTGGGCTTAATTGAAAGAGTAAACACCACGAGGACTTTAATGTTGAGTAATTTAATTATAATTTTTTAAAACCATTTAGGGGATGCTCAGATCAAATCCCCTACATAGATGCAGCAGAAATAGTTTTTTTCAGCAAGTTTCCAGTAAATCGTTCTGCAGTAGTACTAGTAATACAAGTAGTGAAAGAAAGGTCCATAGGAAGAATAGGAATTTGATGAGAATAAACAAGAAAGGACCATAAAGACCATTGTAAGAACAGAGGAAAGAAAGAAGAAAGAAAGGAAGAGTCCTCAATTTTGTCTATTTTCTAAAGAAAGGAAAAGAAATAAAGCAAGGTGCAATACATGACTCCACTATGGTGCAATGCTCAAACACTCGCATGAATATCCTCTTCCCAGGATTACCTTCCAAGCTAAAAGCGAATAAGCTCCAAATCAAATCAAGATAAACATACTAGAAGCAAGACATGAAGGCAGGCGTCGATGAAAAAGAACCTAACCAAGAGTTTCTTGGTTGTAAGGAATCTTCGCCTTGACAAGTGTTTCAACAAATAATGCAGCTAGTTCAGCTCCACAGGTCACCTGCAGTGATTGCAAAAAAAATCATGTCAAAGGATTTTGAAGTTTAGAAGGTCTCTAGATATGGTCAAAAACCTTGGTTTGGCACTTTTTAGTGGAATGTAGATCTATTTTCCGTATCATTACGCTCCTTCAGGTGCTTCACGTGTAAGACAGGTTATCAAAATGAATGGAAATTATTGACTATGCCATAGAGAAATAGGGTACTAATAGCATGGGCTATCACAAGCACATGTTATCACAGAATAACAATGAAGATAATCATTTGCTTCCATATTTGCCAAAAGACCCCCCTGTTTCAGTTTATGGCCATCTTCTTGCCACCTTCAACTACCCAAGAAAAAAGAAAAGAACATCCTGAAATCGCAACTTTAATAACCTATATAAAATTTACTCATATATGGGATTATTGTAATTAGCACAGTGCCTAATGTAAGGATTACGAATCACGAAAACCAAGCATTTGATCAAAACTATTATTGGAATCAGCTATATGGATCCTGTTTATTCTATTTCGCTCAGTTTGGACAAAGATTTTTTTTGCTAGAACAAGTGCCACAATGTCCTTCATACTATTTCTCAAAAGCCACTTCTACTCAAGACACCACTTAGCTAGCAGAAACATTCCTCACAAGTGCAGAATGCCATATCAATTGCACATGACTAAATCATCCTTGATAATATTTTTGATAGGTGCAACACTAACTTGTCTCGGATACAATTATTTTCTATTTTCTTTACTACCTCAATGATGCAATTGGCGTTAGAGTTTCTGGAAAAATGCAACTCAACCAAAGTTGAGTCGAAAATTCCGTTGAGTACGGGTAATTTTACAATCGGTGCGAGAAATCTTTAAAACGGCCATAATTTTTCGCTCGAATATCCAATTTCAGCATGCAATCCCAATTCGGAAAACACTTTTCAAGATCTACACGTCGAATCGCGAAGCCATTCCAGCCGAGTGTGGGACCCAAATTCAATTGTTTCGGCCTCCGTTTTTGCATTGTTAGGTTATTTTCGGAAATTTTTGTATTTTTTCTATTTTTAGTCCGATTATTTGATTATTTCTTATCTGATTAGGTTTAGAGATAGATTAGGATTTATTATCTTCGTCTAATAGGGTACGAGTATCGCATATATATATAGGCATGGCGTTCGGGTATTGTAATAAGAGTTTTTAGAATTGATTAATAAGGCTTTTGTCTTTGTCGAAGAATTGGTTCTTCGTGTATCATTTCTTTCCGTCCTTGTGCTTCTTCCCTCTAAACGCGGTTTTGTCCTGCGTCACTTAACCTTAAATGTCTCAACTAGGCGACACTCATGAAGACACGATCATAAACTTATATGCAGAAATTGATCAGTTCACAAATTAAATCCATAATAATTCTTTGCCACATTGCAAATAAAATATAACCAAAATCAACAGCGAGAAGATCCTATGGCTATATTGTGATACAACAGACAGCCTCATCAACTCTTGACGACATCATTTAGGCTGCGTTTGGTAATGGAATAATGTTTAAAAGGATAAATATTTTTATTCCCGGGTTTAGAGTATATTCTAGGATAAAGAAGAATAAACTGAATTTTGTGTTTGGTATGAAATTCTCTTGTTTAGAAGAATAAGAAAATTTATGTTTGGAAAATTTATTAAGAATAGTAGAAAATAGTAGAAAAGGTAGACTGAATTTTTTCTGAAGTACCAATATTGCCCTTGTGTATGCCTCTTTTATATGGAATATTTAAAAAAATGAACAACACTTCATATAAAATATAATATATACAATAAACTATTTTGGAAAAAGAAAATTATATTTAGTATTTTAATATTCATATTATTTATAAAATATTTTAATAATTAATTATAAAATATTTTACTTTGGTATTGTTAATTGAAAATATTATATAAAATAATATAAAATATTGTAAAATTTTTTAACTAAAGAAGCTTTTGGCTAAGGAGTATAGACTATGGTAGGCGGGCTCAAACAACGAGGCAGCTTTTCAATTTAATGCCCCTGGTATAAACTGAAGGATACAACTATTCCAGAGTTGGAGAGGAATAGTTGTTAACGGGTTATTCTAGAATAACCTAGAATAACCCGCTTTGACTAGAATTAAATATTCCTTCCAATTTTTATTTTGTTTGGCAGAATTGCAGGAATAAAATGGGAATATCCTGTTACCAAACAAGGCCTTAGAGTTTTAATTCTCGTAGATATTTTAAAAAACAAATGGAAGAAATTAACCTGCCCGTGGTTCAGCTGGATTAAAGAACCTGATTGAAGAATATCCAAGGCTTCAGAATACCTCTCAACTGCTATATACCTGCAACAAACTATCAATGTCAGCATCAGTATAAGCTAACAAGCAGGCATATATGATAACTACTCAAAGTGATAAAAAGCAAATTAAACCACAATCTAAATTCTAAAAACATAAGAGCATAGCCAATCTGCTGTATTTTTATAATTTTCAGTACCTTTCGAAGCAATGTTGGAGATAAATCTGACTAACCGACCAAATATGGGGTTGACGACATAATTATATCAAAAATCATAAAGTTATGACAGCAAACGCATCTTCATTTCAGAACCTCATATGCTACATCTCAGATTAAAAAAGAAAAAGTAGGAGTTATCTATCAAACGCATGCAGCCTCATCCATATCATTAGAAAAGCTTTTGACAAAAGAAGCAAGAGAATATAGCTCAGATTAACAATACTAGAAATTTGCATACCTCGCACTAGTTGACTTGTACATCTGTTGTGCTTCATAGTAATTTCCAGTATCGACCATCTTCTCTAATTTCTCCATAGTCTGCAATTACAAACATGGACTTAGTTTCTCTCTGTAACTTCACAACTGAAGGAGACTAGCAGACAAATGTTTTTTTTTTTGAAAATCAAACTTTGTCATTTAATCTTTAGTACTAACAATCTTCTTGCTTCCCCTATTAAGATCCATCAATCAAATAACTGACATGTCAACTGGAAACAGTAATCAATTTACACAGAAAATAGAATTTCCTTGATTTGACTGGGCTGAAAATTACGAATTGCCAGCATGATTTGAATCCCAGATTAGTGCATGCTTTCCTTGTTTTACAACAGAAAATCAAATAGTAAAGATATTCTTGTAAAAGTAGAGACAAGTTTTGAGAATTTGTGCTCTCTAAGAAGCATAAGCTGATCTGTGCCGAAAAACTAATGTATACAACAGCACTTAAAGTACAACCAAAATTTAATCTTTTTCCATATCATATATTATTAACATTCTTCTCTTCCCAAATTGATATCAAAATCCAACACCTAGATCAAATCCTATATTATTAACATGGCATAGATGGAAGGGATCGAAAACAACTGAAGAGCCTATCCAAATCATCTTAAACTAACTGGAAACAACCGTGACCTGATACTGGGGAAAACTAGCATAAATCAGACTACATTTCCAAAAATACGACCATAATTTAATCTTCTTTATATCAAATTACGCCATTCGGTCGCATATTACTAGCATTCGTCTCACTTCCCAAATTGATATCAATCCAAAGCCTAGATCAAAACCTAGTGATGTAGTGTACATAGACAGAGATGATTGAAAACAAAGCAATATGTTAACACTAATTCATCTTAAGTGGAAAAGGCTCTTACCTGAAAAAAACTAGCATAAATCAGCATAAATTTGGCAAAATACAACCAAAACACAAACCTTTTTATATCAAATTATGACATTTGATCACAACTTCTCTCTTCCCAAATTGAAATCAAATCCAACTCCCAGATTAAAACCTAGTGATGTAGCGTATGTAGACAGGTGAGATTGAAAACCAGGTAAGATCTTATCCTGATTCATCTAAAACTAAACGGAAAAAGCTATTGCCTGAGAAAAACTAGCATAAATCAGCATAAATTTCGCGAAATACGACCAAAAAATTCAAAATTTTTGATATCAAGTTACGACATTTCTCATAATAGTACTACCGCTCTTCTCTCTTCCCAAACTGAAATCAAATCCAACGCCTGGATAAAAATCTGGCCACTACGGCCGAAGAGATCGTGAACCAAAAAGAAAGAGCTACATCGACGAGAAGGGGAAGCGAAAACGCACCGCTTGAGGAGGGGGAAGCTCCGCTCGTCTCGGCCTCGGCCGCGACATGGCTCCGACGATCTCGAGCTCCTTCTCGGATTCGAAGACGAGGAGGAGGAGGACGAGGAGGACGAGGACGAGGACGAGGAGAGGAGGCGCACGAAGAGGGAGAGAGATCGAGGTCTCGTGGGGTATCGAAGCTCGGTTTTGGACTTCGGAGCTCCTCCTCTTGCGGATTCTAATAACAAGGGGGAACCGAACCGTTTATTATGGATCTTTTTTGCATATTAGTCCTTTACAAATATGTTATTGCGTAGCAATCTTTATGCAATTGTTACCGGATAAATTACACTTTGGTCCTCAAACTATGAGGTGGTTGACGCTTTGATCCTCAATTTTAATTTATTATAATTTTTTATAAGAATTTTATAGATTGTTATAATTAAATTTCACAATCCAATTTATTTAACTTAAAGCAAATATTTTCGATAAAGCAAATATGTCTCGAATATCAGATCAGCTCTCTTCTTATCTAAAATTCGGTAATTTTGGTTGGATCAGCTTTAACGTCTTAGCGGGTTCGCCAACACCAACCAACCCCCAAATCCTCCCCTCCCTTCCTTTCTCGGGCTTTTTTATTGAAATGTCCCTATAAAATTTTCTAATTGAATAAATAACTTTATGAATTTTTTTGGCAAATTAATATTTTTTTGTCATGTAGGAGTCACGAGCTCACGGTAGAATTTTCTTTTAAAGATAGTGCATTATTCACTGCTTTAATAAAGGCAGTGAACGATTCACCGCCTTCCAAATTTTTTACAAAAACGGTGAATCATTCACTATCTGTCTCTTAATTTTTTCTCTTAAAGACGATGAATGATTCACCGCTTTGATAAGAAAATTTTATTTCCGTGCTGACTTGGCAAAATGAGGATTATTTCGCTAAATATTTTTTTTAGTAAGATTATTTAGCTAATTATAATATTTTTGAAGATTATTTGAAAAAAAAAAAACCCCCTCTCTCTATCTGTCTCTCTCCTCTTTTCTCTCTTCCCCTTCGACGAAACGGGGGGTACTCCGATCTCCGACGAATCCGAGCGATATCGATCGCGCGAGGGAGAACAGGAAGAGGAGATAGAGAGAGGGAGAGGGAGAGGGAGATGGATCAGATACTCAACAAGGTCGGAACCTATTGGTTTAGCCAAAAAGCCAACAAGGAGATCTCCTCTGTGGGGGATGACATCAATGTGAGCCTCTTCTTCTTCCTATCACCCAAATTTGGGATTTAAGGCACGAATTTCTTATCGCAATGTCGTTTTCCCTTTCGAATTTGGTTGGTGCGAGTCGAATTTGTGATTTGAGTTGGATTTTTTGGGTTTTAGGGTTTGATTTGGAATGTTTTACCTCCAAGTTCTGATTTTTGAATGGGATCTTGTAGATGTCTTGTTGTTGCTGATGATCATACATTTAATTCATCGCTACCCGAAATGTAGGTTTTTTCCTGAGAAATTGGTTGTTGCAAGGGGAAATTGTAACTTGATTTAGGTATTTTTGGATTTGCTGCTTGATTTGGAATATTTTGCCTCCGAATTTCTGATTTTTTGAATTGGATCTTATATAGATGACAGTTTGTAACTGAAGATTGCTACAAAATCGTACATTTAATTCATTGTTACCCTAAAAAATGTTAGGTTTATAAAACGTTTAAGGTACAATTGAATTAGGATAGAAGCTACACTACATCTTAGATCTTCCTTTGCCTCCTTACGAGTTGGCTTTTGCTAGGGGTGGTTGTAATTTGAATTGGACTTTATTGGATTTAGTGTTCGATTTGGAATTTTTGCTCTTAAAGATTCTGAATTTGGATTGGTTCTTATAAAGATGGCATTTTGTAACTGAGGATTGCTATAAAACCGTACATTTAATGCATCTCTATTACCCTAAAAAAATGCTAGGTCTTTAATATTTAAGCTGCCATTTGAATTAGGATAGAAGCTGCATTACATATTTAGGGTTATTTTTCTCACAATTTGTTGTTGCAAGGGAAAGTTGTAAATTGAAATGGATAATTTTGTGAGTTAGTGTTTGATTTGGAATTCCGTCCTAGTTTCTGATCTGGAATTGAACCTTATATGATCTCATGTTGTGAGTAGAGATTGCTGTGAAACCGTTAATTTGTTTGTGACTGATGTGAGCTTTTGCATTGTGATTTAGTCACTCTCTAACAGCATTGAAGGGGGAACAAAATGGTTGGTCAACAAGATCAAAGGTACAGATTTTACCTGTGATTTCTCTTTTGTATTTTCTCTCTGTGAGCAATGTTTGTGCATTTGTCTTTTGGTTTAAAATGGGACAAATTCTTCATTCTAGAAGTTCTACATACGTAAATAACTAAACTTAAAGGTTAGGATCTTTACATGAGGTTGAGAAGAGTGGTAGGAAGAAAGCCTTATCGGTCATTTTCGACGGTACATCTCAGTAGTAATGAGCTCCTCTAATTTTCCCTCTTGCCTTGCTTATATCTTATTTGACAATTGAAAAGTGATTCCACCGGGTTTGAGAAACCCACAATGCACATCCTTTTGCTCTTCTTAAGAGTAGATTGTCTCCTCTTGTTTCAAAGAGATTGTCTTCTTTTTTCTGTTTTTTTTTTGGCACTGTTTCGCGAAGTGGGAGTTTGGCCCTCTGTGGCCGTATCTCAAGACCCTCCCACTGAGACTCGAAGCCGCTCCGAAGAGATTCTCATCTTAAATGACATTCTGCCTCATTATTCGCTTAGCATGCTTAATTGTTTCAAAGTTCTGGAGTAGATGCTACATATGATAGGCTCTTTATGTTGTCACTTTTGCAATTTTCATTTTGCAAGTCCTGGAGCCTTTCTAATTTATCATCATTGAGCTGCATATAGGAAAAATGAAATACAGGATGTTCGATATATTTTTAGCCATCAAATATTGTTGCCGTGTATATACAATACAGATTGGGAAAAGATTTCAAATTTCTGAAATCTATAACTTGCTATTTAATTCTTGCATGAAGAGACTGCTCCAAGAATTCTGATTATGTCTGTGTCAAGAAGAGTGTGATATGTCTATGTGGATGCTTTTTTTTTTCCGAGTAAAATTGTACTGAGAAAATGTCAGTTAAGGCAATTGAAATAGATTCCTCGACTCTATTTTAATTTACTTTTTCATTGAAACACGAGATTTTTTGTCGTTCTGATTTAAGTCTGTACTGTCAGATGCATTGGGGATTACAGTAAAATTAGAAGCTCTGCTCCTTTTTAGCTGATGGAATAAATGAGTCCATTAGCAGGCTAACAGTTAATGGAGTAGGAGCCCACAAACAAAATCCCCAATTTAGCTGACCAAATTATGCCAAATTTAAGATGAACAAAAGTTGGTTGGCCTGTTAAGCAAGAAAAAAAAAAACAAAAAGTTAGAGCTGTCTACTTCAAAATGGCCTATAGTGAAATTGGTCTTTCTAATGATGCACACTTTTTCGTTATCTTTCACTTCATCTCAACGCACAATGGAAATCACAGGAAAGATGCAGAAACCCTTGCCTGACCTACTTCGAGAATATGACATGCCAGTGGGCCTCTTCCCACGAGACGCCACCAACTATGAGTTCAACGAGGCGACAGGAAAAATTACTGTATACGTCCCCTCTATCTGCGAAGTTGGTTACAAGGACTCCTCTGTTTTGCGGTTCTTCACCACCATTACTGGGTATTTAGAGAAAGGTAAGTTTTCGGATATTGAAGGGATGAAAACCAAAGTGTTGATTTGGGCTAAAGTTACTAGTGTTAAGACCGAGGGTTCGAAGGTTCATTTCATGATCGGGGTAAAGAAAACCAGGAGTCGGGATGCATATGAGGTTCTTAGAGATGGTGTTGGTGTGGATAAGTTTTAGGATATTCATTGAAATTGGCGAAGTATACAGCTCTGAATATGGCAACAAATTTCTATGTCAGTTAAGTTTATAATTATGAGACGCTTCGTCGTTTAAGTTGTATATGTCTTCTCGTTGAGACCTACTTCGCTTGGTTTCTTATTGTATTCGTTATCGATCTGCAATGGATTCAGCTTATTGCATATAAAACTAAGTGTGCATTCAAGTTTCTGGCTTTGCTGTTGCTGGTGGTGTTTGTACTTGTTCAAATGTTAGGTTTAAATTTAAACTTTTAGTTTATACTTTTTGAGTGAAGTTATCTACTTGATCTGGGATTTAAAGCACCCGAAAAGTTTATAGACCATATAGATGTCATATATTGTTCTTTGGCACTTATTGTTAATCTTAAATAAGTATTGTCATAGAAAATGACTCTATTGTGAATCTGTGATGTACATCTAGGGGGTTACATTTTTGAAAATTTATTAAGCCTTGAGAAAAGAGTAGAGAGCAGATGAAAATGGCATAGCTAGAGATGATTAAAGAAAGCTTCTACAAGGTTGAGAGAAGATGGCCAAAGAAAAGATTCATTGGAGAAAGAAATCAGATAAGAGATCTTATTAGTTTCTTTATAAACCACCACTGTTTAGAGCAGTTGGTTGGTATCCTACTTTCTGGGCAATGAGACTCGGGTTCGAATCCTGCTTCATGCGAAAATATCTACGCATGCAGGATTCAAATTCAGGTCTCATAATTTGGTAAGAAAGGTATCAACCAACTGCTCTAAGTAGTGATGATATTTTTTAAGTCCAGAGTTTTGCCGGGCTCTATTGATGATATTTTTGGTTCACAAGTTTTGTCATGCTCGAATCCTGCTTCATGCGAAAATATCTACGCATGCATGATTCAAATTCAAGTCTCATAATTTGGTAAGAATGGTATTAACCAACTGCTCTAAGTAGTGATGATATTTTTTAAGTCCACGAGTTTTGCCGGGCTCTATTGATGATGTTTTTGGTTCACAAGTTTTGTCACTGCTCTAAGTAGTGATGATATTTTTTAGGGCTTTTTTTGTATTTGGCCCCCTCAAAAAAAGTAATTTCACAAATGGCCCCATCAAAATTGTATATGCAATTTTGGGCCTGCCTCCACCACGCGAGCGCCACGTCAGCGCCATGCGGGCGACAGTCAGTGTTAAGTTGAACACGGTGAACCATTCACCGTGTTCAAACACAGTGAATGGTTCACCGTGTTTAGTTATTATGTGGACCCGCGCACCTAAGTCAATATAATACACTAAATATGGGTCTATAATAACTAAACACGGTGAACCATTCACCGTGTTTGGACACGGTGAATGGTTCACCGTGTTCAACTTAACACTCCTCCGCCCACATGCCGCTGACGTGGCGCTCGCGTGGCGGAGGCAGGGCCAAAATTGCAAATACAATTTTGATGGGACCATTTGTGAAAATACTTTTTTTGAGGGGGCCAAATACAAAAAAAGTCCTATTTTTTAAGTCCACGAGTTTTGCCGGGCTCTATTGATGATATTTTTGGTTCACAAGTTTTGTCATGCGTGTTTTATCAGGCTGTGCTTAGAGATAATCCTAGTATGTTTTTGATACTATTTAGGTCATGCTTACTTTGTCAACCAATTGCTCTAAATAGTGATGATATTTTTTCAGTTCACGAGTTTTGTCTTTTTTTTTATAGAGAGAAAGATATCATGCTATCCGTTTCGTTTATTTCATTTAGAAATAAACTTAGCTGTAAATGTGAATCAACTAGAATTCGAACTCGGGACCTCGGGTACCAACCACGAAGCCCTTTGCCACTTGCGCTAGGGACGGTCGGTGCTGAGAGATAATCCTAGTGTGTTTTTAATACTATTAGGTCATGCTTACTTTGTCAGGCGGTATTTAGAAATTATCCAAGCGTGTCTTTGATTTACTATTCATGTTTTATTTTGGTTCTCAAACTGTTTAGTTGGATACGTATTTTTCTGAAATTTTAAGTATTTTAGTTTACTTGGAGAGATTTTATTGGCTGCAATTTGTGTATCAGCCCTTCAGCTTGGGGTGCAACGTGGGCCCTGCTAGGCAGGCACAATTCACATTTATCCGGGCCGAAATGGGTCGGGGACCGGCCCGGCCCGTCCGAAATCCAATTGGCGCCCGGCTACGCTGGTTAGGGCCATGCTAGAAATTAATTTCTAGTTACGAGAATTGCAACGATGGATGCTAACTAAACCTATAAAAATAAACGATATATTTAAATTTTAAAGTTAAATTAACGTTAACTGATTCAAATCAAACAAATTAAAAGATTAGATAGCAGTTCAAAATGGTCTATAATTTAGATAAATTCTGTACGATTTTACCTTGCAATTAAGTCATAAATTACAATATATTGAAGTTTGAGAATCATAGTATTACGTGTTGCACAAAATTTGAGGACTAAAAATGCAATTTAGCCCGAAATAGATTTGCTCAACTTTGAAATAGAAAATGCTACATGTGCATCCCACAAAAGAGTGTATATCTTTCACCCTTTTAAACACTAAATTTTTTTTACAACTCTCCTTTGTGGAGCACAAATAGCATTACTCTGAAAAAAAACCTATTTTCTGTTGTCACTATATAATAAATGAGCTTTTACTTATACACCTCTTATTACTACAAATTTTTTTCAAATTTATCATTTAATACCAAAATTATCTTTGTAAAATCTAATTTCATTAGTAAATTCTAGAGAAAAAATATTTAAAGAAATTTTTTAAAACCAGCAAGAATATTTAGATCACTTAAAAATAGGCTTTTTTTAGCATTTAGTCTCCTCAAATTTCTTTTTTTTTACAAATAGTACTAACAAATTCATATTTGCATAAATAATCCTCTCCTTACCACTCGAGTGCCTAGGTGACGTTTTTAAGTTGAACACGACGATTCAATCATTGAATCACCGTATTCCTTTTTATTTTTTATCGCTGTGTGGATATGAACATAACGATTCAATCACTGCGTTCAACTTAAAAATGCCAACGTGGCGCTCGCGTGGTAAGGAGAGGACCATATATGCAAATATAAATTTGTTAGGATCATTTGTAAATTTTTTTTAGAGGACTAAATGCAAAAAAAGTACTTAAAAAATAAATAAGATATTTTTTTAATTTTGAAGTTAATAGTAGATATTATTCCTATAAAAATGAGCGAAGCAAGCGAGTGATGAGTGAGATAGAGGCCTCCAATCCCATTCCAAACGCTTCGTCCCTTCTCTCTTTATATATAGAGAAGAGATAGAGAGAGAGAGAGAAACTCTTCTGATTAGACGTGGCCTCGTTTCCACGCTCTACAGAGGATGGCGATCCTCTCGCTCCCGCGCTCTCTTCTCCCTCCTCCTTCTCCTCCTCCGCGTCCTCCGATGTTTCGTCGCTCTCCGGCGAGGAGGCGGCGATCGTGTCCCTCGGCGACGCCCCGAATCCGGTGAGTTTTCGCTCGCAATTTCGCATATAAAATGATTAAGACACCGTCCTCTGATAGCTTCAGCTTTTAGGAACAGACAGTTGCGGTTGTTTGCACATATTATCAGAACAGAAGATTCTAAATTCGAACCCCGCCAAACCCGTAGTTATTTTTTATGATATTCCCTTCCAGGACAAAAGTAGGTAAAAAAGGTGTGCCATTTTGAATTGACTATTCAATGTTTCAAAATTGTATCCATTTTAGGGGATTTTACCTTTTATCCCTTACTACTATTTAGAATTTTTAAATTTATACTAAAATTATTGAAATACCCTTCTAAAACCCAATCTCATTACTAAACCCTAGGGAAAATGGAAATATTTGAAGAAATTATTTAAAATTAGTAGGAGTATTTTGGTCTCATCGAGGGGTAAATAAGATATTTTTGAAATTTTGAAGGACATATTGGAAATTATCTCTTGATTTTACTACCTAGCCTTTCGATTTGTTTGATTTGAGCCCGTCAACGAAACTTTGACTTCAAAATTTGAATGCGTTGTTTATCTTTACAGGTTTAGTTAGTATATTTCATCCGATTCTCGCAACTATAGTAATTGGCTTAAATTTTGAAGTCAAAGTATCTTTGATTGACTAAAATCAAACAGATTGAAAGATTAGGGAGTAACATCAAAATTTTGAAAAGTTGGGTAGCCATTTCAAAATGGTCCATAGTTCAGGTATGTTACGTACATTTTTACCTAAAAAGTATTGAGCTCAGACTGGTAGAGTGTTGAATATAAAATGATTAAAACACACTTCTCTAGTAGGTTTAGCTTTTAGAGATTGTTTCACACTTTGTTTCTCAATAAGCCCCTGTTTAAAGGATTAATTACACTTTACTACACGAGACTTTAGGTGTGCCTTTAGTTTTTAAATTACTGTATTTTTTACTTTTACAAAAATGGTAGCTGACATCAAAATGATTTATAGGAGTTTGAATTTCTTTTAAACAACAAACATCTATCCATTTTTAGGGCTTGTTTGGTCCTACTTCTATTTTTGCTTTTCAATCAGAAAAATGTGGAGCTTTTGTTGAAGCGGGAAGCAGAAAAGTGATTTTGAAGCCCAAAAGCAGAAGTCCCAATTTGGAGCTTTTGATTTCACTATAGAGAGTAACCAATGGAGGCAAATTTATAGTATTTTTCGTAACAGCACTTTTCAGACAACACTTTAGCAAACAACACTACATACTACAGCAGGGCCAAACGGACACTTAGTTGGTATTAAGTGGAGAAGCTTTCAAAAAAAATTTCTTTTTTCTTTTTTCTTTTTGAGAGAAAATGTTTTAGAAATTCTTGATTTGATTTAGAAAACTTTGATATTTTAACCAATCTACTATTAATCTTGGTTGCAAACCTCACAAGAGAGTGCTATTGGCAGAGAATTTATGAATTTCGAGTTTTCTATGCTTGCTTAACACTGTAATTGCTCTCCAATTTTTCACCAGTCAAAGACACCTTAGGGTCAGTTTTACCTGTCAGAACACAGTCCTTGCAAGTGTGATGGAAATTTTTTAGTTTTATTTAATATTCTATCATCTGCTTGTGGAGTGTAGAAATGAGTTCGGCAGAAAAGTAATTAATGTGTAAAATGTGAAAAACACCCGTGAAGTTTGGTGTAGTGCAGTGTAAGCAAACCGCACCAGATGACAGATGTGCTCTAATTTTCTATTAATTGAAACTCGGAAGAGGGAGATAAATGGAAGGTTACTTTTTCCCAGTATGAATCCTCTATGTGGATGTGTATTTGGATGATCATTTAGATCAACCTTGTATAAGCCATATTAGTAAATGGTTTGCAAATCTACTTTATTTGATAGCTACTAAAGGAGGTGCCTTTGAAACAGAAGAAAATACATGAGTCTGTCACTTCTCCTATTGATATTAGTTAGTATTTTGAGTTAGTAGGTGATATTTTTTATGCTTATGGATGATGGGCTACACATTTGTGTCTTACTAGTCACTGGCTGGAGCTGTACCTGCTGCACAGCAGCAAGTCGCACAGTGGCACGCTTTTTTGGAACACATTGTTTCGGTTATTAGGCTGGAATACTAGTATATGTGTGGCACACAATTTACTGTTTGTTAGAAGCAAGGATTTAAGTGCCCATCGGCACGGGCCGTATCCACCGTGCCGTACCGTGCCAGCAAGATACCGGCACGATACAGCCCCCGTGCCGATGGCATAATTCAAAATCCTCTATTCTTTAAAGTAATAAGTAATTTTTTTCATAAAGTTCAAAATATTTGATAAAGATACATAATAAACAATTAGAATATTTTGTTGCTAAAGAAAATAAATATTTCATGCCATTATGTGTCGGCACACATGTAATTTTTGTGACCGGCACATATCGGCACGGCCCGGCACGCACCGTGCCGTACCGTGCCAGCAAGTTTCCGGCACGACCCCGTGCCACGATATTTAAATCCTTGGTTAGAAGGTATCTTGTAGCTCTCCAGGGAGTTAAATCGATTGCGTTGGTCTATGTTGTGAGTTAATGGGAGCTGTTCTAAGCTTATACTTGTCCCTTTACTTTTGTGAAACTTAAATTTGGTCACCAAAATCTTTTTCTTATCAATTATGTCATCGAATTCTTAAATAATTTATGTGATAATACTCTTCATTTTGAAAATTTTACAGCTTTAGTCAGATGTGGGTCTGCCAAATCCCTTGTAACGAGGGCTTTTTCTCAAAAGAAAAAAGAAAGTAGATTCAACTATCCATGTCAGCTAAACAAGCACTATATATGTCAAAGATAACACATCAAATGGATCTACTTGACAAAAATCTAAAATAGATGATATTGGTATCTTGTAGAGCTTCATATATGTGATGTATTTCCAACATGCCATAGTATTCTGAAGCTGCTGAGTATTTTTCTTTGCTGACTTTGACATCGGCAGTAAAAGGTTTTATTTTTATGCTGTAAGATTGTGGAAGCACTACATCATATTTCTCGTGTAATCGTAGGTCGGAGTTTTCTTTTTCTGTTGGAACTCATCTCATCCCTCACCCAAAAAAGGTAAGTCAATCCAGTCTTTGAAGTTTCACTGCATTTGATTTTAATGCTTGAGCCGCCATATGGACACCTTGGTTTGATTTCAGTTTCTTGTCAAATAGAATTTCTTAACTATTTTTTTTTAAATTTTTTATTTCAAGGCTGAAAAAGGTGGCGAAGATGCTTTCTTTGTGAGTAGTTTCAACGGGGGAGTTCTGGCCATTGCAGATGGTGTTTCAGGGTACAGACCTTACGCTAAGTGTGCACTTCATTGTGTTGATCTTTGTTTGGTCTAAAATTTTCATTAACTGAAAGTTTTTATCCTTCTAGCCTCTCTATTGCTTATGCACAGATGGGCCGAACAGAATGTTAATCCTGCACTATTTTCTCGGGAGTTGATGGCAAATGCTTCAGATCTTGTAATGGATGAGGAGGTATTCACTATTCCTATCGAGTACTTGCACAATTGTACGAGTATGACAGATTCACATATAGCATTTTGGTCTCTATACTCGGTTTAATCGAATTGAGTATTTGTGGAACTACAAATATCGGCGTGTTGCCCGAATATGACTTTTAATTGAAAACTATGTGTTCTAACAAATTGAGGATCTTCAGATAGCCTTGAGTAACTACTTCAAGACCAACTACCGAGTTTAATTTTCCTTCCAATTGTTATCATTTTGAGAGTTGTTTAAGGAATTGCACCCCTTAGTTGTCTAGGAACCCAGTAAAGCCACCTATGGCCGCAGAAGTCTTTGTTCTCTTACTGATATTTGGTTTGATTATGTGAAGCAACATATATTATTGAATTGGTGTTGCCAGATTGAATGAACTTGAGGATTTAACATATTCTTCACGGGAATGTGATTTCTTGTTCTCTTAGATTGCATTTTTATATTTGTATTCTTTTGTACTCACTGTTCCCTTATCATCTTCTATATTTGGTCCCTTTGACATTTGGGCGGGCACCTAGATGTGTCCCAACCATCTAGGCATTGGAAGGTCCCCTGTACAATAACAATTGCCTATTGCTTAAAATATATAAACATTTAATTTGTTTTACAAATTGTAATAATTGCAACCATATTGTACTTCTATGGTTCGGGGGATCATTACTAGTTTACTCGTCGAGAACTAATGTAGTGCAACAGAGTACGCTAGTAACAATCCCTTAAATATTTCAGTCTAATACAGTTGCAATTACTACAAGTTTGTGATTTAAATTGTTTACATGTTTTAAGCAATATGTTTTAACACATCTTATATGCTCACATGTAATCAATCAACCGATCTTCTGCCTTTGACAGGTTAGTTATAATCCTCAGATTCTATTGAAGAAGGCCCATGCTGCAACCTCTTCTATAGGATCAGCAACTGTGTTAGTACTACTTTTTGTCGTCCTCTTTTTTCATTTCCTTTTTTAGTTAGATTTCTTGAGCGGATGCCAAAGAATGTGGATTACAAAAAAAATGTTCTCTGAAGGATGGAGGAGGAAAGAAAAAGAAAAAAAAATATTGCAGGCCTTGTCTAACATGGATAAAGGCTACACTTATTTCCACAGTAAAGGAATTGTGGTGGAAATTACGATCGCATTGCGATCGTCATCCATTGCGACGTGAGCTCGAATGCTTTTAGAAGCAAATTGGACCACCTCTTCCACTTTTTTGCATGTCGGATGCTTGTCACTGTCCACGCACGTGTTAGATGATTGCAAAATCCTGATGTGAACTATAACGGCTTGCATCATGAAGTGGGCGAATACAGGTCTTGATGCGCATCCGATGCTTGCAAAGATGGAAGCGAACTCCCTCCGGTGCTTCGGAAACATTCTAATTCTAATCTTTTCTCCCCAGATTTGAAATATTTTAAAATGAATGACCTCCTTATCATTCTTCTTATTTATATAGAATTATTGCTATGCTGGAGAAATCTGGAACTCTAAAAATTGCAAATGTTGGAGATTGTGGACTAAGAATTCTTCGGAAAGGTAACAATGCCCAAATCATTGCTAGGTTTCCTTTACAGGTGGGTCCTAATTAAATTATTGTTGGATTCACATCATCTTTTTTCTATTTTTTTACTTTTCACACAACTATTTTAAACAGGCCAAGTGGTTTTCTCTACTGCTCCACAAGAACATTATTTCGACTGTCCTTACCAGTTAAGCTCTGAGCTAATTGGGCAAACATATCGAGACGCAACGGTAGCTTCTTGCTCTTCATCTATCAGCTCATTACTGTCCTTCTTTTAGTTTTTTATGTTTTGTGATTCACTATCAATAATTTGTATATTTTCCTTGCAAGAGCAGTATCTTCATGCTTTTACCAAGTAATCTATTTTATTATTTATGAAATATTTTAGGGAAATCTATTGAGATTCAATTTGTTGCCTCTTTCTTATCATGTGCAAGCTTAATGAGTTCCTTTTCTCAATAATCTGATTGCTGCAATGTACTACTATAAACAACAATTGTCTGTGAACTTAGGAGCCGTCTAATATTAAAGGTAGATATATCACAGCTTACATCAGTAGTTCCTTTTGGATTTTTTTAAATGACTAATAGGATGGGACAAGCTCCATATTCCATAGCTGATTTTAGGTGGTAATACCCTCAAACATTTCCAGTTGCGATATTGTCGCCACTTGTGTGCACCCGCCAAAGTTTGAGACCTTTAGACAACGTTCTGGTGATCTTGCTTGTGAATCTACCATGTAACTTCCAATACAAATCAGTGTGGGTTTTTTAAAATTGTTTTCTTATGGATGCGACGTTAAAAGATTTAGCTAGTTTCCAATGGTTGATTACATTGAACTGCAACTACAACTGGAGAAATTATTGCATGGACCGCCGTCTAAAGACTGGATCTTGAAAAACTTGAGAGGACATAAAATCTAAATTTAATTCAATAGATGTGATCTATGAAACTTAAAAGGCCTATATTTTAAAAATCATGAATTTTGACATGCTTTCTCTTACGTAATTAACAGTAGACTTTTTGACACCGGTGATATTTGGGAGTAATGATTATTCGTACGCAAACTATTTAGAGGTTCTAGACCACATATAATGGTTTACAATTAGATTTTAAGGCCTCTATGTGGCCATGCAATAATTTCTCCTACATCTTGGTGCTTCAAAATCATTTGCTTATATGAAATTTCTAGCCTAACTCATCTTGACGAACTTCTGAAATTTGATATTAGTTTCTTTTATTTCCTTTTTACAGCTGTGTAGTGTAGAACTGACAGAAGGAGACACAATAGTAATGGGTTCAGACGGTCTATTTGATAATGTCTTTGATCATGAAATTATTTCTGTGATCTCGAAGATTCAAAATGCAGTTGAAGCTGGTACTTTTCCATATTCCCTTTACCACCTGGAACTTAAACTTGCCTTTTGGCTAATTGAATTATAATAATGTATTACAGCTAAGGCACTAGCGGAGCTTGCAAGCAATCATTCAGTGGATACTACTTTCGATTCGCCCTACTCTTTGGAAGCTCGCAATATGGTGTGGCATTAGCTTTATCAGCTTTCCTTCAGATTGTGTGTGTGTGTTTTTTTTTTAATTGTTTATTCTTTAAGATAAATGCAGAGATAGGCTAACAAAAATATTTTATTTATGTATATACTCTTGCAAAATCTGAATTTTGATAAAAGCCCTTCCTTTACTTAGTTTCTTACATGTATGCCCTTGTACGTACAGAAATGACACTGTTTGTAAACCGTTTAATTATAAAAACCAACTGCCCCATGAATTGAATAACTGACAGCTTAATTTAAGAGTATTTTGGAAGAAACTGCACTTTCAAGGAATTTATATCACAACTTGTATTTCACAAGGGCATACATGTCAATTGATGATTTTGCAGTAACTTATATAGTATCTATGTATGTGTAGATAGAAGCACCAACATTATCTCCGTAAGGTATTTGAGATGATGAAATGTTCATGTGCAGGGATTTGATGTTCCTTGGTGGCAGAAAATACTTGGAAAGAAACTAACAGGCAAGTTTCCACCATGACAGATGCTATATATACATTAAAAAGTAACTCATAATGTTATTAATGAGGCTCAATTACGCACATGATAGCTAGTGATTGGTTCATCTTTGAAGTTTCAAACATGACCTAACATGGATACCAAAATTTGAAAAGTTAAATCAAGCACTAGCTACTGTGTAGGAAGTGTTGTCTCGTCAACAATATTTTGAGAGATCTTTTGAGGTATATGAATTGTTACTCTTATACCGGACTTCAATTATAAAGCTTAAGCGCTATTTTCCGGGCATCTTATTGTTTATCGCAGGTGGTAAGCTAGATGATATCACCGTGATTGTAGGACAAGTAATAAGAGCATCGATTGACTAGAAATGATGCAAGAGTATACCTTTCAATGAGTAAGATATTCTCTTTATTGGATTAAATTTTCTTTTTAGATTTTTAATGATATTGAGAAATTGAATAAGCCGCCAAATCTGTTATACTTTCATTTCAATTTTTCTTTAGTGGCTGATCCACTGTATTGTTAGTGGGGTCTATTGACCCTACTGACTAGCCAAAAGAAAGGCCCTTCTTTGGCCTTTTGACCCCACTTTGGGACCAAAGTTGATTCTAAAGTAGGTTCAACAAATATTCAAATACTTTAAACAGCGCTATTCTTCAATTTACGTCAGCCTACATGTAGTGGACCCATGAGAACAATAGAAAGGGATAAAATAGTGAAAAGAAAAAGTAGCGGGTCCGACATTTCCTCAGACCCGCTAAACTCATCTCCTTCCCTATATGATATTTAAAAGTAGCATAGAGTTTTTTTTAGAAAAACCTTAATTTCTTGCGACCCCAGCTATATTTCTTTTTTTCCCTCTTTCCAACCACATTTAATCTAATTCATATATTATTAAGACTCCAAAGGCAAAACCCAACCCCATTTAGGTGCTCATTATATCTCTTTCCACCCAATTATTCTTGCAAAGTGTTAGGTATGCACATTGATCCTAATTTACCTTTTGAAATTGTGAATTTACTCCTCTTATCTGTGAATAGTAGTTGTTTGAGTTGTAATAGTACATAAAAATAAAATTAGCATATTATATATTTGACCATATTATGAAACATTTCTAGATCCGCCACTGTTTTTTTCCTCGAATTTTGTCAACTGAGCTAGCAAATAGAACCCAAACCGGTCTGGACCTGTTTGCTTTTACTAATTTAGAAAATTTTGAAAATGTTAGGTGGGTCAATCTGATTGAGTTCAAGCCTCGAATCATACATCTTATATTGTGCCTACAAGGCCTTGTTTAGCCAAAGCCATTGTACCATTTTTTTGATAAAATCCTTTAACAACTCAAAAAGATACTCAAGCAACCTCTGCAATTGGTAGGATAAGTACGAGCTTCAAATTAGAATTTCTGTTCCAAGAGTGCACTTTGGCTTACTTGCCACATCCAGAATCTTTAGATGTTTTATTTGATGAAAATTTGGCTTTTCTTCTGCAAGAAGTTAATACAGAAGCCACACCAAATAAACTCTAAAAGGAAGGGCAGCTCTTTGATGGCTAATTTGTTTCTCGTGTTAGTTGGCTATAACAAGTGTAGAGCTTTTTAATGAAATATTGTCTAGCTTAAAATGCGCTGTCGTTTAAAGTGTCAAAGCAGATGACATTTGGACAGCGCATTTCCAAACTAGGCCATAGTTCAAACAAAACCGACTTGTCTTATTTCTTCTTCGTATTACAACTTTTACCATTTTTATTGCATATGGAGATTCGAAAAAAAAGTATTTCTTTTAACAAGCAAGATAAAGAGAAACACTTTTTTTTTTAATTTTTAATTTTTAATTTTTTTATGGTTTGCATCAGGAACAAGCAATGCAAGTGGGGAAAAGGAATTGAATTCAACTTAAAAAGTAGAAGAAAACAGGAATTAAACTCACTGCAAATGCCATCAGGTGATGCTAACAGCAGCAGCACTGCTTAAAGATGGCCTTGTTTTTTCTGTCCTTTTTTTTTTCTTTTGTTTTTCTCCCTTTTTTGCCTTTGTTTTTTTCACTGTAGGTATACTTTTTAATCATTATATATTTGTTCAGAGAACATTACTCTCCATTTTCAGTTTATTTTGATGTTAAGCCTCATCTGTTATTGTATAGAATTTTTTTAAATTTAAAAAATGTATGAAGCCCCCCTCACCTATGTGCCGTTCTGAAATGGCCCCTTCAACTCTATTTTTTTGGATTAATATTTCCTTAATTTTGCTGTTTATACTTGAGTGATTTTTATGAACTAAATTGGAGTTTTATTAAATTCATGAATAATTTTATCAAACCCAATAGTACTAATCATTTTTTAGTAAATGAAACTGGAGCAATTAACAACTAAAAAAAAAACTCAATGGGAAAAATTTAGTAATTAGACGAGATAGATTGAGGCCCACGAAGAATGTACGTATAAATTTAGTAACTAATCTTATTAATTATTATTATATTTTAAATAACATCCCTGGATTATCCTATTACTCAAGAAAAACCAAGAACAAAATTCAGAGGATAAAGTAATTGAGTTTGATGAGAACAATTATTTGTAAGTTTTTTTCTCTTTCTTTTTCCGCATTTTGAAGAACAGGGGTTTTGAAATTTTGATTTGGTAGATGAGAGTTATCTTAAAATAATTAAATTTGATTTGATCAGAACAATATATGTAACTTTTTTCTCTTCTTCTCTTGCGGATATTTCAATTTTTGATGTGGTAGAGAGTTATCTTAAAGTAAGCAAATTTAATCAGAACAATTTTTCTTTTGTTTTTGTTTTTTTTTCTTTTTTGCTTTTTGGGCCTTTTGTAGAATAAGGGTTTTTAAATTTTGATGCGGTCTTTTGTGCTTAGGCTTTATAGGTCTTGCTGTGTATATACTTAGATAGATTTTCTTTTCGATAATAGTATTAGAGTAAGAAATTGGGAATTGAACCTACGACCTCTTGCAGAGAGCATATAGTGTTAAATACTACATGAATCCAACAGCTCTCGGTCGCACTCGGCGTCGAGCCTCAACAAATGATTCAAGGATGGATTAATGCACAAATCATACTAAAAGCATATATATTTACTATTCTCAATATGATGATCATAGAGTTATAAGATAATTAAGCATCATAATCTTACTAGATCCATAATGACTCAAACCCAAGTTCACACATGACCCAACCCTACTAAGCCCATTTGACACCAAAACGCATACATGACTCCATCAAAGTGACCAACAAACCATGCAAACCTACGTGCATGGGCCACCATGCACCTTTAACAGTTGAAAACACTAGACACCATTTCTCGATTCTAGTGGGGTGATGGCCCCGGAGAGATAGACGGCGGTGGCGTCGAAGGCTCGGAGGAATCGTCGGCTGCATCGCAGTAGCCGCGCAGTATGTCTCCTTCCTGAGCCGTAAAGCCGAGGGACGCCAGCAAGACGTCGGCGGCCCAGCAGTGATGCTCGATGACGCGAATGGCCCGGCAGCAGCTCGGGCCCAGGTACGTTTCGCCGTTGAGGAAGAAGAGGATCACCTCCCCCGTACACGACCGGAGCTCCACCAGCGAGTCCCAGCACTGTCTCAGACCCTCCGACTGCAGGCGGGCCGAAAGGCCGATCAGGCCGAATGGCCGAGCCTCCGTCGTCGGAGCGGGCATGGTTGCGAGAGCAGATGCTGCAAGCAAGATGAAGATAGAGAGTTTGAAGAGAGAAGCCATGATCAGAAACTAAGTAGTGATCATATGAATAGAAGATGTTCATATTTATATACATATCATGTGCACGTGTATACATACGTTGAGGAATGTAAGAAGGTGTCTGAGATTGAGGTGTAATTAATAATGGTAGTGGGAGAAACAAAAGGGGGTTTGTAACATCTTATCAAGGAATGTGGAGGGTTTTTTAGAGGGTAAATTTGGGTCATATATATGTGGACTCGAGCCCAATTAAGATTTGGATAGAGCCAGGTTTTGTTGATTAGTTGTTGGATTTGGGTCAAGTTAATAAAACCAACAATATGTCCTTACCACAATTTGCAAGGTAATTAATTAATTAATTTAGTATTGATTCCTCTTGTTTGTGAAAAAAGAAATACCAAGTAATTGATGGATAGGTCTAAGTTCGATACCAAACTACTTAAAAGGGTAATAAAGGAGTGTTTGGCTCCTGTGAAAAAAGAGTGAAAAATATTTTTCAAAAACTTTTTTTTTTTTTTCATGAAAAACACATTTCTCCACAATTTTTTATGAAATCTGATAAAAAATTTAGAAAACTAAAGTACTACTTTTTTATGAAATCTGTTCTTTTTTTTTTTTGGGTGAAAAACTATCTTTTCTAGAAACTAAACAGATGAAAATACTTTTCCGACCAGAAAACTATTTTAACAAACAATTTATAGAAAACCAAACACCTCCTAAGAGATTTAGTATTAATTATGAGGTTCATATGAAGAGCCATTAGAAACGGAAACATTATTCTATGTCACAATTATTCCATTATTAAGGATTAGTAACATACCAATCACCAAGGAGCATACTCCAAAGTTCTTATATAAAGGGTTTATTTATTTATACTTTTTTTTGTGTGTGAAATGTATACAACTCGCATAAACTTTAGCTCTTTTGCAAATAAATGTCTAACTTTCAATTTTGATAATCATATTTCCTAAATTTTATTAAATATTTAATAAGCTCTTTTTTTCAAATGAACTTATTAATTACACAGCCACCATTTTGATCGGATACCATGCACATAAACTTATAAGGCTTTAAAATATAAAAAAAATTATTTATTTATTTTTCAATTTTGATAATTTAGCATGATGATTGAAGAATAGATTGAACTTAAATTTAATTTTTATTTTTTTTCCAAATGTTATTATATATATATATATATATATATATATATATATATATATATATATATATATATATATATATTTGAGTTGAAATACTATCGATTTCATTACTACTGATTTGTTTTCATAATAGAACCTTCAAATCGAAGATCGGCGCCGTCAAGAAATCAAACTTCATATTTTTTCAATATTATTCTCTTGTCCATCAAGCGGACACAAAAATTAACGACTAAAAATAAATATCCTTCAAAAAGTAATGATATGAATTTTGTAATCAAGATCAAGAGTATAAATCTTGTTTTTAAATAGTTCAAAAAAATTTCTAACCAAAATTCAATTGATTTATATATCTTTACGCTGTTAAACGAAAAAGCGCCTCATATCAACCATTAAAATTATAAATTTTGCAACCTTTAATCATTAAGTCAATGATATCGAAAAATTATATGTATGTATCATATTGAAGCTTTATAATACGATATATACAACTAAAATAATTAAGTAATAATAACTTTAATAGAAGATAGCAGTTTATTGAATGAACTGTTTGATTGCCTAAATTAAAAGTTTAAACACCTGGTTACAAAAAAACAAAAAATCGGTGGGTTTTATACAATTTTTTTTTAAAAAAAAAAAAACTTGCCAATTGGCTGCAACATGAAAAACCTCCACAGCGACCTTGTCCCAACAGGAAACAAAGTGTAGGTTGCAAGAGAATAATTTACAAAATTAAATCACACACCACAAAAGCAGCATACTTTTAAGGTGCGTTTGGTTCGCTTTATATAACATTACAAGTTATTCTGATATAACCAGATATGTGAGATTTCTGTATCAGATTACTACTACTGCATTACTATATTTGATTTAATATAGTAATATGATATTGGATTATAGTATATATAATGTTATTATGTTTGGTTCATTTATAATATTCAGTAATTCTGACGGTAAAATATAGCCTTTTCTAAAATTGCCCCCATAGTCATATTTAATATTATTTTTTACTAAAATATAAATAAATATATTTTGCACTTGAATTAATTATGTTAATAAGCAATAATAATAAAAAACCACACATGAAAAAATAATATATAAAGCCAAAAATTAATTTCAACCCATAAAAGAATAAATAAAAAGACTATATTACATAATCATACAATCATATAAAAACAAATTTTAATTTAAAAACTTGTTTATAAACAATATTATAAACCAAACATCACATAAAGGCATATTAACAGCATAATGTCAAATATATATTTTTCTTGTCTAATATCAAATAATATTATCAAGTTATAAAGTTAACAAAGCACCATATAAAATAAATATCTCATAGAGTCGTAATTTCCGCACATTATAATATCATCCAAAAGTGAAAGCTTAAACACCTACATTATAAAAATCTAAAAGTTCTTGCACTAAAAAAAGACAAGCCAAAAAAAATCTAAACCCGACTAGTCCATTGTCAAATAACCCAATTTCTTCAATCACGCCTATGTAAGATACGAAAATATATTGCTTTCTGTAACGATCGGGCATCCAGTAAAATATATGTAGTTTGATAAAATCACCCGTTAGGATTTCAGTGACATCCATTATTTGCCCGTCCTCAAATCCCTCGATATTTAGTATCTCTTCGAACAACTTCTCTTACTTGTTCTTATTGTTTGCCATGAATTGAAAGCAATTAGCAAGCCGACCTAAGTGTTCATTGGCATCGTTAAATGAAGATTCAAGTGAGCGCAAGGTTGAACAAAATTGTTCATTAATCGAATCCTCTCGAAGTGATGACTTTCGCTTCTTTGATCTTCCAGATGTGCCACCATTCGAAATGTTTGCTCGACCACTACTTTGTTCATAAAAAACATCTTGGCATCAGGTTCTTAGGTTGATGCATGTGTTATTAACTCTTCCTCTTCGATGTTCCTTGCAACATTAGCAGCAGATTCTACGTCAGCACCAGTTGCGCAATCTTTTTCAAATACTATCGATAATTGCTCCAAATATGGAAAGAGTTTGCCTCTCAACCCTGCAGACTATGTAACAAAGTTTATAAAACAAATATTATAGAGAATTAATTGAAATGCTATATTTAATTAGAATTTTAAGTAATTTATCTTAACCGAAGTTTCAAAAATGGTCTTCTTGCTAATGCCCTTCTTTGTGTCATTCTACCCAAAGCCACTTGCAGCAGGTCCTAACATCTCAGAAATTGTGTTATACTATCTCTTTCGAAGTTTGAATCTTGACTCAATATGTGGTACTCCATTAAGCTACCATCCCGTGAGCCTCTCATGCAAGTGGTTTTGGGTGGAATGACACAATGAAGGGCATATGATGCTATATTTAATTAGATTTTTAGTAATTTACCTTAATCCAAGCTTCAAAAACGACCTTCTCGCATGTAATGCCCTTCTGTGTGTCATCCTACCTAAAACTACTTGCATGAGAGGCTCACAAGATGGCAGTTTAAAGGAGTACCACATTGAGTTAGATTCAAACTTCGGAAGAGACAGTATATTACAATTTCTGAAATGTTAGGACCTGCTGCAAGTGGATTTCGATGGAATGACAGAAAAAAGGGCATTAGATGCGAGAAGATCATTTTCGGAGCTTCGATTAAGATAAATTACTTAAAATTCTAATTAAATATAGCATTTCAATTAATTCTTCAGAATATTTTTTTTATAAACTTTGTTACATAGTCATCCTACTGCTGCAGGGTTGAGAGGCAAACCCTTTCCATATTTGGAGCAATTATCGGTGAAAAGATTGCGCAACTGATGCTGGCGCAGAATCTACTGCTGATGCTACAAGGAACATTGAAGAGGAAGAGTTAACGACACATACCTCTACCCAAGAACCTGATGCCAAGATATTTTTTATGAACAAAGTAGTGGTCGAGCAAACACTTCGAATGGGGCACATCGGGAAGATCAAAGAAAAGAAAGTCATCACTCGGAGAGGATTCGATTAATGAACAATTCTGTTCAACCTTGCGCTCACTTGAAACTTCATTTAATAATGCCAATGAGTACTTAGGTCAGCTTGCTAATTACTTTCAATTCATGGCAAGCAATGAGAACAAGTAGGAAAAGTTGTTCGAAGAGATACTAAAGATCGAGGGATTTGAGGACATGCAAATAACGAATGCCACTGAAATCCTAACAGGTGATTTTACAAAACTACATTACAACACTACATACGTTTTACTCATGCCCGATCATTACAGAAAGCAATATATTTTTCGTATCTTACATGGGCGTGATTGAAGAAATTGGATTATTTGACTATGGACTAGTTGGGTTTGGACTTTTTTGGCTTGTCTTTTTTTAGTGCAAGAACTTTTAGACTTTTAAAATATAGATGTTTAAGCTTTCACTTTTGACTAATATTATAATGTGTGAAAATTACGACTCTATAAGATATTTATTCTATATGGTGCTTTGTTAACTTTAAAATTTGACAATAGTGCTGTTTGATATTAGACAAGAAAAATATATATTTAATATTATGCTGTTAATGTGCCTTTATATGATGTTTAATTAATGATATTGTTTATAAATGAGTTTTAAAATTGAAATTTATTTGTTCTTGTATGATAATATGATTATGTAATATAGTTTTTTTATTTATTCTTTTATGGGTATATATATATACATATAGAATGAGGCTACTATACTATCTATAGTACCGGGGCTCCGGTACTATAGTTGCTTTTTCGATCTTAGGGTGTTCAAATCAACGATCCACACCGTTGAAACTGATCTAGGGTATGTGAAGTTCTTAGGAATAAAATTTTAGTTTTTTTCGATATCGTTTACTTAGTAAATAAATCATGTCAAAATGAACGGTGGAAATTGAATAATCCTTAAAATTTGAGTATAGGAGTTTCGAATTCAAGATCAAGGATGTTGATCTTCATCTATGTAGTTTAAAGTATTTTCTATCAAAATTTGAATAGATTTAGATTCTTCTCCACCGTTAAACTACAAACTCGCCATAATAACCATTGAAATTTGACAATTTTGAAACGGTTTGATCACAAAGTAAACTACGTCGAAAAATTATAAAATTTTATTCCTAAGAATTTCAAATATCCTAGATCAGTTTCAACGGTGTGGATCGTTGATTTGAATACCCTAAGATCGAAAAAGCGACTATAGTACCGGAGCCCCGGTACTATAGATAGTATAGGAGACTAGCTCTATATATATATATATATATATATAGTCCGACTATTATACTCTTATGAGTATAGTTTCCTTTGTACTCATAAGTTTTCAGCCGTTAGATCTACCCCTTTGACCATTTCCACCCGTTAGATCATACTATTCAACCAAACACTCACTCAATCCTAGGGGACTACTATTATTCTAACTGGGGATCACTATCATTCTAACCACACATCCCTTCATCCAACGGCTGAAAATTTATGAGTACAAAGGGATCTATATTTATAAGAGTATAGTAGCCCTACTATATATATATATATCTTACTCTATATATATATATATTTCATATGTGGTCGTTTTATTTTTATTGCTTATTAATATAATTAATTCAAGTGCAAATTATATTTAGTTATAATTTAGTAAAAAATAATATTAAATATGACCACATGGACAATTTTAGAAAAGACTACACTTTACTTTCAGAATTACAGAATTTTATAAATGAACCAAATATAATAACACTATATACACTATAATCCAGCATTGCATTACTGTATTAAACCAACGCGATAATACAGTATCAGTAGTTATCTGATTCAGAAATCTCAAATACCTAGTTATGTCGAAATAACCTATAATGCTACATAACGTGAACCAAACGCACCCTACGTAATGTTACAGATCCTCTACAATGTTGTCTTTACACATTATTGACATGTTGCCAAACTCATTATGACACTTTAGAGTATGTGCATGAGCTAATTAAAAGTTTTCAGATTACAAATGCCAACACAATAATAACATACAGAGGCAACATGCTGAAGGACCCAAAGCATTCCTTGCATTCTAAGATTTGTTTTGGAGATTTCTACCAATGCAATGGTTAGCATAGATGTCTGACTAGAGATTGCCAGATTACTAGGAAAGACGGCCTCACCGAAATTTCAAAATTCCGCCATACCTTGTGGAGGAGCTGCTACCAGCCTATCCAACTTGAAGTCGATATTGCTAACATCTCCTCGCGTTTGATGAGATAGCGAGGATATCTGCCACGACTCATCCTGTCTCTTAACCAAACAACAGACTATAGTCAACATTGATAAATCATCTTAATTCAAAACAACCACTAATGTGCTTGGAAACACACGTCTCCGTCGTGGAAGAAGCTTTTACATGAGGATCCAAAGCAGATGTGGCAACAATCTAAGGCTTTTAGAGGGGGGGGAAATCAAGGTTAATCCCTCCTTGATTGTATTAACTATATGAACACAACAGTATGTTTACCACGGTGTTTATGAGGTGGAATCTGTGGAAAAATATGCAGAATGCCTCGAATAAATAATTTACAATCTCAGCAATGATTTTGCACTATAAAATGTGTACAAAGTGAAAACCAATTCTAATTCTCACCCTCACAAATTTAGAAGTTCCTGAGGTTGTTAATGTAAAATACTCATAACAACCCAATAATGCTGGAGAAGCTGAGCCGAGAAGAGCTACCTTTTCTACGAAGTGAATTGTTGTCCTTCATGTTTATTTGAAAAAACTATCAACCTACAACAATTAGAAGGAAAAAAAGAAATATTCATATTTTGGATTATATTTAATTTCTTGTATTTTCTCTTATTCAGTTGGTCGTAAAGGAAATAACTGTAGACAATTTCTAAGTTACAATCATGGAGTTCCAATACAAACAATTTCAATGATGGTTAAAAGACCTTCAAAATTATCAAAAAGATCAGAGTCAAATAGTGACTGGAATAATCATAACTAAACTTAATTTCACAATATTTTGAAATATTAAAGTGATGCTTTATGTAAATTGTCATCTGTCAAAGAGGTAAAACTATGGCGAGTCAAAACATACAGGATTCCCAAATGAATAATTTGACCTTAAAAGCTAGTCTCAGCCTATTTTGACCAAAGATATAGAAGTGAGCCTTTTTCAGATACATTCTTACAGAAACTCTCTCTCTCTCTCTCTCTTTTTGGGTGTGGGGGGGTGGGGGTTAGGTTGGTTTCAGACGAAGTTTCAAGCAGCTATCCATAAAAACCTAAACATTTTAGTTTCAGTTATTTTGGTCGTAGGTTCAGAACACGCACTATGGGATAGAATCATTCAACAGCACTAGACCATCCTCTGCATTACTGCAGATACTATTGGTCCTCCCAACAAAAATACTACATATCTAACAGGACATTAAATTATACTTACAATCTGATATACAATTGCTATGAGCAGCACTTTGGTGGGGGTTCTTTCTCAGGTTCGTCGTCGATAACTATAATACCCTTTCTTGGAGGAGTAGGTAATAATCCCTCCCCGTTACTTTTCCTTTTCTCCATTATCCCTGCATGAGAGTGCCACTGACTTTCGTTAATTCATAACTAAGTCGAAATGTGAATACACAAAGAAAAGTTCAAGGAAGTATACTAGAGAAACAAGGAAATATACTAGAGAAACACTAGAGTCCGGAAGTTTCACTAACATGAGACATCACAAGATAAATGATATAGGAGCCTCATTAGAAAGCATTCCTCAATTAACATAACTAAGCACCAAATACATAGAAAAACTAAACTTTTACTATTTCAGTCTTACGTGTTGCTATATCAAGGAATACGTCGTCGGTTCCAGCCCCTGATTTAGCAGATGTTACAAAAAGCTTTGCTCCAATAGCTTCTGCATAGCTGTAATAAAGAGCATTTGAAACAAATTTCAATAAAATACATTCAAGTTAAAAGCAGCTCCTCAGGCACTATGCTTGAAGTAACTTACAATCAGGACTGAGTACAGAACTGTGCAAAATCTTACAAGGAGAGTGAAATCTGAAGTTGTGATCTATGTTGCTGAATTAATGATTTGTAAGACTCAAATAGGTTAGTGAATGTTATCTTGGATTTAATTTTTCTAATGTTAAGTTAGACTTAATTTTTCTAATCTTACAAGGAGAGTGAAATCTGAAAGTTGTGATCTATGTTGCTGAATTAATGATTTGTAAGACTCAATAGGTTAGTGAATGTTATCTTGGATTTAATTTTTCTAATGTTAAGTTAGATATTTCCCTTATACCCACTGCCTTAGTTCTTGCGATCTTTATGCTTGCTTATGCTTCAAACTAGAACCTGAGAGTTGCGCTCCAATTCCAGTTCCTCTTTCCACTAAAATATTGTACAAATTATATATGAACCCTCTATATCAGCATTATTTTTGAAATTTCATAAATAATAAATTCATCAAGTTAAACAAGAACAAAAAAGAGGGAAAATGTACTTTTGACTAAAATACTGATTCAGCATGAGAAGGTACGGCGTTTCTTCACCAATATCATTGTCAATTTGGTTTGCATGAATAACCACTGCTTCAATATCTATTTCAATATACTGAGAGGTTTTTAACTATAAATCCCACCAAATAAGAAAATTTTGCATATATACCGTAATAAAAGCCCAAAATTTTCATATACACCCCTCGGTAATTTAATTTTTACAAATAAAGCATTACTTTAAGTAGTGAAGCCATCCACTGCATGGTAGTGTTCTTCATGTATTTTGAAAAGTTTTGTCACAAGAGGCATTTCTCTAAGTACAGGGGCACATTCATAACAAAATAGTTTTTGAATGCATTATAAGAAAACCAAGACTTTGTAGAGAGCAATTTAATGTGTCAATGTCTCTACTGCTAAAGATAATAAGCTGTTGAGTACAAATTTTTCTGTCATTTTAAAAGCTAGAGTTACTATGGTGTTAACTACATAACTATGTAGGCAAAGTTACATGTGAAATATGGGATACAATATAGTACATGCCAATGTTAATTAAGGCAAAGTTACAAACCTTTCAGCCTCTTGAATATTCAACTTCTTTGATCTAACCAAATCACTTTTGTTTGCAGCAATGGCCATAACAATATTTTTGGGCGCCATTTGTTGAAGTTCTTCAACCCACTTTTTAACCCGAAGGAAAGTATCACTGTCTGCAATATCATAGACTAATAACGCAGCTGCATTTATCAAATAGGAGAGAAGAATGCCAGGTATAAGTCATCACAAATCACCAACCATCAAATACAGAAATCACAGAGAAAAAAAATTATATATAGGCATGATGGAGTTTTAGATGAGGACCATCTGCGTCGCGATAATAAATAGGGCCTAATGCATGAAACTTTTCCTGTCCAGCAGTATCCTGTAATGGAAAAAAGATACGGAAAGTTTAGATCAGCTTTGATGTGAACCATACTAATTAAGCTTGAAGAAAGTAGTTTCTAAATACTATTTTCTAGAAAAAACTACCCTTGAGAAACGAAATATGCAACAACTAGAAATTCTCCAGATACTTCTTCGAAAGAAAGATCATACTGTGTATAGTTTTGTTAAGACTGGCATAATATGCTATTAGGAAATATATTTCACACATTAAATCATTGTGGCAAGCAGGTATACTGAGAAAAATTGTTACGTATAACAATACGCTTAAACTAAATTCTTCTGGCAACTATAAGATACCAAGTCATCTAGCACCAAAACAATCTTTTATTATCAGACTTTTTACAAGCTGTGTTACCTTGTAGATTAGGTTGAGGCTTATGCAGAAAAGGTTGTACAATATGTCTCTCAGACAAGAAAATAATAGTTTAAACTTTCATATTGTGTTACTAGAAAGGATGTTGAGAACATAACTTCAGGTGAGAATGTGAGGAGATAAGTATCTAATCAATAGTTTCAGATTGATTCAATATGGATTTATATTCACCACATTTTGATATAAAGCATGCAGACCTTCCTAAATCCGCTAAACTACAACTTCAATCACCATATTAAAATAAAACAAACTCTAGGAAAACTTGGTTCTGATTTTGCAAGTAATAAGAGCAAAAAGGCAGAGATCAACCAATAAAAGTTAAGAAAGACACAGAGAAGACAACGCACCCATATAGACAAGGTAACAGGCACACCTTCAATAACAAGACGTTTCTTTAGATAGGAAGCTTGAACCGTGGCTTCTTGTTTTTCGGAGAAAACATTATTCACATATCGCAACACAAGCGATGTTTTTCCTACTCGGCCTGCAGATAAATTAAAAACGTCATGAAAAACACGTAAATTATGAAACATATATAGCAGATACTCTCTATACTCGAACAGAAGAGAAAAGGATAAGGGAAAACAATAGGATCTACAGAGACAGACTCCTCGATAATATAGAAGTTTCGGTTTGAAACTTTAGGAGTTAAATTTTGAAAGGAAATTTAATGTGTGAACACAACGGGCTAATGATATAAGCTAACTTTCCGCACCAGTATATGTAGAACAGAAAATTATATAGAAATGTCTCGTGGAATTGCAACTGAACTCCTTAATCCATATAGAAATGTCTCGTGGAATTGCAACTGAACTCCTTAATCCACTACAATATAAAATTTTAAACATCCGGCACCAATTAAGTCCCCACAGTTTTAACTCTAACAATTTACGGATCCATACTTTAATAGTAACAATCATGTCCTTCTAGTTTCTACAAGGGTAACAATCTAAGTACTTTTGTTATTCCTCATCTCTGAAATCAATGGAAAATGACATCTAACCATCCATATTTGCACCCGTTGCAGTTGAGATGGTTGAAATATACCTAAATATCACCTAATAAACCATTGCAGTGACCCTATATTATAAAATTAAAACTATAAGATGAGCAACTCTGAAATCAATGGTTTCTTATTTTTACTATTGTTATTTCTCGTTCTGCTGCTGTTTGCAAGCAGCAATGAGATCAATTAATGTACTAACCAGCCAACAAGTGTTGAATAATTGGTACAATTTTCTTAATATAACCTTTGGTGCATTAAAAGAAAGCAAAGCTAAGAATAATGCCATTACAAAAGAGTAATAAATAAGCACAAAAACAGAAAAAAAAAAAGTGACAAAGACCATATAGCAAGATGATCAATCCTATAATCCTCCCTATCCAATAATTGACTAGGCTAACTTATCATAGTTGACAATACACACTCAAAAGAACGCAAATATTTTCACTGCATATAACAAGAGAACTCTGACTGAAGTTGCATGCAGACCATTGTCTCTAGTACTAACATAAGAGATTAAGGGAATATAAATAGAGAAAATAAAGGAAATCACTTTAGCACAAATAACTGTTTCCAGCAGCCACATTTTGCCATCACCATAAGAGATTTTGAGTACATGGTCCCTAGTCAAATTTAAATAAATATATACCATTCTTTCCTTTTAATCCATAGATGTAACTTCCATTCCACAAATCTCGAAACTTAACATACCTATTTGTTCAAAAATTTAACAGTGGTTTGTTGCCATAAACAATGACATTATAGCCATCTCAAGATCACATCTATCTACTAATCACTTCATAACTACTACCAATTCAGTTCATGCCTATCAATCAACTCAAAGAAACGGTTCTATTGCCTTATAATCATTAACTACTCTAATCTAACATAACAATTTCCCAATTTAGCACCAGTAGATTACCCACGCAGAACAAAATCACAATCCAAAAACCTACCAAACCCTAAAAATTCGAGTTTTAAGCAGAAATTTCAAAGAAAACAGCGGGATATTAAATGGATAAGACACCGACCTTGATTGAATAATGCAACGAAAAGATTGGAAAAGGGGGGGATTAGGGTCATATTAGGGTTCTTACCGTCGCCGAGGAGGACGAGCTTGAAGGTGAGATTGGGAGGCCGCGAGCTCATCGATTAGGGCACTCGATCGCACGAACACGAAGGAATCGGAGAGTTCGAATTAGGGCAGTATCGATCTGGGGATCTCTCGAAAAGGATTCGCACCTTCGATCGGTGGAGTTCTCTCTCTATTCGGGTTTTGGAGCTTCAGCGTGGAGTCGTGAGGAGGAAGAAGCAAATTAGGTTTAAAAAAAAAAAAAAAAAATTTGAGAAGTGAAAACGTATGGAGACCCCCAACTGTATGCGATTTTCGAAATGGCCCCCTCAATTTTATTTATTTATTTATTTATTATTATTATTATTTTTTTTACCGAGACCGCTTTTAGGTATTGATTTTTTGAAATTAAGTGATCTCAGTCAAAAAAAAAGAAAGAAATTTTATCAAATTTATTAATAATTTTATCAAATTAGTTATTTTAATTATTTTTTAGGAAATAAAATAAGGTCAACTAACGGTTAATAGTAAATAAAATTTTTAACTTAACTAATATATAAAATCTCAAATTAAAAAAAGAAATAGAAATCTACAGAGTCCCAACCAAATTTTTTTTGCTACATGCATAATACTGTGTAGGGATGTGAAAGCGTCGGATTCGGAGCGGGTTTACGAAAATCCAAACCTGAACCCAACTATCAAACCCGAAATTCAAATCCGAATCCGAATCTGGCGGATTTTAAAAATCCAGATCCAAACTCGAATACGACCAAATATCGAAAACCCAAATCCGAAATAATTATTTATCTTTATCATTTTTCAAAATATATTACATTAAATCTAAATGTTTAAAATACAAATTTAAATAGAACATATAATATAAAATCAATTCCGGTTCGGGTCGGATTCGGGTTCGGATCGGGTACAAACAAAATCTATATAGGAATCCAAATCCGTCAGATTTCTATTTTTATGTTTGTTTCCAAAACTATACCCGTTTAACATAAATCCGCTATGCTTAGATTCGAATTCGAATAAAATTTCGAGTATCCGTACCCATCGACATCCCTAGTACAGTAGCATCCGTGCCGGCTCGAAGTGACGGGTTGTGCTCTTAGTTAGTTAATTCGTGTATAATACGCGTATTATACGCGTATTATTGAAATACCGAATAAAACATTTCGTATATGTTTTTTTCTTAAAAATTCGGAATAAAACATGTTTTTTTGGGTTTAAACGAATTATACGCGTATAAAACGCGAATACCAAAATTTTCACCCAAAAAAACGGACCCGACTCCCGACCAGACCCGACTCCCGACCGACTCGGTACGCCAACTTGCCATTCACCAATCGCCACCGCTCAAAAAAAGAAAAAAAAAAAAAAAAAACATGTTTTGCAGCTTTCGCTCACAGCTTGTCGCCCACTCGCCCCCACCCAAAAAAAAAAAAAGAGTTTGGTTTAATAGCATAAATTTATGAGTATTTTTACTAATAGCATAAATTCAGAAAAAAAGAGTTTGGTTTAATAGGCGAATTTTTTATCCCGAATTTTTAATTGGTGAACGTATAATTTTCGTATAATTCGCGTATCCGAATAATTGGCTAACCCGTTTTTTAAGCCGTAATTTTCAACGAATTTAAAATTAGGATACGAATTTTATCTGTACCGAATTTTTGCCGAATCCGTATTAACTAACTAGGCTGACCTCTTTCGGCCCATTGGGCTGACCTTGAACTTGCCTAGGCTATGTTGGGCCAGAAAGAATAACTCTGCTGCCGGACGCGGCATGGCCCGTATGAATAATGCTTGCCGGACCAGCATGGCCCGGCTGCAAGGCCCGACTGTGAATGGACCTTGGGGTTGCTTTTTCGAAGCGCAGCTCCCTTCTCCGAAAAGTTCTAAACGTGTAGTAGGGATGTCAACGGGTCGGATTCGGGACAGATTTTTAAAATCCTGAACCCGAACCAGACTACCAAACCCGGAATCCGAATCCGAATTCGAATCCGACGGACTTTAAAAATCCATATCCAAATCCGAACCCGATCAAAAATTCGAAACCCGAACCCGAAAATCTGAACCCGAAATAATTCTTTCTCTTTACAATATTTCAAAATATATTACATTAAATCTAATTTTTTAATATACAAATTCGAATACAACATCAAAAATTTATATATATATATTATATATAATGTAAAATAATTTCGGGTTCCGTGTCGAGTTCCGTTTCGGATCGGGTACAATCAAAATCCATACTTGAATTCAAATCCATTAGGTTTTCGTTTTTGTTATCCATATTCGAAACTATATCCATTTAGTATCGGATAAATCCACTCCGTTGGGGTTCGGGTTCGGATAAAATTTCAGGAATCCGTATCCATTGACATTCCTACTCTGAAGTTCACCCATTCGATTATTATTTTTAAAAAATATTTTTATTGCAATTTTTGCTCAATAAAAGAGATTTGATTGATTGATGCATTGATGATGTGGTGTCACTGCTACATAGATGACCACCTCTAATCCTCCCAGGGGAGAGCTAGTCTATGTCTAAGGCCTTAGGCATAGACTAGCTCTTTTTTTTTTCGTAATAGTTAGAAAATTTTTAAACAATATTTATGAATTTTAAATTTTTGTCCAAATAAGTTTTTAGATTTTAAAATTTTATCTGAATACTTTTTATATATTTTTAAATTCAAATTTTGTCCAAATAATCTTTTATGGTTCTTAAAATCTTTTTATATTTTGTCCAACTAATTTTTTAATTTTTTTTAAAATTTTAAGTTTTAAACTTTTATCCAAATAATTTTAAATTTTTAAATTTTTTTTTAAAACTTTAGTTTAATGACTTTAATCTCTTTTTCAGCAAATAAACTTAGACTAATAATATTTAATAATTAATAATATCATTAAATATAATAAAATTTTATCTCAACAAATTTTAAAAGCTCAAATAAAAAAAATTAGAAGCTGAGAGGGCTCTCAATCAAAAGAAAAATAGTTAAGGGGGCCATTTCGAATGTTCTATAGTTGAGGGGGTCTCCATGCATTTTCATCGATCTTTTGGAAAGTCGGCGCCGGATTATGCTTTTTACGGAGTAGGGCGCCGACTTCTGCCGGGGCGTGTAAAAAATAAATGGGCCGGGCCAATTTTTCTTTTTCCACTCTTATTATTTTTCTCTAATGTAAAATGTAAACTGTTTGAATTTTAAATACTCTTTAATAAAAATTATAGGAAATTCATTTATTAAATAAATAAAATGCATATTTTGATAGAACTAGTGCTAACAATATTTGAAAATTTAGATTAAAAAAATTTAAAATATTAAAACATAAACATTAAGAAAATATGGTTGGTACATGTTGGCGGATAGCTAGGCCAGCGTTCCGCCTACCTAATAAAAGATGAGTTGATCGAGCCAAGTCATAATCGAAATTCATAAGCACTGTGTCTATGTGAGTTTTTTAAATTATGATTAGCACCAACGATCCCGCAAATAGTGTCAATGCTCTATGCTGCAATTTTTGCTGGTGCGTAATTCCCAAATTATTCAAGTTGGTAGTTTTCATGTATTACTTCGTTTTACAACACCTCCAAAAACTTGTGTACGGGAAACAAGAAATCAAGTTTCAGTTGCTTGAGCAGAATACTTTAAAAACACTCCTCTTGAATCAATCTCCTTTTAATAGCCTTGTGAAGGGAGGTCAGGTTGGGCCGAGTCATATTCGAAGTGGCGTGAGACTGCTGGGCTGAGTCACAATCGAGATTTGTGGGCGCTGTGTCTGTACGCTTTAAGTGAATTGGTTGCGTATTTCTATAAAGCTCGAGCTTTTGGGGTTAATGATTATCGCCAACAATCCGACAAAACTTTCTAAGAAAGATAAGTTGAAATTTCGTGTTTAACCAATATAGGGATTGGACATAGAGACCTCAGTAGAACACCCTAATCCGACAAGAAATTGAGCGCTCCTTTCGTTGTTGGATGTGAGAATTTTGCTATCGCGACATGTCGAACACAGCTAGTGAATTGTAGAATCAAACTAGCTAGAAATGTAAGATGACTTGGTTGAACATCTATTATCTCGACTGATTAAAAGTCTCAATCTATGAATGTAGGGATTGAAGATGAGATCGATCTCAGTAGAATACGCTAATCCGATGAGAAATTGAGTGCTCTTTTTGTTTGTTGGATGTGAGAATTTCGCTATCACGACGCATCAAACATGTATGAATTGTAGAATCAAACTAGAAATATAAGATGACTTGGTTGAACATCTATTATCACGACTAAAGTCCACAACAAATGTTGAAAATATATAAATAGTTTAGTTCTTGTTCAACAGTTGAGTAAATATGGATATTTTACGTACCTTTCTTTGACTTGACATTAATGAATATTTCTAGTTTGAAATTGAAAGCACTACAATTTACAGATGTTGATCGATATCAAATTGTAGATATGTCTACAATCTTCACTAGCATCAAGTTTTCTGAGAAGAACAATTGAGTGTGTGTTTTCAAATGTTGAAATTTCAGTTTCATGATAGCACTACTTTGCCTATTCTTTAAGTCGAAGAGCATGCATTTTTGTCGGAATTGTTCATGAACCATTGTTTGAGAACAACAAGCATATAATATACTTAGAGCTTATTTGATCTGACTGAAGTTTCTGCAAAAGTGTTGATCGAATTAAGACGTTTCTGCAATTCATTTCAACTTCTCATAATCACGAAAGTTCTAGATATTTTATTTGCCAAAAAAAACTTAGTATAGCTTCTTGAATTATGCTCAATAAGTCAGACTAAATAAGCACTTAGAGCAAAGTAAAGACAAAAAAATTGATGAATAATTAAATTCGTAGCTTGTGATTTTGAAATAATGTTTTTAATTTGACAAGGATGGAGAATTCCATGATAGCTTCATGAAAACTACTTGAGCCAATACTTTTAAGTGGAAGAGCTTGCACTCTTTGTGTCACAATCAACTATCTATGGCAAAGAGCTAGAATAGGTAAAAATGTATAAAACTAATTCCAACGGTCACCCATTTAGATTTGACTATATAATTATTAAATATTTTAATTTTATTATCTGACATTTTAATTTATTTGATTTGAGCTAAGTAGCGACTCTTCAACTTCAAAATTTGATCGAACATATCGTTCATCTTTACGAATTTAGTTAGTATATTTTATACAATCCATACAATAATAAATTCATTAAAATAAGCATTCAGCTTAAATTTATATCTGAAGAGCTATTAAATTACTTAAATCAAATAAATTAAAAGATTGAATACTAAATCAAATTTCTAAAAGGTTGAATAGTCGAATTAAAATGATCTATATAGTTCAGATAAGTTTTATACATTTTTACCTTGCGAATATCAAGCATATCAAAAAATGTACTTTGACCAGTAATGGAAAGATGAAAAAAAAAAAAAAAAACCAAGGGGAACAAGTTTCTTGCTTGTTTTGTGGAATAATGTATTCACTTTCAAAGATGGATAAAGAAAAAATGACTTGATTTAGGTTTAAAAATTCCACTAATTTCTATGCTTCTTGAGCTTATATTTCTACTCTTTTGTCACATGCAGATGCAGTGTAGTGAAATATATACCTGCTTCTTAGTCAAATGGCTCATTAGAATTTTATTGAAATTTTAGTGGATGAGTCGCTGAATATATATGTCACCATACATGTATAAAGTTATCCAAAATATCCGATATTCCATACTTGATCCGGACCCTATCCGGATCCGAACCGGACCCGATAAAAAATGGATAGTATATAGATAAAAAAAATTACCCATTAAAGTTTCGGGTATGGATCCGTTCTTATGGCTAGATCCAATCTCCTGGTCCCGACTTGGACCCGACTTTTAAATAGATAGGGTCCGAAATAATTTTCAAATCCGGACCCGTACCCGGACCCGGACCCGGACCCGCTGAAATATCCAATAGTAAATAAACAAGATTTGAACTTTTGAAGTTTAGTGATCAATTTTAATAGGACTTATAGATGAGGGTGTCTCTACGTATTTTCATCCTAACGAAATCATAACCGCTCTTTTATTCCTTTCTTTTTTCTAATATTTTTACTGTTTATTTTTTTACTCATTTTTTTTGTTTCATTTCCGCCTTTTGTCCATAGACTATTTAATAAAGACTATAAAAAAATATATATATATGGATATCCTTACCCGATCTACACCGATTCGTACCCGGTGTTGAACGGATAGTATAATACGGGTAGTCACTATCTAGACCCGCTCAAATAGACTCGATAGGTATATTAGTAACTTAAGTACCCAGACACGAACCCGATCCGAAGTTAAATGGATAGGATATATATTTTTTTTTTTCTAACCATTTCTTTTTATTATCCAGATCCGACCCGGTCCACGGACACCTTTATACATGTATTATATTGTTGGTAAACTACTTCAAGGAGACGCCACTATGACACAAAGAAAATAATGCAACAGGGAGGGAAATATGTCTCAAATTCTTAAGCTGGAAAGATTTTTAATTATGTTCCGATTTGACTGACCCATTTAATTACGTTGAAATTATTTCTGATCTTAGCATGATTTAGCAACTAACATAAATATACCTTTTATTTCGTGGATCGATGTGACGAATGAGAGAGAGCATGCGGTGTATTCTAGGGGCTGGATGTTATCAAAGATATTTTTTGTACTTCAGTTTTAGTTGTAATAAAAATTTTGTACATTCTTCGATCAGTAGGCAAATCATGTAAATTATGTGCGTACTTTATTTTTTTCTCTCTCTCAACTATCTTTTGGTTTTTTGCACTTGACAAGTTAAATCTCTTTAGCTTTTGCCGTAACACTCTTTTACTGAATTATTATCAAATTAGTCATATATATATATATATATATATTGTGAAAATCAAATTAGTTTATAGGATGTAACGTCCCAATAGTTCCATATCGAATAATGTGTGAAGTACGGAGGTTCAAATTCTCTACAACCCCGTTTGAATGCACCCCCATAAATGGGCCAATAGGAGACATATGTGAAGTCTAGGGGACCAATAGAAAACACCCGAGGAGCTTATATGTAATGGGTACGCTAGTAATAATAATTGGACTTAAGTATTTAGATTCGAAGTTTGAACCAACTAGTTATTAGTGAAATTCTTCTACTTGCTAATTACGTGAGAAAGCAAGTGCTTACCCCCTTTTTTTTTTGTAATTCTTTTTTTATTGTTTCTGGACTGTAGGATAGGGGTGCAAACGAGCCGAACACGAGCGAGCGCGGCCTTGCTCGAATTCGGCTCGTATTAGATTCGAGCCGAATTCGAGCCGGCTCGAATTAATTTTCGAGCCAGAATAAGGCCTGTTCGAGTTCAGCTCGAAATTTAAATCGAGCCGAATTCGAGCGGCTCGAATTTTTTTTTTTTTTTTTGAGCTAATTGCAAGCAATGTTCGAATTTGGCTCGGAATTATTCGATTCCGAGCCGGCTCGTTTATAGCTCGAAATTCTATGTGGAGTTGGGTCCGTACCTATGCGGTACATAGAGAATGCATTAAAAGGTGTATTTAAATTAAAATATTTAATATATATTATTAATAATATTAATATTTTTAATTATATATATATATATATATATATATATTCGAACTATTTCGAGCCGAACACGAACGAGCAGAGGCCTGCTCGTTCTCGGATTGAAATGATTTTCGAGCGAAAAAATTCAGCTCGTTTTATATTTGAAATTAATTTCGAACGAGCCATTTTCGAACCTATTTCGAATCGAACACGAGCTGGCTCGCGAGCGGCGAGCTAGACTTGCAGCCCTACTGTAGGACACGAAGTGATTTTATTTTTTTCTTTTGGTAACCAAAGGCTCTGAATATTTGATTTACTAATCATATTTTTGCTTCTTCATAAAAACCTTAATCAGCCTATACGATGCCGCCAGGTTAGCACTAGAGTTTCTAGAAAAACGCGACTCAACGAGGCTGAGTCGAAAAGTCGATTGAGTTCAGAAACTCGGCACTCGGTTCTTGGTTGATCTCTCGGCCTCAATACGGTTGAGCGCTTTGGCTATTGGCCCTCGGCTCGTTTCGGTGCTCGGCTCCTATGTTCGGCTCTTCATCTCCGTTCAGTTGTTTCGATTCTTATTTTAGCATTTAAGGTTACTTTTGGAAAGTTTTATATTTTTCTATTTTGAGTTCAATTATTTAGTTATTTCAAATCTGGCTAAGTTTAGAGATATACTAGAATTTGTTATTTTCGTTATAGTAGGAATCGGGTATCACCTCTATATAAATATAGTGTTTAGTTATTGTAATCAGATGATTAAGAGTTTTGAGAATTAATTAAAGACTTTCGTCTCCTAAACACTATTAGTGAAACTATTGAGAAAATTGTAGATGGTTTTAGGATTTTAAGGTTTTCAATAGACGGTCTCCAGTTAGTTCTCAAATAATTTTTCTACTCGACAAAAAAAAAGAAAAAGAAAATAAATCAGATGTTTGATTGCCACAGTAGTGATCAAATTTTTGAAGATTCTCTAAGAGGAATTTAAGAAAAGAGTTGTTATAACTTCTTTTAACAGTTCTACGCAAATAACAGTTCTTCGCATAAGACCCGACGAGGCCAAACACGATCTAAGACGGCCGAAATTTTCTACTCGATAAGGCAATTGTTAGACTGCAGCGCGCACGGTTCAATATTTCCACAAGTTTTTCTTTCTCAGGCAAAATCAAACTTAGCTTTCAATCATGCAACTCAATTTAGAAAATGAAGAGAAACTACATTTCCATTCATAAGTATCCATTTAATAGCACTTTACAAAGATCATCCCTTATGCTCTATTTTTTCTTTCTTTTTCGCTCCGAGGGCCGATCAAAGCTTGGCTAATGCAGTGTCCATCACGTCGACGAAGAAATCTGCGAAGGAGGAAAACGTTACGGCGTAAAATTCACCAAAGTGAGCCAAAAAAGAAAAGAAAAGAAAAGATGAACTAAATCAAAGCAAGATTATGAATACCTGAATCTTCCTTAGTGAAGCAGAGAGGGGGAGTTATTCTGAAAACATTTCCATAATATCCACCCTTACCAATCAACACACCCATTTCTGCGGAAAAAGCGGTAAAAGATTCATTAGAAAAGTGCTTAAGAAAGAAGTACTATTTATGAAAAAAACAAATGTGTTTAGTTTTGTTGAATTGTAATCAGATAATGATCATAATAAAGAGAGGTTTCGAAGCAGAACCTTTCATTTGTTCCATGACATGCAGGATTTCGGTCTTCGCTGGCGTTTTCAGCTCGTGGTCGGTGACTAGCTCGACTCCGAGCATCAATCCCCTCCCTCTCACGTCGCCGATGACTACAAAAACAAGACCAAATAATAGTGTCAACTACGACAGTTTAGTCGTTAAAATTTGTTCGACGAAACAATTGAATCCTTTCAATCTGTTGTCTGAAAAAAGTGTCGTGTCAGAACCAACAAACGAAAAATGTAGAGAGTATGTTCAACTTACTGCTGTGCTTTTCCTGAAGAACTTTCAAACGGTTCTTCAGGTAATTGCCGACGACAAACGCGTTCTCCTGAAGCTTTTCTCTCTCGAGCACTCTGAGAACCGCGAGCCCCGCGGCCGTGCACACGGGGTTACCGCCGAACGTATTGAAATAGCTGCGTCGAGTCAACACGTTCGCGACTTCGCGAGTCGTGACGACGGCTCCGAGGGGGATTCCGTTTCCAATGCCCTGGCGAAAGCGGTAAAAATGTTTAGAGACTTTTATGAAAAGAAAAAGAAAAGAAGACGAAAAATAAAAACTTGCCTTTGCCATCGTAACAATGTCGGGGACCACGCCGTGAGCCTCGAACCCCCAGAAGTGGCTTCCGGGCCGAGCAAACCCCGACTGCACCTCGTCGGCGATACAAAGCCCTCCGGCTTTCCGAATGCTTTTGTAAACAGCAGGGAGGTAACCCGGCGCCAATTCGACTATTCCCCCTACACCCTGCCATGCATACAGAGAGCAATGTTAGCATGTGAACCAAGCCGTCTATCAGCTGACGCTATTTTTCTTGCGATAAGATTCTTATTCAGAGTTTACGAGATCTACGTCAATTACGCGACATTTATTTACTGATTTTGATGCTATTGAGTCTTATACCTGTACGGCTTCGGAAATGAACCCTGCTACTTGTCCCGAAGTCCCGAAATCGATTATTTCCTGGACGTCTCTGGCGTATTTTTCTCCGTCAGAACCGAAGACACCTCTGTATGGGTCTGGATTTTGTGCATGGTGTACTCCACTCTGCGGCAGCACAAAATGATTAGAACACAGATAAAGATTCAGTTGACTTGTGAGACCCCATGTAGTCCTGTATATAAGATATAATAGGACTAAACTCTTAACCCGGCTTAAGTATTTTGGGTAGTGGATAGGCCTAAAAAATTAAGAAAGTTAAACGTACTAGGACGGGAGTAGTCCTAGAATGGATGACTCCCTGAAAAGTTGGGGTGTCACATGACTAACAACAAGTTGTTGATAGCTGAAGCAACTAACCTGTATGATGTTGAATTTCCAGTTGCTTTGAGCAGTTGCACCCATCGTGCCCGCCGCGTTTCCGTGGTACGAATTCCGAAGCGATATAACGTCGTGGCAGCCCGTGTATAGCCGCGCGATCATCATCGCGAGCTCGTTCGCTTCCGTGCCGGAGTTCGTGAAGAAAACTACCTGCGAAGGAGGTATCGAGCGCGAAACATATGAAAATAATGTGGAAGAATTTTCATCTCTGAGTAAATTTCGTCAGACATGATAGATACCTTGAGATTGCCAGGCATTTTAGAAGCTAGAGCCTCGGCGAAATCTGCGACGACATGGTTGAGATACACGATCGTCGAATGCTGAAGCCGTTTCGTTTGGTTTGTTATGGCGTCCATCACTTCGGGGTGGCAGTGCCCGCAGCAAACTGTGGCTATGCCCGCGAAAGCGTCGAGGTACCGACGACCGTTCTCGTCGTATAAGTATTGCATCTTTCCTTCCACTATGTTTAACTGCGAAAAATTTGAATCTTAAGATCCGTATAAAAATCTTAAGATATCGTCGTATAAGTATTGCTCTTGTGCTTTGAAAAGTATAAAAATATTTGTACTTATGACTGTTTAGTTGTCGGATCGTCTTAAGATCCGTATAACATTATTAACGATGTGTCTTCTTAAGTCTTTTTTATTAGTACTGTATAAATCTTAAGACGATTTGATAGCTAAAAACTCATAAGAACATTGGGTTTTTGTACTTTTAAAAGTACAAAAACTTAACTCTATATATTATTATCAAAATGTTAATCAAGCTTAAATAACTTCTTGTGTTACATAATGAGGGTGTCACCTCAAAATTGCAATCAAATCCCTTCCCTTGTCGATGTGTCCTAAGATTATTTTGTATTTATTGTGAGCACAATAAATAAATAGTAATCATAAAAAGCATAGAGAGTGGTGACATGTGACAACCTACCAACCCTCGCTGAACAGTTAAAACTTTATAAATTATTATTATCTCTAAAATGCAACAATTTTTTTTTTTTTTTTTTTTTTTTTTGTTGTATTTAGTCATAACTTAGTGTTCATCAACAATCATACACACAAGCAACCTCTATAAACTTAGATGTTTTTTTTACTTTTATTTTAAATTTACGCATGTTTGCTTTTTCCTAAGTTTTTTTAATTTTACTATATAATTTATGTCTCCATATGAGAACAAAACAAAATTACAACACTATACCTATACCTCTTTGTTGTCCTTTTATTTTTATTTTCTTATTTTTTTAATAATTAAAAGTTCTATATATGTTATTGAAATACAGTTAAATAGTCATTTTTAATTTTGTCATTATTGGTTAACTTACAATTTAACCAAATTACACACCAGAAAAAATCGTTCTTCTAATATATATATATACATAATTTACTAAATTTTTATTTTTTGTTGCCAAATAAATTTTTATCGCTTAAAATTTACTATATTCGCACAATCACGATAGATCGCCTGAAACTGTATTTCGCCTCTAAAAATTAATTAAAAAAATAATAAATTGACAACAATGACCCTAATTTTTCTTTTTTTTTCCCAAAGTAATTTTGCAATTTCCTAATAAAAAATAAAAAAATAAAAAAATTCAACATAAAAATAACTCACTATTAAACCAACTTATATAAAAATCTCATCAAAAGCACCAAAAAAAAAAAGAAAAAAAAAAAAAAAAAAAAAAAAAAAAAAAACCATATTTTCAATACTCACTAATCATTATCAAATTTACCACCATCTCAAAAATACCAAAAAAAGGCCAAAAAAAATATAAGAGAGGAGAGAATTAATGAACAAAAAATATAAATAAATAAATAAATAAATATATATATATATATATATATAGAGAGAGAGAGTCCGTTCGCCGTTAGATTTACCGCTTTAATCATTTTCATCCGTTCGATTATGCTATCGTACCAACCACCCACTCAATTCTAGGGGACCAGTATCATCTTAACCCTCCAAATCTTTATCTAACGGTAAAAAATTTACAAGCACACCAATAACTTGGTATTTTTAAAAGCATAAGAGTTAATTATATATATATAAATATATATATGTACAGTACCGGGTTCTTGTAGAAATGGAAGAGAGAGGGGCTGAGAAACTCGGCACGCTTTCGCAGGATCTCGGCGGCGGCGGGGCCTTCATAGGGAAGGGGACTGTGATCAAACGGGGGCATTTTGGGAACGTTCGTCGCTGCTGCAGCGGCTGCGGCGGTGCTTTCGCATGGAATCGCCTCCGCCGCCGCCGCCGCCGCCTGCGCGATCATCCTCCTCGACACGGCCCTGCGCATGGCGATTGTAGACAAAGCTCTTCTTCTCTCTCTAGACAAAGTTTTCTCGCTCTAAAAACTCTTCTCTCTCTCTCTCTCTAAAAACTCTCCCTGTTCTTGTTATATTTGGACGTACGAGGAGGGGAGGAGAGCTGGGTATGAATATATATAGGCGCATGAGAAGTGGAGAGAGAGGAGAGAGATTTTTCTTTTTCTTTTTTTTTTTTTTTCTTTTTTTTTTTTTTTTTCTTTTTATTTTTTCTTTCTTTTTTTTTGGGGGGGGGGGAGGTGAAATTACCATTTTGGGCTTTGCATTTTTAGAAAGTTGGAAACTGTAGGGAGACCCCTAAATTATAGTACGTTTTGTTATACGTCCAGTATCTTTTTTTTTCCCTTTTTTTTATGGCACGTTACACAATTGGTTTGTAGGAGTACAAAAAAAATATATCATAATCGACTTACTGTGATATACAAAAACGTTATATTACATACTGAAATAAATATAATAGTATGCAACATAATCTTCTGAAATTGTAAACAGAGCTTTAATTTGGAAACATTTAATTTATTTGTCTGTAATAATTTAAAATAGACTCTGATACAATATTACCTAAAATATCGATCAGATGAAAAATTATTTAAGAATTATATTTATAAACAAATGATAATATGGGATCGGTACAATAAAATATTTGGAAGGATGTACACGCATTAAAAAAAAAAATTGCTTTCGTGATCCTTTCATTTTTTGCTTGTTTTGATTAGAACTATGCCGATCAATTAATTTAGAGAGTTTTATTAAGATTTTATTAGATTAATAGTAATTCTAATAATAAATTTAACGACTCGACATACGTGCCTTTCAGTAAGCGAAATTATAAGCTTCAATAATGATTAAAAAGGTAGTTGCTAATAGAATTATCAAATATATAAAAAAAATTTCAATCTAATTGAATAAAATAAAAGTAGAGGACCCATTTCAAAATCTTTTGTAGTTGAGGTATCTCCCTACAATTTACCATTGGATATGACCAAAAACATCCTGGTGCGTTGAACTATTGAATGTGGCCGCAAAATGGGAAATATTGCGCATGGAAGCTGAATTTCCTTGTAATATTGGAGAAAAGGGAGGGGCTTTCTATAAATAGGAACAACAAAAAAAAAGGAAAAAAATTACTTTGCTTTACGCAAGTAGTTTGGAACACCCCGTATATAAATTTTGTGAACTTGTTTCTAGATTGAGAGAATTAAATGAGTAGTTTTTCCACTTTCCTAATTAAATTATAAGGGCGATTTCTTATATATCTCTGAAAAAATTTCGCCTTTCTTATTTATCCCTCGTAAAAAACTAATATTAAAAATATCTTTCTAACGCGGCCTTGCTCGTTTTCGGCTCGTATTAGATTCGAGCCGAATTCGAGCTGGCTCGAATTAATTTCGAGCTAAAATTTGGCATGTTTGAGTTCGGTTCGAAATAAATTTTGAGCCGAGTTCAAGCCGGCCCGAAATAGCTTTTTTTCCTTTTTTTTCTTTTTTTTCGAGCTAGTTACGAGCCATGTTCGATTTTAGCTCAAAATTATTTGATTCCGAGCCGACTCGTTTATAGCTCGAAATTTTTTTTTCTTCTTTATTTTTATTTTTAATTTTAAAATATTTATAAATATTTGTTAATATTACACTATATAATTTAACCACAACTATCATTATAACTACAATCCAAATAAAATACCAATTCTCAAAATTACAATTAATATACAAATAAAACTACAATTAACATAATTATAATTTATAGGCAACACACTTGCTCGAAATAACATTCTTAATTTATATAATAAATTTTTCTTAAAGTACTAGATCTCTTCTCTTTGACTTAGTGCTCCACATGCCACATATTTTGTATTTTATATTTTTCATTAACTATATATATATATTCGAACTATTCCGAACCGAATAAGAACAAGCGGAGGTTTGCTCGTGTTCGGTTTGAAATTATTTTCGAGCGAAAAAATTTAGCTCGTTTTATATTTAAAATTAATTTCGAACGAGCTATTTTCGAGCCTATTTCGAATCGAACACGAGCTGGCTCGCGAGCGGCGAGCCAGACTTGCAGCCCTACTTTCATATATGCCCCTAGAGTTAAATTCTGTTGGTAACCGCCGTTATATCTATGAAATTATCATTTTGTCCTTTCAAATATACCCTTCTATAGTCACCAACTTTTTTTATTTGCCATTAAATTAAGGGCAAAATATGTATTTTTATTATTTTTTAATTATGGTAAAAATTTAGCTCAGATTTAATCTGAGATGACTTAACGGACACTAACAGCATAGATACTTTGAATAACGGAGAAATATATGAGAGGTATATTTGAAAAAAAAAGATAGAGATAAATAAGATGTTTAAGAAGTTTTGAGGGGTATATAGGTAATTATCTCTAAATTATAATATAATTACCAAAAATTTTGTACTATTCTAGTTGGAGTTAGGTATTAATGTCTGAATAATACTATTATAGAAAAAGTGATAATTTATTACTGATCGATAGATTTATTGAACCAGATTATTACTTATTCATAGAATTTTACCAAATTTGATCTGCTTCATATATATATATATATATATATATATTTATATATAATTAGGTTACTATATTATTAATAGTACCAATCGATTGCTATTAGATTTTCGACCCTTGGATGAAAGGATGTGCGGTCAGGATGATAGTAGCCCCCTAGGGTTGAGTGGATGACTAGTTGAATAGTATGATATAACGGATGGAAATGACCAAAGGAGTAGATCTAACGGCAAAAAAACTCGATAACACCAAACGCTTGGTACTATCGATAATATAATAGTTGAACTCTATATATATAGGAAGATCTAATGGCAAAAAACTCGATAGCACAAAGCGCTTGGTATTATCGATAGTATAGATAGTATAGTAGCCGAACTATATATAGTCCGGCTACTATGCTATCGATAGCACCAAACGCTTGGTGCTATCAAAATTTGTGTCGTCAGATCTACCCCTTTGACTATTTCCACCTATTAGATCATACTATTCAACTAATCATCCACTCAACCCTAGAAAATCACTATCATTCTAACCGCACATTCCTTCATCCAAGAATCGAAAACCTAATAGCAAGTGGTTGATACTATTAATAGTATAGTAGCATAATTATATATATATATATATATATATATCGAGCTTTTCGAGCCTAATTCGAGCGAGCCCAGTAATACTCAAGCTTGGCTTGAAATTAATTTCGAGCCTAAATTTAGGCTCAAGCTTGTTTGAAATTAATTCGAGCCGAGCTCGAGCGAGCCGAATATCGAGCCGAACGCGAGTCGAACACGAGCCGGCTCGCTCATTTGCCAGCCCTATATATGCATAGAAAAAGTAAAAAAAAAATATGTATATTTTTTTTTAGTTGTATGCGCTATGAATCGGCATTGAACGCGCGTCCAAGGAGTGTCCGCATCGGACACGTGTCCGACACGGACACGCGCGTGTCCGACACGGACACGCGAGACTTATAGAAGTGTCCGTGATACATAGTTTGTAGGAAAAAAAATAATTTTTTTATTAATATTTGTTTGGTTAAAAAAAATATTCATATTTTTTTGGTTTGGTGGAAAAAAAATGAAAGAAGTTTTACGAGGCTTGAGTTTTCGTTTTTCGTCAAAAGATCGGCGGAATACGAAAATGCTTCATTTTCCTCAAATTTTAAAGGATAGTTTTTGGAAAAAAAAAATTAACGGCTAAAACAAACACAGAAAAAATAATTATTCAAGTCGAAAAGTAATTTTCGATACATTTTACGGCGAGCCAAACACACCCTAAGTAAAGAATTGAGCAAAAAAATTTCATCAACATCAATGCAACTGGAAATTATTACATTTTTATTAATTAGATTTCCACTATCTCATTATTGTTAAATTGTTACTTGATAATGCAAATAGTTTAGCACATGCTTTGTCGCATAAAAGTACAAAAGCAAAATTTATCATCATCATTCATTAACTTAACTTGAAGTCAATGTAAAGAGGGATGCTTAATTTCTCTATAATTATATTCAATCGCAGAGTTGAACTCCTGTGCTTTTAAAATCTCAGAAACTCAACATGTTTGTAAGATTCGTACAGTATTAATAAAGGAGATTTAATAAAACACATCGTTAATAGTGCAGCATGAATCTTGAGGCGACCTGTCGGCTAAAAAGTCACAAGTACAAATGCTCATGTACTTTTAAAAGCACAGAAGTTCAACTCTTCAATTGCAAATTACTGAAGGGATAATCGATATTTTGGTAAGAAAAGTAATTACCGAAGCTACCAACTTGATTAATTGGGAAGTTAATCTAGAATTGGAAAATAAGCATTACATCATAATTTCCTTTTTTGACATCCATAATCTATTATTTACTTTCTTTAAAAAAGTTTTCTTAGTTTCCTTACATAATCTAATTAACTGGGCATATTGCCCTATTATGCGTTTACTATATTAAAGAACTCAAATTCAACCCAAAAACTTAAGTTAATAAGTAGAGAAATCGCCGTGTTAGGACTCAAAATTTGTAGTCACTATAGGGCTAATTTAATATGGTTTAATTTTCAGATAATATTGATTAAAACTGTAAAATTAAAGATACCAACTTGTTTCCAAGATCTCATTAACTACATGTGGCTTCATTAACGTGCCATATTATTTCTCCTTAATCAATTTCATATGATTATTTCTTATATCTATTTAATTATCATCATAAAGGTCTCAATTAATCATTGTTTACAAAATATTAGGACTTTAGCGTGATGCCATCATGATCAAACTTCGCATCATGTAGCGCCAACTTTCTCACCAAACAAGTGCTAGAAAGATTTTTTTTTTTTTTTTTTTTTTGAAGGCAATTGCTTATATACCTTTGAAAAGTTTTCGACTTTTTTGGAGAAAGATAGCAGGCTACCTGCTTCGCTTATTTTTTTTAAGAAATAAACTTAGTTGGAAATGTGAATCAACTAGGATTCGAACTCGGGACCTCAGATACCAACCACCCAGCCTTTTGCCGTTTGCGCTAGGAACAGTCGGTCTTAGAAGGCTAATATTAAAAATATCCTTTTAATGTTCCAAATTATTTCAAATATACCCTTAAAGTTAAATTCTATTAGTGAATTATTAGCAACAGCCGTTATCTCTGTGAAATTACTATTTTACCATTTCAAATATACTCTTCTACCGTCGCCAACTTTTCTTATTTGTCCTTAAGTTAGGGACAAAAGAAGTATAATTTTTGGCCCTTACAAATATACACTTCTATCATCACCAACTTTTCTTTTTTACCCTTAAGTTAGTGGCAAAAGAGGTATTTTTATTTTTTTACTCTCGTAGAAATTTAATCCAGGTTTAACCTGATATAACTTAACGGATACTAACGACGGGGGAGTATTTTTTGAATAACAGAGAAATATATAAGGAGTATATTTAAAATAAAAAAAAGTAAGAGTACATTAGATATTTCAGAAATTTTCAGGAGCATGTTAGATATTATTATTATTTTCTTTTTTTAAGTATAAGATAGATATGTGTTCAATTTTCAGGTTCAACCCGTTTTACATTTTTTCTGAAGTGGAAGAGATATTTCAGAGTACAAACCGTCGAAATAAGGCCGAAATTTTCCGAACCCTAGTTCGTTTTTTTTAATTATATACTTTTCGTTAAATAATACGAAACAAATTCTAATTGGTTTTTTTTCAATTATGTACTTATTGTGAAATAATATGAAACAATCGTTATTCTCTAGGCCCCGTTTGGTTCGGGGGTTAAAGCGGGGATAACGAAGTTATCCCCGCTATTCAGCCAAACGAAACGAAGTTTGGCCGGGATATTTTATCCCGGTCAAACTTCGTTATTCTCGGTTATTCCAGAATAGCTGGGATAAACTATTCCATCGTTTTGACGGAATAGCGCTATTCCAAGTTTAATTCTAAATTTAATTAAGATTATAAATTTATTTAAACATAAATTATATAAACATAATATATTTAATTAATAATAAAAGAATAAAATATCCAAGCTAGATTTATAATAAATATTATTTAATTAATAATTTATATATTAATTTATTTACTAATTAACTAGATAATTAATTAACTATTTAATTTATTACTTTTAATAAATATTTAATTAATTTTTTGAGTAATTAATTCATTATTTTAATTAATTTACTAATTAAATAATTAATTATATTGTTTAATTAATTAATATTTTGAGTAATTTAATTATTTTCTTAATTAATCATCTGACTATTATTAACTAATTTATTTATTAATTTATTATTTTATTAAATTATTTGTAATTAATTAAATTATTAATTACCAATTAATTTATTTATTAATATTAAGGGTTTTTAGCAATATTCATAATTATTTAGTAGATTAAATAAGTTAAATTATTACTTAATTAATATTTCATCTTAATTAATTAGATAAAATATTATTGTTTTAAATTATAATTATTCTTATCCTCGCAATTCTAATCAAACCATCCAAACACTATTTTCCTTATTCCCGAGAAAAATTTACTTTTCATCCAAACGCAAAATTGATTTAATCCCCGCTTATACCTCAATTTATACCTATCCCTAGAATAGTCACTTTTTGCTTATCCCCGAACCAAACGATACCTAAAAACTTAAGCCGGTATAAAACGATGTTTAAATCTATACTATTTATAAAAGCATGAGTTTTAATTTTTTTTTCTCTTTTCGAAAATGTCTCTATCTTTTTTTAGTAATATTTTTATATTCAATCATTTTGAATAATTTATTTCAAATGATCCATCAAATAATAATTTATTCTCAAATATAGATTTTAATTTTTTACCATTAAATCTCATCCAACGGTTATTTTATCATACGTAATATCTGCTATCTTCTATCTTCTATCTATACATTTGTCACACGTAATATCGGCCACCTAATTAATATCCATGGAGCCTACCGCCTACCTAATATTTAAGTACTTTTTTTAAGGTGAATATTTAAAGATTATCTCAGTTTTATTTATTAATATTTAGTTGTTATATTAACTTTTTAATAATTACAACCAATAATCAAATTTAAATTTAAATTTAAATATCTATATAAATTTTAATTTTATTTAACTTACAATTTTCATTTCATCTGAGATTTAGAGCTGAAATTTAATTATATACTTTAAATTTAAATTTGGAATTTTAGATTCATCAGAATTCAAAAATATAGAAAAATATTCAATGTATATATATAAAAAGAAGTATATAATTATTGACGGCAACAACTATTGTGACGCCCCGGACTTCCCAGGGGGTCACCCATCCTAGGATTACTTCTGTCCTAGTACGCTTAATTCTCTCAACCTCTTCGGCCTTGCCACCGCCAAAAATGCTTAAGCCGGGTTGAGAGATTAGTCCTATTATATCTTTTATATAGGACTTCTTGGGGTGTCACAATCTCCCCCCCTTTAAGCCCTGACGTCCTCGTCAGGCTCAGACTCACAAGTACCAGGCGGTGTGAAACTCGTCTCGCTAGCCTAAACCGACTTTGTGGTGAGCCGCGCTCCAACCACAACAGTCAACAGCTCGAGAGCCTCGCTCTCCCCACTGCACACCTGGCTCAGCCGAGACTCATCTCACACTTCCGGCTGGTAATTGGCTCTGATACCAAATTGACGCCCCAGACTTCCCAGGGGGTCACCCATCCTAGGATTACTCCCGTCCTAACACGCTTAATTCTCTCAACCTCTTCGGCCTTGCCACCGCCGAAAATGCTTAAGCCGGGTTGAGAGATTAGCCCTATTATATCTTTATATAGTACTTCTTGGGGTGTCACAACTATTTGAATTAGGATATGAACTATTTCGAATAAACTATAACTGATGAATTTTTTTTTAAAAAAATTAAATTTTTGGATAAATATGATTCACAAATTTATTTTGATTAGAGATAACTATTAAAATAGTTGTTTACAGACCTATTTTTTAGCAGAAAAAAATATTCCATTCTATTTGCGAAAATAGAAAAATATTCATACTTATCTAAATTTCTGTCAAGGATATCTACTGCAGAATATATTTCACAGGCTACTTATAAAAGAATATTCCATACTCATAAAAAATATCTATACGAAACTCAAATTGAAAATATTCACAATTTTCGCTATCTTTCAATTAAGTAACTAAAAATAAATTATGTTTGAAAAATAGAATGATTTAAAAATAAGTCTATCAAATCGACTTTAAATTTTAAGTTTGGTTCACAATTTCAAACGTGAATCTATATTTTAATTCAAAATTTAAAATTAATTTAAAATTTTAATATTTTGATCTGTAAAAAAATTATTTTAAATTGAAAATAATTAATTAACTTAAAAATATATCAAATTTGAAAGATAAATGGTTTGATAAATAAATCTATGTCTCTAATAACTCTTTATATTTAAATTAAAGAGTCAAAATTAGCGCAAAATTTTGAGTTTTGTTTATAAATTTAAATCTGAATTCATTAATTTAAAATTTAGAATTAATTCAAATTTTAAAAATTTGGATATATATTAAAAAGTTTTTGTATATTATGAAACACATATGAAAAGTATTTATAGTATAACTAAATTGAAAATATATAAAATTTATTTGAAGACAAATTAAAGGTAAAAAAATTAATTAATAAATAGACTTATACGTCAATAACTATTTAAATTTAAAATATAGATTTAAATTTAATTTAATTAAATATAACGTGCATCGCACGTGCACTGTAACTAGTTCTTTTATATTTAACATTCTCTTTCACGTCTGAACTCGAGACTTTTCGTAAAACTTATGACGTGGATTTGAATTAAATAGGAGGAAATTAAACAACCGTCTAGACGTCACGGACACTGACACGGAACACGGGACACGACACGACTCGGACACTCCGACTCGACAGTCTTAAAAAAATTAGGACACGGACACGACATGGACACCGCTAATAAAATATAATATTATTAATATAATAATATATATTTATTATATATAAAATATTAATTTTGGTAAAATATTATTATATTTCTCATACGAATGAAAGTTAGTAAAATTTTTTTTATAGTTCATATATTTTAAGAAAACAAAATTCTCTACCATATGTAATTTATTTATATTTTCAAAAAAAAAATTATATGCATTCATCGAATAGCTAAAATAGTTATCATCTTACATTATATATGCATAGAAAAAGTAAAATAAAAATATGTATATTGAAGGGGAACCGGCCGTAGGGTTACCAAGCACACCTCAAACCCACACAGTACACGAGCGCAGCGAAAACAGAATCTTTCGTAGACGTAAGAGACAAGAACGATCGTAGAAAAATAAGCACGAGGATAACAAAGCAATAAAGAAAATAAGAGAATACAAGAACACAAGATTTACGTGGTTCGGCCAACCATGAGTCGACCTACGTCCACGGGCAAGACCACCTCAATGCGCTCTTCGAGTAATCCACGGCACAAAAGTACAAAGGAGTAAGATTAGATTACAAGAAACTCTCTCTCAGGAGCTCTCTACGTTTTCCTCTCAATTAGGATATTTTTCAATGAAGTTTATAATCTAAAATATTAATTATAAGGATTTATATAGCCCTAAAATTCTAATTCTAGTAAAAAATAATTTTCGCCTTCCATCCAAGTCCGATTCATCTCTAGTCACCATATATCCTATTAGGAATCCTACTAGAAATTCTCCTTAAAGTGATTCTAGACAATCTCTAATATTTTAGAACAAGATTAGATCCAATTAGAGTCAAACTCTACATATCGACTCGGAACATGACTTTATATAATCCAACATATATTTCTTTTTTAGTTGTATGCGCTATGAATCGGCATTGAACGCACGTCTAAGGAGTGTCCGACACGGACACGCGCGTGTCCGACACAGACACGCGAGGCTTATAGAAGTGTCCGTGATACATAGACAACCGTTTTTCTCTAAAAATTTAAGTTTGTAGAGAACGGTGTTTAAACAGTTTTATATTTAACACTTATACCCTTTTTACGAGTTTTCTTGAGATAAGAGAATTGATTGTATTTGGGTTTGGGATTTTTTGGGGGACAAACATTTTATTTCACTCTCTTCTGATTATAGTGAAAATTTTAGTTTGGTGGAATCACGTAAATTGGCTTGTGTACTTTGTTTTGTGCTCTCCTAATTTTTTTTTCCTCTTTAATTACTATGTCGTTCTCGATAAACTAGGATTTTGTTGATCATTTTTCAGTGTTTCGTCGTAACAGGGTATTCACTTGGAAAGCATAAGTAAAAAGTTAGTATTCATGGAGATTTAGAATATAAGAAAAGCAACTAAGAGCCATATTTTGTCTTAAATAATTAAAATTGTTGAAAGAAATGAAAAGAGTGGTTCATTTTTCCCAAGATGTGTCTCAATAGCTTCATGAGTTGCAAATATGAATTGTTTTCCTTGCTATCAAATATGTTTTTTTCTTTTTTTTTAGTATTTGATACTTATGATTGTCTTAATTAATTCCATACTTGATTCATATTGGGACTTTCTTTCATAATGATAGAAACACATGATTTGTATACGTGTTTGGCTCATAATTAATGTTTCGATAATTTGACAAAAGAAATAATAGTTTTTTTTTTGTTTCTTAATCGTAGTTAATGCAATGCATGTTACGATGATCAGTACTATCAAACATCATGATTCGTCACTACTAGTAACGTACCGACCACTCTACCACCATCAACTATCTCTGATCACTATCGATCATAATAACCAGTCATGACCATATATCGATCGATCATTCACCATAACAAATCATGCACCGTTCGTCATTTATATTGACCACTATTAGATGTTGCCACCATTTAGCGAATACAACTAGCTAATGCAGACCATCACTACAAGAGGTTTTGGACCATTTTATGTACATTTATTGTCACGTCCCGGGCCACAGTGGAAGCGCCTGGCTGCACTAATAGTCTCGCCGTAAGTACGAGGACGCACCTTCATATACAAAGTGTCCACAACCAACCTGTCTCAACGCGAATAACAGGAATGTGTATAAAATAAACATATATCAGAATCTATGAACATCTATATAAATATAGTAAACACGGTACATACAACATCCACTTCTCCATACATCCCAAAATAAATATACAACTCCGCTGGTCTCACCAGCCTAAGTAAACATGTATAGTTTGCTATATACAAATATCCACTAGTGGTCCTCCTCTAGCACACGAGTAACTGGTAGAAGATGCTAACTATCGTGCGATTCCCTTATCTTGATCAGTCGCTGGCACTGAAAGCTCTAAAAAGAAAACAATAAAAGAGGGCGTGGGAACTATTTAACAGTAGGCCCTAGTGGGTACAGTCGACGACAATGACGACCAACACCACTATATCTACTAGAGACAATAATAGTTAAATGAGCTATAAGAATAACATGATATAACTGTTGAAAGAAAACTACCACTATCATATATACCTCTACATTATTATTGAAAGCTGTAAATCATATGTCACATGCATCAACTAGATACTGGATAAATCAATACTATATATATAATCTAATCACATTGACCGACTCAACAGTACGGTCGAGCCTATGCTAGCCTCATGTTCGGTTACTACTCTACCCAGAGGTCTGCCAACATGCCGGCTATCTAACTCATGTCAGCGACCACAGCTCCGGAGGAGCACTTGAGGGCGCGACCCTACCGAGGATCATATCACATATCTCTATCGAGCTCCAATATGGCTCTTGCAAGTTATAGTCAATGCGATGATCAAAAATATCATAATAGAACTGTCTAGGTGCCCTATGGCAAAATCACATAGGTATCGCTTGATTCAGGAATAATTTTTTTTGGTTATTCCAGGAATAAGTACAACTTTGGGAATAAACGAGAATAAGACCAATTTTACATTTGGATAAAAAGTGAGTTATTTTCGAGAATAAGAAAAATAATGTTTGGATAGTTAGATAGGAATAATAGGAATAAGAGTAATTATAGTAGTTAAATAATAATATTGTCTATAATTGATTAACATCAAAATACTAAGTAAATGATATTAAATTAATTAATTAATTAATTAATCATGAATATTATTAGATAATCATAAATATTAATTAATAAATTAATTAGGACATTAATTAATTAACCATGAGTACTGTTAATTAATAAATTAACTAACTATAAATAATTTGATAAGTCAACAAATTAAGCTAATAAATTAATATATTAATAAAATAATAAATAAATAAATAAATTATTTAATTAGTTAAAACCCATTAAGAGGGATTAAATAAACTCATTTCCCTCTCTAGTGTTTGGATGAATTAGAGGGATAAAATGGTATATTCCCACTTTATCCCTCAACTAGGGGTGGCATTAATCCAGCTCGCTGTTCGCGAGCCAGCTCGTGTTCGGCTCGAAATGAGCTCGAGATCGAATCGCTCGTTTAGTAAACGAGACGAACACAAGCTGAAATTTTCAGCTCGTTTAATAAACGAGCCGAACACGAGCTGGAGCCAGCTCGCTCGTGTTCGGCTCGATAACAGCTCGAATATATATATTTTATAATTATATATATAGATAAATAATTATATATTATATAATATAAATTTTTATTATTTGATTTTTCGCCCAACCTAAATATGAAGCCCAACTCAATTATAAAATGGTTCATTTATATGTAAAATATCAACCATTAGATCAAAGTGTAATAGATAAGATCTTGTACATATATTTTTTATATATATTCTTTCTAATCTTTTTAAATTCTTATTCATGAGCCAGCTCGTATTCGGCTCGTGTTCGGCTCGTTAATAAACAAGCCGAACAAGAGCCGAATTTGTCGGCTCGATACTTAAACGAGCCAGCTCGTGTTCGGCTCGTTTATGAAATGAGCCGAACACGAGCCGACCCCAGCTCGCTCGTGCTCGGCTCGTTGACACCCCTACCCTCAACCAAACACTGCCATAGTGTCTTATCACATAATACTGTCCACTGTCAAAATACCACCATGTTTCTCTATTTTCTTTGTTGCTTTCCACCTCACTTTTTATCACCATTCTTCTCATATAGGTGTCAAAACACAAGAAGCATTCTATAATTCAGACTCTTTTAAGATTGTTGGCTTATTGGATTAGATCATATATTGTAGCTTCATCATATGACAATAGAGAGAGAGAGAGAGAGAGGCTTTTAAGACTGTTGGATTATTGGATTAGATTATTGATTGTAGCTTCATATATATGACAATAGAATTATAAGAATCCCTTCTCAAAAAGACATAATGAAGGCTCCCACACCGACCGTCCCTAGCGCAAGTGGCAAAGGGCTTGGTGGTTGGTACCCGAGGTTTCAAGTTTGAATCCTAATTGATTCACATTTCCAACTAAGTTTAAAAGGGTAGCATTACTGCCTTTCTCTCAAAAAAAAAAAAAATGAAGGCTGCCACAAGCTAGAGGGGGAGAGAGAGAGAGTTCATTGAGTGTAAACTATACCTTTCTCATAGGTTCAATGAATGAGGACACTTCAACTAATAAATGAATAGTGAAGTTAATAGTTATCATCCTATAGGACAAGAAGAACTTAATCATGGTGCTTATAAAATACTCTCACAACCAAACCACCCTCAAACCTTCATTTTCATACATGCCTTCTTTACACATCAGAACTCCATTGTCTGTGCCATGCCAACACCAAAGCAAACTAAACCCTAATTTAATATGCACCACCACATATCAATGCAAACAAAACACCAATATCAAAGCAAACCTAAACCCTTAATTATTAATATCTATTATGTGTAACTAAACCAAAAAAAAGAAAGAAAAAAAACTAGAGAGGAGACAAGTGCAATGCAAACTAGGAGATATGATTGTCATTGGTTTCTATATGTACATACTCCAAAGACAAACCTTATCTTGATGAGTGTGATCACACCAAGCTTGTGCTTAATTAACTCATTTGAGCAACATCTTTTATTGGTAATTATAAGATAACAAAAAAATTCTTTTATCTTAGTGTAAGGAGGTATGATGGAGAGTTTGAGACCCTCTACCCTACTTATTTTAGAGTGGCCACACATGATAGGACACGGGCGGACGTCTCCATCACTTCTCGATTGTATAAATAAATATTGAGATAAAGACAACAAGTCGTTCGATCACTTCATTCATTCTTTAGAAAAATAAATTTTTTCTACAGAAGTGAGGCCGCTAGGCCTCTAGAAGAGAAACCACCCAGTAAAGAGAAACAACAAAAAAAAGAAAAAGAGGAACCAAAGCCCAAAAAAAAAAAAAACGTCCAATTAAGTACAATTGTCTTTCTGCTGTCCCACTAAGATTTGAATATATCTTCGAAAACATCTGTTGTGGCTTTCTGCTCTTGTCTTGAAAAAATAGATTATCTCTTTCCACTCAAATTGTCCATCAAAAAATAATCTTTTGAAGAGGACTCCCGGATACAAAAGTGAGAAAAATAGCAAGAGATCAATAGGGAGGAAAAACTTCTTGGCTAAAAGAACTACTTTTGGTTGCTTCTATATTATCAAGCATACATCATCAACTTTTATATATACATTTGAGTCTTACTAACTCCAAGTTCCACATACCTAAAAAGTCGTTTGTAGTAAAAGTTTGATAAATTAAGAAAACTAAAGGTTTTGCATTTGATCATAAATATAAAAACCTAAAATAATTCAAAAAGTTCTCTCAATCTCAACAAAAAAAAAAAAAAAAACACCCATTAAAAAAGAACCGTATCCACAGCTTAAAAAAATCACCCCAATCTGATCATTAATGGCTTCTCTTATCAAGTGGTCACTTAACCAACCAAAATTTGCTTTGGTTTACGAGACAAATTAATATTGCTTCTAAGCTAGCTATAGATAAATATTGCTTCAATGCATATGTGTCTGATAAAGACATGTGAGATTTATAGTCGTGTGCGTGATATATAGCTTCGAATTCTATAAAAAAAAGTAATATTTAAAGATGTTTTTTTTAAAAATATTTAACGATGCTTAAAAACGTACAAATATAATCTAGCATCATATTTAAAAACGTCGGCAAATGAAGAGTCGCCAACGTATATACCGACGCTTATGCCAAGCGTTGATAAAATATATTCTAACGCTTTAAAGCATCGAAAAATTTAAAATAATAATAAAGTTTATTATTTAATAAATTAGTTGAATAAATAAAGGGTTCATATGACAATATTTTTGAAAGTGTACCGGTATTTGTTATATTGTAGGTGTTACGACGAGCGCACAAACAGAAACGAAAACGGCGAACACGAAATACACAAACCACAAGCAGAAAAATAAATAACACATAGATTTACGTGGAAAACCCTTTGCAGAAAAAAACCACGGGCGAGGGAGAAGAGAGCTTCACTATCGAGAAAAAGGAATACAATGTTCGTACAACCATACGTCGCCTCTAGGGCAAAACGAAAAAGAGAAAATATCTTAACGGGTTTCGGATCTGATCCGTACCGCGGGGGGCGGAGCCCCCGCATCCCCTGGCGAATGTCAGTGGTGGGCTAGCCCGAGCCCTCAGCTACCCACCACAGACATTCATTTTTCCTCCACAATTTAATTTCCAATTTGGTCGCACCGCGAAGCCGTCGGCGAGTCGAAGTCCAAAACTGAATTCGATTATCAATTTCGAGTCATATCCAACAGTAGGGACGCTGCTTCTCCCAAACATCGTCTAAAAAGCGTCTTTATTATGAGATTATCTTATATAGTCTAAGCAATCAATTAATCAAGATTCCTCTAGCAATAATAACAAATATTTTTTTTCTTTACGTTTCCTGAAATATTATTATTGCACTTATCTCAAGCCAAACTTTTTATGCTATTACGTACGCCAAACTTATCTCAGCAATGCTTCGTCGACAACCCAACCGTAGACGGAGCTTCTGCGTTAACAATTAGATTACTTACAAATTGGGTCTCTAATCTTTGCAATTTTTATTTTTTTTTTACTTTAATCTCCAACCTATTTTTTAGATGTTAATTTTATTTAGTTTTAAATTCAAAATTTATATTTCAATTTATATTTAAAATCAAAATTTAAAGTTAAATTATATTTTTAATTAAATTTCAATTAAAATTACAATTAGATTTTTGAATTCAACTTTAAATTTTGATATTGGGTTCGAATTTCCAATGTAATTTCTAATTTTGAAGTAGAATTTTAACTTCGATTTTGGTTTAAATTATAAATTTATATTTTTAGTTTTGGATTTGAATTTTAAGCTCAAATTCAATTTTGAATTTAAATTCAAATTTTGTGCTTAATTTTAAATTCAATTTCAAAATTTTAGTTCAAGTTTTAAATTTAACTTCAAAGTTTTATTTTTATTTCCAAATAAAAAATGTGAACTTAAATTCCAATTTAGACTTACACTAAATACTAATTTTAAATTTAAAATTTGAATTCAAATTAATATTTAATTTCAAATTGATTTATATTCTCTCTCTGTCGCTTAATTTAGTTTTTATCTTTAATTATTTCAATTAATATATCATGAACTTGTAACTTTTTAGTATGATAGTGTACTAGTTAAATAAAAATCATTATTGAGAATAACAATTTTGTTAAATGTTGGCTGTTAGTTGTCTTAATTTTGTTGGCTAAAAGAGATAAAAGGTAGTAACTTTTGCAGAATTTTTGAAAATTTTGACAAAATTGTTGATTTAATTAACCAGTTCTTTTAAATTTGAAAAGATTAAAAATTAAGGGGATGTTACTAAAAAGTAATTAATTTGACCATTAAATTAAATTTATATATATTTTTAATATACTTTACATTAGTTTTGTAATAATTTATTAGAGTTTTTATGAAACAACTTTCTACAGCAAACAATATTTTTATAACAAAAGCTATCAAATGCTCTACAGTTTTTTTTTACAGCACCGCATTATTTCCTACAGTACTTTTTCAACAGCACTACTCCTCACAGCTAGGCCAAACAGGTCCTATCATAGAGATAAATGAAAATACTATGATATAATAGAAAACAGTCCAGAAATAGTCTTACCACTTGCTTATTTGCACAATGAAGGCGGCAGATAGGAATGAATGTATGCCAGAAATTGGGGAATGCAGGAATTGAACTCAATAAGTCTAGGCTTAGAATTAGCTCTAATCTATGTAACCAAAAGGATCTATCTAGTAAAAAAAGATACGAAAAATTTAACACCTCACAAATTATTATCCTAGAATTGAATTCCATCATTGTAGTATATATAGATATATATATGAGTCCGGCTTGGATACTATCGATGGCACCAAGGGCTTGGTGCTATCGAGTTTTCCACCGTTAGATTTAACTCTTTGATTATTTTTACCCGTTAGATTATACTATTCAACCAACCATCCACTCAACCCTAAGGGGCCCACATCATCCTGACCGCACATTTTTCAATCCAAGGGCTAAAAAACTAATACCACCAAACCCTTGGTGCTATTGATAGTATTTCAGTCTAGTTCTATATATATATATATATATATATATATATTAGAATACATAGGACTTAATCATTTATGTTTTTGGTTTAAGTCTGGAAAATTATTGGGTTATATCAATGAGTTTACTGTAATACCCTTATTGATTATTAGATATTGACATTATATATTATTTTGTACTAAATAAGATGATAAATATCGAACTTAAAATGGGTATTTTAGTCCTCTAAAATGTAACTCCCATGATATATATATATATATATATATATATATATATATATATATATATATATATATATATATATATAGTAGCACATGCAGTTGATTGGTTTTGAATTTCCACGATTTGTGGATTGAACACAATATTATGAGAATCATTAATTCTTGCCACCGCGATTTTCTATGACGAAGCAAATGTGAGAACTTCTAATTAATTCTAACTAACCTTCTTTCCACAAATTATATGAAATAAAACAAAACCATGCATATAGGCCTAAAGTCCCAGTGTCTTCTAAGTTTCTTTCTTAATATGCAATTTCCCCCCTTTTAATTAACTCCTAGCTATATCTCATTTCTATATTTGAGTAGGGCTAGTGTACTCTTATGAGTATAGAGCCCTTCATACTCTAATTCCATACACGTCCCTACAAATATACTGAATAGCAAATATATCCCTTCAAATTCAACTTTGCAAAAATATTCCTGCAAAAGTCCTGCCGTCTGCAAAAATATTCCTACCGTTATACTCTGTTAGAAAAACTGAGTTAACCACAGTTAAAATGCTTAATCATGGTTAACCAATAAGGTAAATTGACGATTTTGCCCTCATCCCCTTCCTCTTGCTCTTTCTCTTTCTTTTCCCTTGATCGGAACGGCGCGGGCTGATCGGAACGGCGGCGTCGTCGTCGTTGCCATCGATGGCGTCCTTCGCGTCGACGTCGTTGCCGGCGAGACCCATCTGCAGGAAGAGCCACCGCCCACCACCGCCCATCAGCGATCGGCCTCCTCCTCCTCCTCGTCCACCTGCTGCCGCACTCCGCCGCCCAGAGGATGCGGGGAGGGTGGTGGTGGGGGGGGGGTCTCCATGGTAGGCGGCGAGGACGAGGGACGGCGCGCTCGGCGAGGAGAAAAATGGAATGGTGGTCGGAGGCGGCGAGGACGAGGGACGCAGGCCACGACGGGGACGAGGGGAGCGAGGCGATCCACGACCACACCTCCTCCATTTCGTTGAGAGACGGAGGGACGCTGCCACGAGGGGGGGAGCACCGCTGCCGGCCGCCGCCCCCTTCTTGTTCTTCTTCTTCTTCGTACTTTTGGAGGGACATTTTGTGAGGGCAAAAACGTCATTTCACGCATTCACTTTTAAAAAATAAACAGTTCTCTAACAGCAACAAACCACAGGGACATATCTGCAATGGTTAGGACTTTTGTAGGGATATTTTGCAAAAGTTAAACTTTGCAAGGATATATTTGATATTCACTATATTTGCGGGGACCTGTATGCATTTAATCCTAAGTTATTTTCGATGATGGAACTTCTAAATTGACGATCCATACCGTTAAATATGATCTAGAGTATTTAAAGCTTTTAGAAAATAAATTTCATAATTTTTTGAAATTATTATAAAGTCCATCAAGAGGGCATAAAATGAATGGTCAAAATCGAACGACTTCCTAAAAATAGAGGACCGGATATTTTAATTTAAGATCGGAGTTATTGATCTTTATTTATATAGTGAATTAAATTTTCTATCAAAACTTCAACCGTTTTCGATTCTTTTACACTGTTAAACTAGCAAGTATCTCATATCGGTCGTTAGAAATTGTCAATTTTAAGATTTTTGATCGTAAGGTAAATGATGTCGAAAAATTATGAAATCTGATTTCTACAAGTTTCAAATGCTCTAGATAATATTTAACGGTATAGATCATCGATTCGGAAGCTCCATCATCGAAAACGAAACATGAGTATGAAGGCGATCGTACTTATAAGAGTATAGTAGCCGGACTCTATATATCTCGGCATATTATGGTCCACTCCAAAACAGTCCAAAAATAAAACTGGTCCACACACGCCTGATCTAATAACTTTCTATGAGCAAATGATTAGCATTTTATTTATCTTCATTAAACAAAAAAAATCCCGGGCCTAATCAAACTTAATTAATCGATCGATCCTTTTGGATCACGAATTAACTTTAAATTAATTGATTGCTTGTCACTTAAATATTGGTGACATGACTTGGGGACTTTACAATATTGTTTTTTTTTTGTTGAGAGAAAGATAGCACGCTATCCGCTTTATTTATTTTTTTTAGAAATAACTTAGCTTGAAATGTGAATCAACTAGGATTCGAACTCGGAACTTCGGATACCAACCATCAAGCCCTTTGCCACTTGCGCTAGGGACGGTCGGTTTTACAATATTTTTTTTTTTTTTTGAGAGAAAGGTAGCACGCTACCCGCTTCGTTTATTTTTTTTAGAAATAAGATTAGTTGAAAATATGAATCAACTAGAATTCGAACTCAGGACCTCGGGTACCAACCACCAAGCATTTTGCCACTTGCGCTAGGGACGGTCGGTGGTTTTACAATATTGTTGGTTTCAGATGGTGAAGGGTGACCTAATAATTGCTATACTTGCTAGTGGTGATCTCTCTCTCTCTCTCTGAAAAAGAAAAAGAAAAAGTGATGGTACTGAATAAAAATTACCTACATGAGAATTTCATAACACTTAAAATGCATATAAAATTAGGCAGGCAGCATGGTACACACTTTTCTTAATTAGACATAAGTTCTGAAAGGACCGGCTGAAATGTTACCGAACACACCTCAAACCTAGATAGCACATGAGTATAGCGGAAATAAAATAAAAAAAATTATAGATAAAAATAGATGAAAACGATCGTAAAAAACAAACACGAGATTAATAAAGCAATAAAGAATAAGAGAGAACATAAATTTACGTGGTTCAGCCAACAATGTAGCGACTTAAGTCCACGGACAAGACTTTCTTAATGCGTTCTTCAATTAATTTATGACACGAAAAAAATATATATAAAAAAATAAAATTGAATTACAAGAATCTCTCTAAAAAAGATCTCAATGCTTTTCTCTCAACTAAGATATCTAAAATAAAGCTCTCTACCTGAAAAACCGCCCACAATGAGGCTCTTAACTTTAAAACATGAATTATAAGGGTTTATAACTTTAAAATTTTAATTCTAGTAGTAAACGATCTCCGCTGCCTATTCGAGTCCGCGATTCACTTCTAGTTATCAATCTTCTCTTACAAACACTCTCAAAGGTGTTCTTAGACTATCCCTAAGTGTAGGGCACAAAATTAGTTCAAATTGGAGAAATTTTTTAAAAATCCTAGATCTCCAAGATGTTCCTAAACTATTTCTACTTTTAAGGCACAAGATTAAATCAAATTAGAGTCAAATCCAACTTACCTAGTCCATAAATTTGTAAATGTATCTAGAGACTCATGTAACACATATTGTTGTATCATTCTCAATTGTACTCCCCTATTCCACTAATGACCCATTTGAGGGCTATCTAATTTTATTAGGCAAAACAGCGGATATGTTTTTTTTATTTTTCGATGCGATTACAGAAAATATATTTCAACAGACTCGTCATGATATGAGAAACGTGATATTACTTACGAAAATAAATAAAATATTTTTTTCTTATACTTTCTCATGATGTATATAAAAGACAGCCTACCTGCAACCTCAAATAGAGTCTAACAATATTATTGTCGCATGGATATAGTTAATGAATCTTTTATGCACATGCTAGTTTCAGCTAACTCATCTTTTGCCTTATATTTAGAAATAGGGAAATGATAGGATCAACATTTGCATGAACAGAAGATGCGACTCAACCATATAAAAAGATACAAAGCTAAAAAATGATTATTGTATATACATTTTGTTGGCTTAAAGAAGTCAACATCATGTCCTGTGGAGGGAGGCTGTGTTGGGCCGAGTTACGTTCGAAATGGCGGGATGTCTGGTTAGGCTAAGTCATGTTCAAAATAGCATGAGGCTAGTTGGGTCAAGTCGTAATCGAGATCTGTGGAAGTTGTATCTGTACGCTTTAAATAAATTAGTTGCGTATTTCAAACAGCTCGAGATTTTGGGATTAATGGTTAGCTCCAATAATCCGACACATTTTATGCACTAAATTTTAATTTATTATATTTGTCTTGAGACTTTGAATATCATAAACAACAACAACAAAAAAGATAAAGAAAAGGAAAATCTATAGTTATGATTAATTAATTCTTTGAATAAAAAAAAATTGTTCCCAAAACCAAACCCAAAGGCCTTTAGTAGGTCCAATTTAGAAGTAAGCAGATCCTTTTACTTTTGCGTTGTTTCTGACAATGGGATATCTAAATTGTTGACCATATACGTTAACACGATCTATGATATTTTAACGTAGGTTTTAAATTTTGTAATTTTTTGAAATAATTTGCCTAGCATTTTAGTGGTTCAAATATTGACAATTTTTCTTGGCTAATATAAGAGGAATTTGATACTGCTTGATCATTAGGCAAAAGATATGATAAAATCGTGATATTCAGTTTTTAAAATTCAAGTAGTCTAGATGATATTTAACAAAATCGATCGTGAATTCAGATGTTCCATCACTGAAAATGTCATGTTGGCCGCGTTTGCTTTTCGAAATATTATAGCTCTGCAATTTATCTATAGGTGATCATATATAGGACTATTTTTCTCCTCTTTTTTTTCAATTTTTAAAGGAGGACAAAATTTAGGCTTGAGCCCGAGTAGAGGAAATAGAAACTAAATTTTATTTCTTTTAATGGGTCTTAAGAGGTTCTTTTCTTATTTTTGTAGATCCGATAAGCGACGGGCCCCCATGAACACTATAGATTGAAGCCCACATATATATTTTCTATGTTTTATTTTAAGGTGAGTTTAACCTATACATTGCTTAAGATTTCTGTGTTCCTAGTTAAAAAGTTGACATATTTCTCTCCATAATGATGCATATACTCATTTAATTATTGATATAAAGACCCAGAAATTTCGTAGAAAACCATCCTTCCTTATACTTTATTTTCTTCAGTATATATTATTCTTCTTCTTTTTTTCCTTTTGAAAGAATATCTCTCTCTCTCTCTCTCTCTCTCTCTCTCTCTTGCAGTCTCTCTCTCCCCTTGTACCATGAGAAATAGAAATTCTTTTACGTATGTTAACTTCTCAACACCCCCTCCACAGCTGTGCTCGAGATTTTACGTATGATAAGCCCAAAATTCTGCTACCATGTTAAATAATATGAAGCAACCGTTGTTCGTCAATAGCTTAAGCTACTAGAGAACGATATGTTTATATTATATTCTCAAAATGTGGGTATGACTTAAAATTCGACAGATCATGTAACAAATTAATAAAATTATAAGGCAGTTGGCTGAGTAAATTAGAATCTTGCTCGAGTAGCTTTTGTTTAAAAAAAAAAAAGAATTTCTAAAGTTAGATAACTGTATGCAGAAAGCGAATGCATGCATTCTGCGCATTACCTCAAATTTTAGATACATACTCCATTTTTTTTCTTTTCTTCTTTTATTGTAAGCCACAAGGTGATTCCCTCATGAATTGAAGCCCTAAGTGGACTTATTGGAAAAGATATATAAAGGACAAAAAAAAAGAAGAAAAATTAATTGAAGAGGGAATCACCTTCTTAATTTGAATACATAGGAAGAAGATCTTCTTAAATGCCTACAACTTGAGATCATAAAGGGCACAGAATAACATGTAATAAAACCCCTAGACTTAGTTCAGTCAACAAGACCACATGCATCCACTATGAAATATTACAATGGTTCTATATATTCAAAAAAAAATTTAAAAAAAAAACAATGACAATTGTTAATTTATGTCGAATCGTTGATGCTAACCTAATCTCAAAAGCTCGAGTTGTTAGAAAAATGCAATTAATTCATTTAAAGCGTACAGATACAGTACCCACGGATTTCGATTGTGACTTTCGCCCAACCATATATGCAGCTTTACGCCACTTCGAACATGACTCGGCTCAACGCGACCTCCAGCCATTTCGAACATGACTCGGCTCAATCTGGCCTCTCGCCACAAAACAGGGTGTTGGCCCCTTTAAGCCAACAATTTATACCCACTATTTCACAAAGAAATGGGGCGTTAATTTCATCAATAGAATGATAATCATAATAACTAAAGAGAGCTAATAAAAATATCCTAAATTAGAGGAAGCAAACTATATTAAACCTTTTTAATTATATATGTGGGCAAACTATTGTTCATCCACTATATATATATATTGCATTTTCCATGCATCTCTAGTAATAAACTCCAAGAAAAAGGAAACGAAATAGTTTTCTTATTAAGATTTACACCGGGGTACATTTTCTTGTGCAAATTAATATGAAAATATATGAAGTACTAATTTATACTTAATTTGATATCTATTTCATAGTATGAAGCATTCTAAAATGTTTAAATATTCTAGTTTGTTTATATTAACTATATTGATTCCACTAATTGCCAACTATATATATATATATAATAATACAACATTTGCAAGAGTAAAAGGATCTTCTTAAGATTGATTAATTAATTTACACCATGAAGAAACTGGAGCGTTTGCTTGTGTAAATAGGTAAATCATGTGAAAGTACCACTTAACAATTTGAGATCAATCAACTTTCACTTTTTTTTAAAAAAAAAGAACTTTGAGATCTATTTCAAAGTATGTAACACTCTAAAGAGTTCAAATAATTATTAATATAGCAACTAAACTATATTTTGAGCTAATGGAAAAAAAAATGATATATATAAGCACCATCATCAAACAATTAAGATAAGTACACTGAGCTACTAGTTTCATCTTTCCATGAAATAACTCTAAATGATACTTAATTCCAAAAAGAAACCCTAACTAAAAGAATCCCCAGTGCTTAACCTATCTCAATCTCCTCCTCTATATATTCCAATATTAATTGCTTCATCTCAGTAAAAAGGAGGGAAAAAAAAAAAAAAGAGGAAAAGGAAACAAATTAAGAGGAGTACTACCGATATATATGTCTCAACCGAAATAAGGCGCATTCTCATTCGTGACGGAGCTATAGTCGGTGGAGCTCGACGCGGCGGTGTACATGGACGAAGAGGACGATGCGGGAGCAGGAGCAGGAGTTGCAGTCGCGAGGGGGGGCGGGGCGGCGACCGACACTAGTCCTGCAGCTGAGGGGAGAAAAGTCGCAGCATGAGACGTCGATGGCGGGAGAATCGCTGCGGCGGTGGCCATCGCCATCGGCCTATACTTGTACTTCAAAACCTCCGCCTTCACCGCCCCGAGCTCCGCCTCTAAGGCTTGGACTTGTTGCTGTAACGCCGAGATCACGCCCATGCAACCGTAGACCGGGTCTCGTAGTCGCAGGTTCGCTTCGTACACGAGACTGTTCGCCGCATCGGCTCTTTGGCTCTCCGGAACCTCCTAAATGCGAGCAAAAGAACATAAAATGATGCATTTGTTGAATATTGGTGCAAAACACACATTCACACACAGAGAGAGAGAGAGAGAGAGAGAGAGAGAGAGAGAGAGAGAGAGAGAGAGAGAGGAATCACCATTAACATGATGCATTGCTCATGAAGTGAAAAACATAGTTTATGGTGAATAACTAATCTCCATAAGTGTAACATCATTTTTCCTTTTGGTAAAAATATATTGGAGTTATCTGAACTATGAACTATTTGGATTTAGCTTCCTAATTTTTAAAAAATTTTGATTTTACTACATAACCTTTAAATTTGTCTGATTTGAGTCGATCAATACATACTATGGCTTCAAAATTTGAATAATAATTTCGTTTATTTTTATAGATTTAGTTAGGATATTCCATATAATTCTCACAACTATGAATTTATTAAAATAAGTAATTCTTACAACTATTGAATGATTCAAATCAAACAAATTGAAAGATTAGATAGTAAAATCAAAATTTTGAAACATTAGACAACCATTTACCAGATGATCCATAGTTCAAATAAGTTCTATATATTTTTACCTTTACTTTTCTTTTCTTTATCTTTTGAATCTAACCAACCTTATTAGAGAGCTCCTTGTCTCACCTTCTTATAACTAGGATCCATGTAAAAGAAGATCCATCACAAATCAAAAGATCGAATTAAAGCCAAAAATACAGAAAAAAAACAAAGAAAAAGAAAAAGGAATCACCAATAACATCTTGGAGACATTGCTTGCACCGAAGACTCTGTGGACCGAGGCGAACTTTTGCGGCTCATGAGGGGAGAAGTAAGGAAAGAAGGGGCACTCCTGAGCGCACCGCCGCCTCAGGAGCTTGCAAGCGGCGCATGGGGTGACGGTGTTGAGTGCCGTCGACGACATTCCACCCGCGGGGCCGAGCGGCAGCCGTCGCGCCATGCGATCGAGACTAGCATCAGTGGTCGATCGACTCTCTCTTGATCTTCTTGCCTACCTCATCGGGTCCCTCCCTGCGATCGATATGCATCGATCATCGAGCAAAAGAAGAAGAAGAAGAAGAAGAAGAAGAAGAAGGTGTTGAAGTGTTATTACTATAGCTAGAGTTAGGGTTTTTTTCTATGTATGTACTTCTTTTGAGTGCAAGTAATGTTTTTGATGCTTTAGAAGAGATTTGGGAGTAGAGTTTACTTTGGTGAAACCTTACTTAATTACTTAGCTTCATCCATAGGAAACAAAAAAAAGGAAAAAAAAATTGAGTTAATTACTAACTAACTAGAAAAGAGAGAACTTTTTTTTCTTGTTGATGTTTTCTGAAAATGAAGAGATTTATTAGCCCTTTATTTCTTACCTTGCTGTGGACATTCATGCATGCTCCTTAAGAGAGAGAGAGAGAGAGGATATATCAAAGAAGATCAAAAGAGTGGTTTAATAAATTTCAAGGCAAATTAATATTGTGGAGAAAGGATAACAAAATTGATTGAGGAAGAGAGAAAAGAGAAAAATAGTAGGAGAAACACAGATAATATAATGGAGGAGCTTAATTAACTAGCTAGAGAGAGATCTAGAGAGAGAGAGAGAGAGAGAGAGAGAGAGAGAGAGAGAGAGAGAGAAGGGACTTGGTTGTGCTTTGCTAAGAATGCCAGATCCTGCAACAGTTGATTGCCCTAGGTAGTGTTGACTTTTGTAATAATATTATAATAAATTTTTTTAATTAAGTTTTGGCATAATATTACAAATTTTGTGATTAACTTTTGCAACAATAAATATTATAATATTTTTTAGTAATACTAATATATATATAATTATTTTTTATAGGAGAATAGAATGGAATTTTCTTAAAATTTTGAATTTTTGTTTTTCAAAATGATGTAATTGTTGGCTTAAAGGGGTCAGCACCCTGTCCTGTGGCGGGAGGCCAGATTGGGCCGAGCCACATTCGAAATGGTTGGGAGGTCGGGTTGGATCGAGTCATGTTCGAAGTGGCATATATGAACCGGATAGGACCGAGTCACAATCGAGATCCGTGGTGTTGTGTCTCTACACTTTAAGTGAATTAATTATTTGTATTTTTATTTAACAGCTTGAGCTTTTGGAATTAATGGTTAGCGCCAATGATTCGACAATAATATATACATTAGCATGGAAAACATACTTTTACATATAAGTCCCACTAATTTATGAAAATTATATGCAATGTATATTGCCATTTAAAATTTTTTGAGTCAATTATAAATTATATATATTGCTAATATTATATATATATATATTCTTTTAGTAATAATATCAATATTATAACCAATCAAAGAATCCAACTCCTTAGGATTTTACTAGCTAGATTTCATTGCTCCAGCAATATCAAAATTAGCCCTAATTAAAAATATCAATTCCTTTATCAAAAAGGACTATATACAGCAAAGGGGTCTTCATACATTTTTAACAAATTTAAATTTAAGATGAAAAAGTGCACCCTATGGCACTGAAATTAATGGAGAAAAATGGTTCAAAGACCCCTCCATTAGTAGGAAAGACACAACTCCCTAAGCCTCCATTAATGTGGTGTATCATAACATTAATAGATGATCACTTATAAAAATGAAGTACTAGATATATATAATTTTTTTGAAACTTTATTATGTTTACTTTTGAATTGATTTTAGTTGTTTATTCATATGTTTTATAAATTAAGCACAACGACACATCCGAGACTCCTTATAAGTTTAATTAATTAAAAATCAACTTGCATTAATTTTGTAGCACATAACTAACATGTAGTATAATCTTTTATATACATGTAAATTGTTCCCAATAGCTAGCTAGTTGAATCCCCACAATAATCACATATTGAGCTAGTTAGTAGAGAGAGAGAGTGTGTGTGTGTATGTGTGTGTGTGTGTTAATGCATGGGTACGGTTCTGTATGTCTCTGTATATATATAGAGAGAGAGATAGTTGAGTTTATGTGATTTTAAAAGCACAGAAATATCTATATTTGTAATTATTTAGCCGTCGAATCTTATTATTAATGATGTGTCCTATTAAATTTTTTTTATTAGTGCTGTATGGATCTCGAGACAATCTGATGGTTAAAAAATTACAAGCACAAATATTTCTGTACTTTTAAAAGTACAGGAGATCAACTCTCTGTCTCTCTATATATATAAATAAAATAGTAAATGAATTTAAAGGCTAAAAATGTAGTGCGTAGCTTGTAAGGAGATAGTAGTAGCACGTCTATTCTTGTTTGACCCGTATTTGGCGCCTAAATAATCGTTTTCGTGTTCTTTGGCCACCATCTTTCTTTTTTTCTTTTAATCTTATTTTCTTATGTTAATTTTCTTGTTGAAAAATGCTCTATGCACACCCTATTTACAGGACGTAACTCTTGCACCCACTGATCTAAAATTTTAAAATTTATATTTAATATTTTGAGTATTAGAAAAAAAAAAGGTTGATAAATATCACAGACTTAGAAATTTTGCTTGTAAAGCTCGTGCAGCGCCCGTCTTCCTCGGCGAAGATGAGCAAGACTTACTTCTTGTTTGCTAGTCCGGATCTCCGCGTCCTACGACTAAATACAAAAGAGAGAAAAAAGAGAGACAAAGATTTTGCAAAAAAAACTAAGTACTTTATTACTTAGAAAAACTGGATTACAAACACATGCAACTCTCTCTCTTATATATATTTTGGCCTCAGCCAACCCCTACACTTAATTAAGGCCTCATTTGTATATTAAACATACCCGCTAATTAAGCTAACATTAAACACACCCACTATAGCCTACAAAAACTGTAAAGAAATCCTTGTGGATTGCCCATGACTCTGGAGCATCCGCTGACAGTGTTGAAGGCTTTGATTGCAGCAATTGCATGACCTTTCATATCCCACAGAAGGTGCTACAATGGTGCTTCTTTGACAACCCGTTTTAGTTAGCGAAGGTGGGTCATGGACTTAGGTTGGATTGAAATTTTTTTAAATCGATCCCTGATACTAAACTACTGAGAAAATAGTAGCCTATGAATGGCTGAGATCATGTAAGCTTTGCGCTTCATATATAATGTGCTGCTAGCTAGCTAGCCTTCCTCATCCAACCTTTAAAAAATTTAATTTTGGTATTTGATCTTTTCTATTTGATTGATTGATTTGATAATTCTTACAATTTAATATTTAAAACTTGTCATTTATTTTTACAGGCTTGACTAGTATATATCATACAAGACGTACGTCATACAACTACAATCTCGGTAAGATAAATAATAGGCCTAAATTTTATAATGAAAAAAATTATCGCATTTCCAGTGATAAAGGGCTTGGTGGTTGGTATCCGAAGTCCCGAGTTCGAATCCTAGTTGATTCACATTTCCAGCTAAGTTTATTTCTAAAAAAAAAATAAACGAAGCGGGTAGCATACTACCTTTCTCTCAAAAACAGAAAATTAATGATAAATTTATCACATGAATTAAATCAAACAAGTCAAAAAGGATGATACCAAAATTAAAGTTTTAACAAGTGTGAGGTAGTACGTACGCGTCTATTCGAGTCTTATTGCAAATTTGGGTGTGTACTGTTGGGAATTCGGTACTCGCCCGGTATCGGATCTTGAGAATTCGCGACCCGCTCCGATATCGACTGTTGTTGATCCGGTATTGATTGTTGGGATTCCGCAACGGAAGTGTCGAATCGGGTTTTTACCAAAAAATCGTCTCCTCAGCAAAAGCTGATATAATCATAAAAGAAAGAAAAACCAAACAAAAAATATATGGGTAAAAATAAGATTCATTAAATAAGAGAAGATTACACCTGACTCCTCTTCTACACAGAGTAGCTTCAACCCGAGCTCTCTTTCTGAATCTCTCCTCTCCTTTTCTCGTCTTCTATAAACCCAAAAGAAGACTTCTTTCGGTGTATGCACCTATGCACTATGTACATACAACCATGTCTTTCTCTCTCTCCTGGTACGGTTCTACCTAAGAGGATTTTTCTCTCACGGTACTCACTTTAAAAAAGGGTACTCCAAAGAGCTATATATAAAGCTCCATCCAAAACGTACCCCAATTCTAGTATAATTAGGATTCCTACTCCAATAAATATTTAAATCTAGTTAAATTTCTACTCTAATTAATATTTAAATCTTAATATATATCTCCAATAGATTTAAATATTAATTCTTATCCAACTAGAATTCGATTATAAATCTAACCAAATCCTAACATATGCAAGTGTTTGAGTCCGCCACCAAAAAAAAGCGTAAATGAGTTTTTATTGTTATTATTCGTAAGAGAAGGCGCCCACAGCTCCTAAGTATATAATGAGGCATTTTATATCGTCTTATGGAGAATCGATCGGTCACACTCGGTATTGAAATGACAAAACGCCCTCCCCCTGAAATATAATAATTTTAGTTAAGACACCTAGCAAATTTGATTCAAGGATAATTCTTATCTTTTGTTGAACCTGTTTTTGAATTGGCTTTTAACAACAACAACAAAAAGAAGAAGAAGAAGAAGAAGAAGAAGAAGAAGAAGAAGAAGAAATGAATAAAATCCAAATTTAAAGAGACATTTTACTAGGCTGGCATGATTTTATGCCCATATTTGAACCATCAGTGGACGGGAACTTTCCATAAAGAGAGAGAGAGAGAGAGAGAGAGAGAGAGCTCCAGCAGCGATGTGGTCGAGGCCTCCCGCGCGCTCTGATGCTGCCACAGACTTCAACTCGGACATCGCCGCAGAGTTCAACTTCGGCCTGCCCGTGGCCTCCAAGCCCGACGCAACCGCAGGCTTTAACTTCTGCGCGGCCACGACCTCTACATCAAGCATAGTCATAATTTTGCTCCTTGTGTGCGATTGGGTTTGGTCCTGACGAGGATGTTCGGGTCTAAATAGGGGCGAGTCTATAACGTTTCAATAATTCCACATCGGATTGGATCAAAGTTGTGATTAGAGATATAAAGAACTATAGACCCGAGTTATAACAAATGAACTTAAATATTTTCGGCCGGTGGTTTGGACACGACGAGTTATATATTATTGCTAGTGCGGCGGAAGAGAAGAACAGCATGCGGTCTTGAAGCCAGCTTAGCCGTCGGCAGAAGAATTAAACAGTGCATTGGCATCCACGATAGAAGAGTCACTTCAGCGACTACGACGGAGGAGAACAAAACCAACGATCTTCTGCTTGGTGCTTAGCATGATCAGCGGATGAGAAGAACGAATGACGGAGGAGTCTTGAAGTCAGCAATCTTCTGCATGGTGCTGGGCCGTCGACGGGTGAAACAACGCATTGGCATCCACGATAGAAGAGCCACATCGACGAGAAGAATGGCGGCCATCCGCTGACACATCAGGGACTAGCCGTCGGCGGAAAAAAAAGACTCAGATAATCATTCGCTTGGCGTTTAGCCGCCGACGAAATAGAAGACTTGATGATCATCCGTTGGCACACCAATGACAAGTGCAGATTTGGGTCAAATTAGAACCAAATTGGAACCTAATCAAATCCAAAAGCTACATGCTCTATGCTTCAATTTGCTAAACTCAAATTGAGTTATGAATCGAATTTAGGAGTTCGGTTCAATTTTGACTTGCATATGATGCACTTGATTTGGACCCAATAAGAGTTAGATTTATTTTGGACTCATTAAAATAAACAATATGTGAAAGAATATTTAACTTGGACTATTTTGAATATGATCAAATCAAATTGAATATTTAAAATCTAGCAAACTAGATCAAACGCCAATTCACCAAAAGTAAAGTTAATTAAAAACTTAAGTTACGATCAACGGACATCCAAACTAAAAATGAACTTTTAAATCTCGAATTAATAAACTTAAACTAAAATCCAAATGTCAAATTCAAATTCAAATCTAAATTAAAATTAAAATTTTGATTTTAAATTCAAACTTAAAATCTGAAATCAATTTAATTTAAAATAAAATTCAAACTTAAATTTTAAACCAAAATCGAAATTCAAACTCAATTCAATTTGATATCTGACTAAAATTTATATCTAAATCAAAAACGCAAAAATAAAATTCAGAATCCAAATTTATAATTAAATTTCAAATCCAAATCTACTTCTGAAATTCAAATCTAAGACTAAATTAAAACCTAAATTTGAATTTAAATTAAACTCAAATCCCATATGCAATTTGAAGTTCAAACTTAAATGCAAATCTAAATCAGACATTGAATTTAAATTTAAATCCAATTAAAATCTAAACTGGAGTTAAATTCAACCTCAATCTCAAAGTTTAAATTAAAAACACAATTTTGAAATCAAAATGAAAATTCAAATTTTAAATTTTAAACTCTACTTGAACTTCAAATTCAAATTCGAATTGAAATTTAAACTTTAGCTTAAAACTCAAACTTTCAAACTAAAACTTTTTTACTTTCAAATTCAAATGTAGCCAAGTTCAGTTCATATATTTGCATTTCGCCCACACGTCTTTTAAACCCAAACCCAAGCCCAAATCCACGCCTTATGAACCCAAACCCAAAATTCTAGCTAGCCATGTGAAATCAACCCAACTCAAAACCTTAAGCCAATCTTAGATCAAATTTGATTAATCCTAACATATATACTTAGAATTTACCCGTCATTTACCTTAGAGTGAAATCAATTCAAATCAGATGTAGTTTAAACCAAATTAAACTCCTATATATAATAAAAGTTTAATTTAAAATCAAATTTGGTTAATCCTAATACATATGTTGAGGATTTAGTCATCTTTCACCTTAAGGTGAATTCAAATCTGATTGAATTCTGATACATATAATTAGAGCCAAATTAATTCAAATCTGATTGACCAAAGTCTGGCCAATGCTTTACCTTAGAACATATAACTAAGGTGTAGTCATATACAATTGGACCCTAAACCATATACTTAGAGTCCAATTAATTCAAATTTTGATTAGACTCTAATACATAATAAATCGGTCCTAATATATATACTTAGGATCTGATCAGTTCAAATCAAATCCAACTAAGTCATAACACATATACTTAGAAATTGATTAAGTCTTCAAATCAGATCCTAACACATATACTTAGGATCTGATCACTTTATAAGGATGGACACATTGAGCTTTAAAACATATACTTTGAGCCCAACAAATCTAATTTAATTAATCCTAACATATATACTTTTAGGGTTTAACAACCTCAGTGCCTTAGAATATACAACTAAGTTGCAATCAAAATGAAACTCAATTCGACTGTCATGTCGTTAAATTAAGTGACCCCAAATTAAATCGACCGCTAAGTCATTAAACTGAGTATTTTCTTTACTTATATACATATATTCTATCTATAATTACTGGGAGTATGTCCTCAGTTAAGCTATGTAATGAAATTTATTTGTATTTGATTCCAGTCTCCTTTATTATCAATAAGCTTGCATCTTCTAGAAGCCATAAATCCATAATATCTGAAACTCATATATATTTAAATACTCATCTCAATCATAAATACTATCCCACTAGAATAAAAAAAAAATTAATTGTACGAGATGAGTCATGCGTGGTCGCAAACATCTTTTAATACCATAGGCTCCATATGCCTTTCCAACCAATGTTGCACAGCAACAATCTCGTCATTTTGTTTTTCTAGGGCTTTAGAATAGTTTCTCTACTCCAAAAAACAATATATATATATATATATATAGAGAGAGAGAGAGAGAGAGAGAGAGAGAGAGAGTCCGGCTATTATAGTCTTATGAGTATAGACCCTTTTGTACTCATAAGTTTTCGGCCGTTAGATTACCCTTTGGTCATTTTCACCCGTTAGATCATACTATTCAGCCTACCACACACTCAACCCTAAGGGACCACTATCATTCTAACCGGGGACCACTATCATCCTAACCGCACATCCCTTCATCCAACGGCCGAAAACTTATGAGTACAAAAGGGTTTATACTCATAAAAAAATAGTAGCCCTAGCCTATATATATATATATAGAGAGTCCGGCTGGAATACTATCGATAGCACCAAGGGCTTGGTGCTATCGAGTTTTCCACCGTTAGATTTAATCTTTTGATTATTTTTACCCGTTAGATTATACTATTCAACCAACCACCCACTCAACCCTAGGGGGCCCACATCATCCTAACCGCACATTTCTCAATCCAATGGCTAAAAAACTAATAGCACCAAGCCCTTGGTGCTATTGATAGTATTCCAGCCTAATTCTATATATATATATATATATATATATATATATATATATATATATATATAGTAGGGCTACTGTACTATTAAGAGCACAGCAGCCCCTATACTTCTAAGTTCCTAACCACCCATCAAGTTTGATGGGTGGTTAGGAAAAGAGAGAGAAGAAAAATTAAGGAGAAATTTGGTGTCTCAATTTTTCCTCTCCTTAAATTTCTCTTCTCTCTCTCATCCTAACCACCCATCAAATTTGATGGGTGGTTAGATACTTAGGAGCATAAGGACTATTGTACTCTTAATAGCACAGTAGTCCTGCTCTCTCTCTCTCTCTCTCTATATATAAAGAGAGAGAGAGAGCTTGATTGGGCTATTATCGGTAGTAAACGGCTCGGTTTACTACCGATTTGTCTTCGATGATAGAGCTTCCAAATCGACGATCGGCACTGTTGAACATGATGTAAATCATTTAAACTACCTTGAAATCAAATTTCATACTTTTTTGACATCACTAACCGAACGATCAAATGGTCACAAAATCTGTAATTTTAATGGCCGATATGGTGCGTTTGCTCGTTCAACGTTATAGAAGAGTCTAAATCAACTAAATTTTTGTTAGAAAATTCTTTAAACTATTTAAAACAAGATCTAGACTGTGGATCTTAAATACAAAAGTTGTATCATCACTTTTTAAAGGATATTTATTTTCAGCAATTTTTTTTTTCACTTGATGGATAAAAGAATAATATCGAAAAAACATAAAATTTAATTTTCAGATAGTTCAAATGGTTTAGATCATGTTTAACAGCGCCGATCGTCAATTGGAAGTCTATCATCAAAAACAAATCGATAGTAAATCGAGCCGTTTACTACCGATAGTATTCTAGCAAAACTCTATATATATATATATATATATATATATATATATATATATATATATATATATATAGTGTTAGACAAAAATGGAAGTCCAGACAATCTAACATGGCACAGAATCTTAAAAGTAAAAAAAGAAAAAGAAAAAAAGAAACAACAACCATTTAAAGCCCTTCCTTTGTTCTATCTAGAGATCTGTTGGTAAAAAAAAAAATCCAAAATCTCCCAATTATTATTATTATTATTTATTAATTCGTTTATTCTCATTTATTAATATTAATTTTTTTAATTAATTAGATTGGAACGTACGGCATTAAATACAAGGGTTAATTGCATACAGGTCCCCGCAAATATAGTAAATAGCAAATATATTCCTGCAAAGTTTAACTTTTCAAAAATATTCCTGCAAAAGTCCTACCGTCTGCAAAAATATCCCTACTGTTATTTTCTGTAAGAAAAACTGAGTTAACCACAGTTAACATGCTTAACCATGGTTAGTTAATAATGTAAATTTACGATTTTACCCGCATCCTCTTCCTCCTCCTCCTCTTCCTCTTCCTTGATCGGAACGACGCCGCCCCCTCCCTCCTCCTCCTCCCTCCTCCGCCTCCGCCGCCGCCGCTTCCTCTCCGCCTGCCGATCCCGCCTCCTCCTCTCCTCCCCCGTTCCCAAGCCGAAGCCCTCGAAGAAACTCCCGTCGTCCTCGTTTTGGAGGTCCCTCCGATCCCTCTCCCACATCGGGCGCCGCCGCTACGAGTGCGTCTTCTCCCTCCACGTCCACTCCATCGAGGGCCTCCCCGCCTCCCTCGCCGCCTCCTCCCTCGCCGTCCATTGGCGCCGCGTCGCCGACCCCGCCGCCGCCACCCACCCCGCCCAGCCCTTCCACGGCGTCGAGGCCCATCTTCAGGAGGAGCCGGCGCCGCCGCTCCTCGACGAGCGCGGGCGCGGCGATCCACACGTCGAGAGACGCCACCATGGGGGGAAGCGGGGGCACCGCCGGCCGCCGCTGCCGCCTTCTTCTTCTTCTTCTTTTTGGAGGGACATATCTGTAAGGGCAAAAATATCATTTCACTCATCTGCTGTTAAAATTTTAACAGAGTTCTAACAGAAACAGACCAGAGGAATATATCTGCATAACTTAGGACTTTTGCAGGAATATTTTTAAAAAGTTAAATTTTACAGAAATATATTTGCTATTCACTATATTTGCGAGGACCTGTATGCAATTAATCCTAAATACAATGGAATGGAACGTTTGGGTGCTTCCAACGTACGTTCCATTCTCCACCCTACTTGTACTAGTCTTTCACACTTCATGCAGAATGAATATTGTAGAAAAGGCAAAGTTATATTATACAATCTTCAACCTCTCCGACTAATAACTTTCTTTTCTCAATTGTCTCTTTTAAATTTTTTTGTCGTTGGGTGTTGAATGTTTCTCCTTCAACCTCTTCTACGTTCGTGCTCGTAGGAGGAGGATTTCCAGTCGTATCGTGAGGTGGTGTACGGGAATACGCCTTAGGATAGTGTTCTGGATCAAAAATTTTTGGCTTTCTTTTTCTACAATTTCTAAATTTTAAGCGCTCATTTGTAAATTGGTTTATTAATCTTTATAACAAATTAAGTTAGTTAGATAATTAACCACAATCGAATTTTTGGTACAATTTTCTCCAACACATACTACTAGAAGAACTTTCAACAAAAGAATCATATTTAGTGTTTCTTTTAATTAACATAACTAGTCTATTGTGTTGAACCTTTAGGGCATGTTTGGTTCGCGATTGGAATAGGAATGGGAAATGGAATTGGATTGCTTTGGAATGGAAAATGGAATGACGAATCATCCCAAGACGTTTGGTTCATTAATGGAATGGGTATCGGAATGAAAATCTAGAATTTTTTAGAGGGTGTTTTGATTAAGAGAGAGGAAAGTGATGAAGGGAGAGGAGGGGAGGCGTTGGTGGAAGAGAATTTTTAGTAGTTTACTTGGAAATGGGCCAATCCGGTATTCAAGGCCGGATTGGACCATCAATAGATTTAGTCATTCCCATTCCAAAGTGGAATGGGAGTTAGAATCCGATTCCTTTAAAACAAACAACAATCATTGGAATCAATGAATCCCACTCCGATTCCATAGTCTAAAATAGGTGAACCAAACATGCCCTTAATTTCCACTATCTAACACAAAAAGTTACAAGTGAGAAGCACATAATATATATATAGAAGATTCACATGTCAATTTAATTGGTACTTGCTTTAATATTATGATTGAAGAATATTCCAAGGTAACTGGAATAGCTTTGCTTAAAGTCTTATGTATAATGCGAGATGTGATATCACATCGCTTTTGAAGCTTTTTTTAGCTCTTCTTTTGTGGAATGTTAGCCCCCCTATTCACTTTTGTTTGGTCCCCAAAATAGATTAATTTCAAGATACCCTGAAAATCATCATAAAATGAAAAAAAGAAGAAAAAATGTATAGAATTTGCCTCAGGTATCACCCATTTTGATCTGATCATCTAATTCTTAAAAATTTTAATTTTATTACATAATTTTTTAATTTGTTTAATTTGAGCTGGTCAATGTACGTCTCTTTAACTTTAAAATTAGAATGCGTCATTTATTTCTACAGATTTATTTGATATATTTTATATAAGGATAAATTGCATGTTTAGTCCTCAAACTATGAGGCCGGTGATACTTTGGTCCTTAAATTTTCATTTGTTGTAATTTTTTGCTCGAACTTTCAGAATTATAGCAATCAAGTCGCACAACCTAAATTAGTTGACAAAATATTGATGTATTACTGATATAAAAATGATATAGCATCTTAATTGTTATCACATCATCAATCAAAATATTTTACATCACTTCTATACTAACAATTTGTTAACATTAACCAACTAAATTAGATTGTAAAACTTGATTATAATAATTCTAAAAATTCAAGCTAAAAATTATAACAAATTAAAATTTGAGGGTCAAAGTGTCACCCGACTCATAGTTTAAGGACCAAACATGCAATTTACCCTTCGCATAGTTCAACTAACTATAAATTTATTAAAATAAAGAATTAGCTTAAATTTTATATTATGTAAGGTTTATGCATTTTTGCCAACTGTGTGATTAATTGCACAACTACACCCTGAACTAGTAGTCAACTATCAATTAAATCCTTAAAATTTTAAGCTTAATTTTATAATTAATTCACTTGAATTATTACCATTGCTTTTGCTAAAACATAAATTATTGGTTGCACCTGGTGCGCCCTAACGTTCGTGCACCAATGACCTCACCGGCTCGCCATCTAAATATCTTGCATTTTAAATTCAACTAACTTTTAAATAAATACAAGGTTTTAGTTGTTTAGGTCGTTTGAAGTATGAGATAAAATTGATGGCTGATGAATTCACAGTTATTGCACGGGTCCGAACAAAAATTATATGGGACTTTGATCATCACATGTACGAATTTTAAAATAGTGGTGGAACTGCTGATTTGATCATTTCTCTGTGGGTAGACTCTCCATATAGAGGATATCTCCCTACGAAGAGACAAGCTGTCAGTCATACATCTCATATAATACACGAATCTTATAGTGACAAATTATTGATTAGATTGTTTCTCTATGGGGGAGACTCTCATATATGGAGTGCCCTCCTGCGGAGAGACGATTTTTAATCAATCGTTCATCATATACAGTGTACGAATTTTAAAAGTGGTAAACTGCTGATTTGACCATTTCGCTTTGGAGAGACTCTCTATATATAGAGTGTCTCCTTACGAAGAGACAGTCTAATCAGCCATTCATCTCATGCAATGCACGAATCTTATAGTGATTAACTGTTGATTAGACTGTTTCTCTCTAGCTAGGGAGACTCTCCATATATGGAGTGCCTTCCTGCGGAGAGACATTTTTTAATCAATCGTTCATCACATGCAGTGTATGAATTTTAAAATAGTGGTGAACTGCTGATTTGATCATTTTTTGGTGGGGAGACTTTCCATATATAGGATGTCTTCCTATGGAGAGATAGTCTAATCAGTCATTCATCTCATACAATGCACGAACTTTAATATAGTGGTAACTGTTTATTAGACTATTCTCTGTGGAGAGATTTTCTATATATGGGGTGCCTTCCTATGGAGAGATGGTCTAATCACATCACGCAATATACGAATTTAAAATAGTGGTGAACTGCTGATTTGATCATTTCTCTGTGGAGGAGACTCTCCATATATACTCTCTCTATATAAGGTGTCTCCTTACGAAGAGACAATCTAATCAGCCATTTGTCTCATGCAATGCATGAATCTTAAAATAGTGATAAACTGTTGATTAGACCGTTTTTATGTGAGGAGACTTCTCATATATAGGGTGTGCCTTCCTGTGGAGAGACGGTCTAATTAAAGCAATAGTGAACTTTTGATTAGACCTTTTTTTTATAGGGGGACTCCCCATATATGTGATACCTCCCTACAGAGAGACAGTCTAATTAACCATTCGTTTCAAACAATGCACAAACTTTAAAGTAATGGTAAACAGTTGATTAGACCATTCCTCTGCGGGGAGACTTCCCATATATGGGGTGTCTTCATGTGGAGAGACGGTCTACTCAACTGTTCATCACATGCAACGCACGAATCTTAAAGCAGTAACCAATTGTTGATTAAACCAGTTTTCTATGGAAAGACTCCGTAAATATGCGATGCCTCTCTACGGAGAGATGGTCTAATCAACTAGTCATCACGTGCAATACACGAATTTTAAAGTAATTAATGGTGAAGGGTTGATTAAACTGTCTCTCCATGATGAGGCTTTCTATATAATTTTTTTCCAATTTAAATAGAGGAAAGTACGCACTGGATGTAACCTGTAATTAGTGGGACGGAAATGTGAAAAGCAGATTAAAGATTTTCGTAGTTAATAATAAAAGCTAATGTAGAAGTGCTTTCTGAATAAAACTATTTAAATATGCAATATTAATACCTAATACAATGGATCAGAAGCAGATACTCCGAAATTGAAGCTTATTTAATTTCGTCTTACAGCATATTTTTAGATTTTCTTTTTCTTTTCCTGTGAAAGAATTTATAGATATATATAGCTTGTTAATTAAGGAGTAAAGTAAGAAATAATAAAGAAAAAGTAAAGAAAGGAAAAAAAAAAAAAAAAAAAAAAAAAAAAAGGTGCATGCCCTAATTCTTTATTAATTAACTAGCTACAAATGGATTAGAGATTTCAAAAGGTATACATGTAGTATTGTAGCAACTAAATTAAATAGAGTAAACTTCAATTCACCCCCTGCGATTTAGCTTATTTGCACTTTGTTACCTCCTCGTGGGTCAAAAAAATTATATTTAACTATTCAGTAATTTTATTCATTTTTTTACTTTATAAGGATTATAACCTCTCCCCTCGAGGTTTAATTAAAAAACCCAAAATGGATTTTAGTATTAAAAAAAAAATGTGACAAGTGAGAAAAAACTAGCCCTTGGATACGGTAGTTTTAAGATCTAGCATTGGTTTAAAATATCAGCATCCAATCTAACAAAAAAAATAACAAAAAAAATCTCAACATTGTACAAGAAATCTTAAGTACAATGTCAATTTGAATTTAATGCATATATACATCATCAAACACTAATTAACTCCACTTCCACTCTCCCTTTTTTATTTTGTGCAATACAAAGAGTGTATAATAACCATATATATATTTATATATATATATATATATAGAATTGAGCTCCTATGCTTTTAAAAGTACCAAGATATTGGTGCTTGTAGATTTTCAGCCTTTGGATTAAGGAATGAGTGGTTAGGATGATGTGGGCCCCCTAGGGTTGAGTGGGTGGTTGGTTGAATAGTATAATCTAACGGGTGTAAATGGTCAACAGTCCGGATCTAACGGCTAAAAACCTACAAGTACCAAGTGCTTGGTGCTTTTAAAAGCACCATAGCCAGACTCTATAGATATATATATATATAGAGAGAGAGAGAGAGAGAGAGAGAGAGAGAGAGTGAAAAATATATTACAAATTAACATCCACACACTTGACATAGATTATATATTTCTAGCTAGATAGCTAGTTACTACTTAATGTATTTGTGTACATGCATGGATCTTCCTCTTCAGTGATCCAAATATATATACATTTATAATCCTCCCTAAGTCGAAGCTCGGCGCGCCATGATCACCGCCGAGTAGCTTTTCCTGAGCCCGCCGGCCGCGCCGTTTCGCAACCTGAAGCACAGCAATGAGGGCACATGGATCTTCCTAATAAAAGATATCTTAGGGAGCATGACATGGAGGATGTTGAACTTGGAGGGCTTCTTTGCGAAACTCGCCTTGTGATCATCAGGGTTGGAGTAGTAGGAGGGTGGAGGGGTGAGGGGAGGGAGGAGGGAGGTGGAGGAGATCTTCATGGTGGTGGACTTGGGCTTTCCTGGCTGTGATTCCCACATGAAGGGTATAGCCACTGAGTCTAATGCATAGTACACTCTAAATGAAGGGTTTGATGAGGAGCTCTCCTTTGAGAGAAGCTTGGAGTACAACTTGTTTCCTTCTTTGAGTGGGAGGGGCTTCTCTGAGGTGGTAGTAGTAGTAGTAGAGAGCATGATGTCTTTAGGGTTATGAGATAAAGAGAGAGAGAGAGAGAGAGAGAGGGGTGAGAAGTAGCTCAAAGTGGTGATGAGTGCTAGATTTGCTGGGTGCAGTGCCTTGGATTTATCTGGCTAATAATAAGATTTTGGTAGTTGAAGTATTGAAGTCTTTAAAGTGCTTGGATTTGTTAGCTTAAAGGAGCCAGCATCTTGTCCTGTTGCGGGAGGTCAGGTTGGGCCGAGTCACGTTCAAAATGGTGGAAGGTCAGGTTCGGTCGAATCATGTTCGAAGTGGCGTGAGGCTGGTTGGGCCAAGTCACAATCGAGACTCGTGGATGCTGTGTCTATATATTTTAAGTGAATTAGTTGCATCTTCCTAACAGCTCGAGTTTTTGGAATTAATGGTTGGCGCCACCGATCCGACAGGATTGACTCATTCTGTCATATTGGCAAATATTGAATATAATATATTAAGCATCGTATTCTAGAGTTTAAGTTTGTAGAGAGTTTATCGATTATTTCCACAGGGTATTCAAGTAGAAAATTCAAAGTTTGAATCACCAAATTCTTAACAACATTAATTTTCTTTCTGTTTAATTTAAGTTCACACATATATTGGGCCTTTTAAAAAGATCTCGAAGCAAATATGAGGAAAAGTATTGAATATAAGATATGATGTTCTTCGGAAATTTAAACTTTAGAGATTAATGGTTATTTTGACAGCAAAGAATAAGGTTAATAAAAGGGAGCTTGTATGTTATGTATATAAAGTCAACTTGTACAATCTATACGATCACCACTTAATAATAGTATTCATCTATACGATCACTACTTAATAATAGTATTCATCCGTCTCACGTCACAAGTTTGAAACCCACTATATGCTGATATAGGCGTGTTGATTTTTCAGAATATTATTTTTTTAAGCTGGTGATGTGTTAGCATGCATGATATGTCAAAACTGTAGATGGTTCAGGTAATATTTGACTGATATACTAAATCTTTCAATTGGATTTAGCTAGAAGAGCACTTAAACGATCGTATGTAATTAATTAATTTGAATCATGTGATTATCATAGGGTAACAATGATATAATCAAATGCATCTCTGAGAAGGTTGAGATCAGATCGATGATCAATGCCATCAACATTGATCAAAAGGCTCAAATTTCACCTACTCAAAGATATCCTCTTATCTGAGTTACCAATTAATGTAGATCTTAGAGAGAGAGATTTTTTGAGAAATGTGGTTGAGATTGGTGGTAGATGGAATCAACTTGCTAAAGGAAAATTAAGATTAACAGAGATAGTGAGAGGTAGTTGTGAAGGGATTCTGCTATTTGATGATGCTTAATTAATTCATGGTGGGCCTTTTAATCATTAAAAGTGTGTTAAATAATAATAATTATAATAATTGGAACAACAAGCTAAAGATGAAGGGTAGTTGAAGAAAAGGTTGGTGTGGTCCAAATGCTTCTATTGCACTGCACAATCAGCTAAGTACTATACATCTTTTGTTTCAAGAAGATGCTACTTATTTCACAAGTAATTGGTCCTTTTTCTTTCCTTCTTTCATAAAAGATTTGAAGAAACACTTTTGCTTAACCATAAAAAATAGAGGGCATGATATACAATTAATTACATAGATAGATTTTTGTTTTTTTAATTCTCTACTACAATGATACAAAGTTTGTAAAGTACTGTTAAGATGATTTAAGTTTAGTAACAAAAAAGTAGGCCATGAAGAGCATGCAATGATAAAAGGTTCTATTGTAAACTTCAAATTGCTCCCATGCATGCATGTTTTTTAACTGATCATTTTCACTCTATGTGAAACAAGGTGGCAAAGTAAAAAAAATTTAAAAAAAATCACAGAGTGGCGAAGTGAAAAATGCGCTAAACTATATATATAGAGAGAGGCAAAGTGAAACTTTTAAACCCCGAAAAGCAGAGTAAAAATAAGCTAATTAACTACAGTAGGGTAAAATAAAACTTTTTAAATCAGAGTATAGCAAAGTAAAAATGAACTATACAACAACAAAGGGGCAATTTGAAGTTTACCCAAATTAAGTTCTATGGTAATTAAGTTTCTTAGGAAAAGATTGAAGAAGGGGAAGGGGACAACAAAATTAATTTGAAAGATACATCTTGTTGTGTGTCCTACCAATTATTTAGTGCACTGCTACATTTGATGCTGATCACTCATTGGCTAATTTTTGCCACCTGGCTAGTGACAGATAGATTGAAATTGATACTCCAAAAAAGCAAAACTTTGTGCGCACTTATTACACTCATGGAGCAAAATTAAGGTGCATGGGTGAAGGGAAAAGTGAGAGAGTTGTGTACCAACAAGCTTAGTTACATCAAGGGTGCATTATATTTTATAAGAATTTCATTTTGATCTTGCATTTTTACCTTTTCATTCCATTATTAATTAGCTACTATAATTTATTTAAATACGATCTAATTAATTATAAATTTAAATTTAAAATAATATAGACAAGTAGCTAGGATAGAGCGGGCCCTTACGTTCTAGTTTATTAGTGTATATTAAAAGCATGATTTGTTTCGATATCTGTATTCGTGCTGATACTGCTAAAAATAAAATAATATGAAGAGGAGACATTGAAGAGAAAAAAAAAAGACAACTGATTAATATTTTATAAGTTAAAAACATCTAATTACACCCTCGGCCTCCTGGAGGCTTCTACTATGTCTAATCTCAATTTAATGACTTAGACACGTATTTATATACACCACCAATGAATGTGGTTGTACAGTAAAACTTATAGATAAACTAGATCCTTCTAATCCTATTCAATTAATTTAAATTAACTATAAGTTTTTTTCCCTAATCTTGACGAAGTTTTGATTACTATTCTGCAACAGTGTGCGCTTTTAATGTGATGATTATGACCACAAAAAAAAATGCTATGTTTACGATCGTTTACATGCGTGTAACTGAGAGGTCTTCAATCGGGGACTCCACGTCTATCCCGTAAACTGCACTCCTCCATAAATTGAAGATCGATCATCACTTCATTTACAAACATGTAAGTACATATTTTTAAAAAATTTATACTTCTAGTACTAACATGGTAGGGTATCTGTGACACCCCAGGGAGCCCTATATAAAAGATATGATAGGGTTAACCTCTCAACTCGGCTTAAGTATTTTGGATGGTGGCTAAGCCCAAGAGGTTGAGAGAGTTGAGCGTGCTAGGACGGGAATAGTTCTAGGATGGGTGACCCCTTGGAAAGTCCGAGACGTCACAGTTGGTATCAGAGCCAATTACCAGCCGAAAGTGTGATATGAGTCTCGGCTGAGCCAGATGTAGTTATGGGTAGAGCGTGGCTCCCCCGGTTTAGGCTAGCGAGATGAGTCTCACACCGCCTGGTACTTGTGAGTCTGAGCCTGACATGAACGTCAGGGCTTAAAGGGGGGGAGATTGTGACACCCCAGATAGCCCTATATAAAAGATATAATAGGGCTAACCTCTCAACCCGACTTAAGCATTTTGGGTGGTGGCTAGGCCCAAGAGGTTGAGAGAGTTGAGCGTGTTATGACGGAAGTAGTCTTAGGATAGATGACCCCCTGGGAAGTCCGGGACGTCACAGTATCAATAATCCTTAGGCTAGCTCAGTGGTTGTTATTTAGATTGCTGTTCAAATGTCGCGTTTTGGTTCCCACTCATGCATTTCAAATAAAAGGACTCAAGTCCTTGGCTCTTTAGGTGGCAGTTTAACATCTAACTATTTAATCCTGTCCAGTATTACCTATTTAGTCCTAGGAGTGCATGATTTTTCGTTTTTAAACAGTTCGAAGAAGCACTAACAGAGCTTTTTCAACGTATTCATCTAGGCTCTATTAGCTTCTCGATTGTAGCTAAAGCAGTTCAAAAAAAACATCAATAGCTTTTTCAATATATTCATCTAGGCTCTTCTTAATTATAGCAAAAGCAGAGTATTACTATCCGAGATATCAATCTGATAGAAAATGGTTCGAAAATAATAGTGGAAACAACTTTTTTATATGCACGATAAAGATTTTGGGATCTTATGTTAGGATTTTCATAAATGTGGGCCAATTAATCATATTCAATTTGGATTTACTATAAATAAAGGTCAATGCTAATAGATATAGACCTGCTTGAATATGGTATATCTTATTTCGTTCCCATCTATTTAATTGAAATAGAATCATAATCCGACTTTGATGGAAAGTCGATCTGGAGGGGTATTGGTCCTGCCACCTTCTCATACGCATTCTGATGAAAAATTATCATCGATTCCACACCATAAAGGAGAGTGCCTGAGATAGGAGGAGAAACCAAATCACCCAAGTTCGGTTGGTGACTTCCAGATCATAGCCGGACTTCTCGCTTCCGCAAATTGATAAAGAACTTCTTCTCTATGGCGCTCTGTGAGTTATTTTATTTTATTTATAATCCTGAATTTCGGTATGTATTTAGTTTATTATTATTTTACATACCTATAAAGATCTATCATCTTATGCTCATTTTTGGAAAAATAACAGATGCTTAATTTTTCCAAATTGGTCCACAATAAAAAGAAATTTTTAAAAACTATTTTACTTTGCAAAGTAATTGAAAGTCTTGTCGATATGTCCGAGTGGTTAAGGAGACAGACTTGAAATCTGTTGGGCTTCGCCCGCGCAGGTTCGAACCCTGCTGTCGACGTTAACCAAATTTTATAATTTTCACTATTTGTACTATGACACCAAATATTTTCACAATTTCCACTACAGCCGCAAATTTGGTCATTTTGAAAGTATAAAAATGTACATAACTTATTTAAATTATGAATTATTTTGAGTTAGCTATTTAATCTTTCAAAATTTTAATTTTACTAACCTAATTTTTAATTTGTTCGATTTAAGTCTGTCAACGGTAATTGCTTATTAAATACATAACTTATTTAAATTATAAATTATTTTGAGTTAGCTATTTAATCTTTTAAAATTTTAATTTTACTAACCTAATTTTTAATTTGTTCGATTTAAGTCAGTTAATGGTAATTGCTTATTAAAAAAATGTACATAACTTATTTAAATTATGAATTATTTTGAGTTAGCTATTTAATCTTTTAAAATTTTAATTTTACTAATCTAATTTTTAATTTGTTCGATTTAAGTCAGTCAACGGTAATTGCTTACTTTAATGAATTTATAGTTACAAGAATTTTATGGAGTGTACTAATTAAATTTATAAAAATAAATAATACATTCAAATTTTAAATTCAAAGTATCGTTGACTGACTGAAATTAAATAAATTGAAAAGTTGAATAGTAAAAGATAAAATTTAAAAAGGCTAAAAAGTCCATTTAAAATGGTCCAAAGTTTAAGTAAGGTTTATATATTTTTATCTATTGAAAAAAAAATTATCTTATGAACTTCTAACCTTTTTAAGTTTGAATCGTAAAGTGTACAAAAGCACCATCATTGGCTTCTATTTTTTTTTTTTTAACTTTAAATTACGAAATGTATTGAAACACTATCAACTGCAGGCCTTTTGATTCCCTTAGATTAATCCTAAGTATTACCCAACAAGTTTTACTTTTCTACACTTTTGCATTCAGAAGATCGTAAAAATATGTTATTCTATCGCGTTCTATCTTGTGATTTGCTATTCTCCTGCATACCCCCCCCAAAAAAAGAAAAAAAAAAAAAGAGTTGTTTAGAGGAATTTTAGAGTAAAATACAAATCGTGATCACTTTTAGGTACACTGATTGAGTTGGAAGTTAATGAAATGTATTTTGAAATAGATGCGAGATCTTTAAAATTTTGACTCTCCTACCAAATGTTATGTATTCTTATTAACACTTTAAGCACTGTTTATAGAATATCACATAAATATTTTGAAGTTCGCGTGTTTTATTTCAAAAAACATTATATGGTTAGTTAATAAAATCAAAATTTGTAAATTTTTCATATCTATTTCAAGATGTGTTAGATAGGGCATTATTTTGGATAGCCCAAATTTTCATTTGTAAAATTAAAAAAGTGTTGCATACATATTTAGAGTAAATCAACGTGACAAACACTATCTATTTTGATAGTTTACTATTTGAGAATGCTGTGGAAGAGATCAGGTGTTCGATCCTCCGAGCTCCTATCTTATGATATATATTATTATTGGTGTTCGAGTAAAATAATAAATAAATAAACCAACTCTCATAAATCATACACCAAGTTCATAAACCAAACCTAACCCAACTCCAACATGAACCAAGTTCATGAACCAACCCCAGCTTTATCATGAACCATACCCAAACCCATATTTGACCACCATCAAAGTTCGAACCAGTGGAGCAAATTTCTTCGTCTTAGTATATATAACTAAGGCAAAATCAAATTTAAGTCGATGAGATTTTGAACCATATGCTTAGAACTTAATTGCATTGAATTCTAACACATATACTTAGAACTCATTCAAATCAAATTCGACTAATCTTAATACATATTATTATAGTTTAGTCAAATTTTTGCTCTAGCACATATGCCTAGAGTAGAAGCCAAATGCAAAACCGACTAATCCTAATGTATACACTTAGGGCTAAGTCAACTCTTCCGTCTTAGCACATATAACTAAGGCAAAATCATATTCCAACCAATTGAGTTCTACATCATATACTTAGAACTTATTCAAATCAAATTCAATTGAACTCTAATACATATATTTAGAGTTCATTCAAATCAAACCCGACTAATCCTAGCACAAATATTTAGGGCTTAATCAAACCCGACTAGCTCTAATACATATACTTAGGGCTTAATTAGTTTTTTGCTCTAATACATATATCTAGATTGAAAGTCAAATCAAATTCAACTAACCCTAATGTATAGGATTTATTTAACCTTTTGCTCTAGCACATATATCTAGAGTTAAGGTCAAATCAAATCTGACAAACTGTAATACATATAGTTAGGGTTTAGTCAAATTTTTACTTTAGCACATATAACTAGAGTGAAAATTAAACATATCAAACCTGATTAATTTTGACACATTTACTCAGGAACTAGCCACTTTCTACCTTCGGGTAAAATTAAACTCGATTAACTTCAACACATATACTTCAGATTTGGTCACATATTCACCTTAGAATATACAATTGATGTGAAATCAAATGAAATTGGACTCTAAAACATATATTTAGAGTCAATTAAATACAATTAGACTCTTACACATATACTTAGACTCTAATGCCAACTAAGTACTAATACATATACTTAGGATCTTGTCAACCTCAAATCCAACTGAATCCTAACACATATATTTAGGTTTCAGCCAATCATTTGCTTTAAGGTGGAGCTAACTGACCTCTAAGACATATACTTAGAGTTCAATCAAATCAAACATGATCAGAATACGAATCATTCTAGTCTCTTTATAAAGATCTCTTAATCGAAGGTTCCCAAATCACATGAAGTAATTAACAGTAAATATTTGCGTCTATTGAAAGCCATACATTCGCAAAATCTGATACCTAAATATATGCATCTGTGTCTTAATGGATGCATCCATTGGCGTCTGATAAACATTTTAGTCACAAAAGAAGCTGTAATTACAGTTCTCAATGTCACCATCTGATTTCGCCCTACTTTACACTCCATTCACATAAAGAGAAAATGAGAGAAAGAGAACAAAGTTATGAGAGGATAATTTTCTTTCATTTGGATCAAACCTTGAGAAAAGAAATGGAAAAAAAAAATAAAAATAAAAAAAAGGGACCTTCCAGGATTGTCCATATTTTTCTCTCCAAAAAGAGAGAGAGAGAGGGTGAACGATTTTTTCTTCTTTTCTTCCCTTAATCTGAGCAACATGAGAAAAAAAATTACTTCTTATTCTTTTTTTTATTTTTCTTCTCCAAACAAAGCATTATAATATGTATAAGAGTTCAATTTTACTCCATTGTAAGGCCCTCACAACTGTGGTGATTTTTCAAAATTAAACATTTGATCTGTAAGTTGATTAAGCTCACAGTTCTGACACTGTCATATTACACATCAGCCAAAAACTGCATGTCAAATTTAATAACATCCTAAGAATTATGCTATAAATTAGGTAAACTAAGTTACTGATAAGAGTCACCCCCCCAAAAAAGAATAAAGCTGCTAATCACAGTAAGTTTATTTACATTATTTCAAATGGTGAAAAATGCAAATGAGGCCACATAAGCACCCACTTTATTTATGTATTATATACACAACCAAAGAACAACAAAAAGAGCTAGGAAACTAAGGTGTAAAAGAAAAAATTAAAATTAAAATTAGAAAATGGTATCTATCCTCAGCCTTCTTTTAGGAGGTGGGATCTCTACAGGCTGCTTCTGTAGATCCATAAAACTCGATCCTCTGACGGCAAACAATCTTCTAAGATTAATCACAGAGAGCTCGCTAAATCGAGCAACAGCAAGGTCAGCCTGTACCAACTCATACCTGCAAAGGACATTTTTTTATATATATAAAAAAGGAAGGGAAAAAAAAAGTTTAATAGAAATCATTTTCGGAAGAAAACGGCATAGGAAAAAAGGATAAATGTACAAACACTTTTCTGCACTTCAGAGCTTCGGTAATTAGTCTTCTGAGCTTTCAATTCTGACAACTAGACGTCTTACACCTTATCGAATAGTTTCTACGACCCTTCCCTCTTTCAAGCAAAGTTACTAACTAAACAACGGCCCTTCCCTCTTTCAAGCAAAGTTACTAACTAAACAACCATGCCCGTGGCACGTCTTATAGACGACTTTATAAGACTTCAAAATATGAAAAAAAAGAAAAAAAAAAAGATCAACTGCTCTTCGCATCGACGAAAATAAAGAATAAGGACTGAAGAACAGGGTGAAACCAATTTCCAGTTTTTATTTTATTATTTTTTCAACCACTAGAATAGAAAAATGGGTATCATTGTGTTTACAAGCATCACAGAATCATGCGCAAGATGTGTCGAGAATGTTTGTTTAATTAGTAACGTTGCTTGAGGAAAAGAGTCGATTGAACTATTTGATAAGGTTCAGGGGGTCTAGATGCTAAAATTAAAAGTTCAGGGGGGCAACATGCCAAAGCTCTGAAGTTCAGGGGGTGTTTGTATGTTTATCCCTATATAAAAAATCAGTTCATTTGCCATATATTTTAAGCATTTAGTTCTAAATTTTCTTAAATAAAACACAATATACTTACGCAGGATGAGGACCAATCAAAGCAACTGCCATCATCGTACAATTGTGCGCAGCAGTTATGCCTCTAGGATCATCTTCAAACACCACACATCTCGAAGGCTTTCGGTCCAACTATCATAATACAAAAAAGGGGGGAAAATAAAGTTAAAATGAAAGCTAGAAATGAAGATAACACCCTTACCTCTATAGTCAAAGCATATCGATGACCATCGATTTATTAGAAAATTCTACACCTTCTCGCGTAGGGAAAGGGGTAAAGATCTAACATTTTATAAACTTAAAAGGTTCATTTCAATTGTGATTATTGACAGGGGGTTAAAGATTAATTGTGATATATCCAAGCGGGTTATTTGCATTTTAGTTTATAAAAAGAAACATTGAAAAGTCAAATAAAGCATCATGTTATCAAGCAGCAAAAATTGGAACAGTGAAAAGTAATAAGAATTGTAGAAATGTACCTTTATTGCAGCTGAGAGAAATCTATGAGCTATCGAGTCCATTCCATCCTCTTCAGACACAATAGCCTGAATGTAAATTATAATTATAAAAACAAAAAAAAAATGCAACATGAATAAAAAAAACCCAAGATTTCAATATAATGAATTCAATTACCATCTAATGAATCATCAAGCAGCTACTCAAAGCGACATGACACTATTTTTTATAGCAATCATGCAGTCCAATAACTCATATAGCTACATTTACACATGAACCCCCCACATACATATATCCCTACAACATTCAAATTTTTAGATATGCTGCTTAAAACCTTCCTTCTCTTAAATATATAACCTGGTATTAAAATGTCCCTCTTTGAGAAATTCTTTCGTATAAAACCATATTCCCTGTGAATTGGGTGATTCCCCAACTTCAAATAAAAGCATTTACGTCAGGAACTGCACCCATGGGGAATACATGAAAACTCAGATAATATACGGTTATATATATATATAATTTTGATTCGACAATGATTCGGCAGTGATATATATGCAAAACCTCAATAATGCACAAGTAGAAAAACGACCTGGAAATATTTGGTGAGCCCCATCCTATTTAGAGCCTCAACCATGCATCTCCGTTCAATGGACGACACAACGGCACAAGGGATGCCAGCTGTATAGACTGCATCAAGCCAATCTTTTAATCCGTCCATTGGGGCTTCAAGCTTTTTAAAAAGAAAAGGTATAAATTAGTTGCAATAGGGTTAAACTCAAATAATTAGCATTTACAATCAGAGAAACAACTGAGAATAGATAAGGTTTTAACTTTAAGGAAGTTCTCGCAGTACAACTCTGCGAGACGCGACTTCAGTCGTTCCAACTCGCTTTCCTCACCCACCCAGCACAAAACCTGGAATGGTAAAAAGAACAAGAGAGCTTACATGTTAGAAATGACAGTCCAACTACCCTAATTCAAAAATTTTATAAAATTCAGATCAGAAGAGGAAGATAACTTTACATTTCAATCAAAATAAGAAAATGTCACTTAAAAGAAAATTAAGCAACAAACGAACATCTATGGCCATATATTCAGAAATTAGATGAAAACACTCGCAAATGTAATATTAAAAGATTTGATGCAGAAACTTATTAGCTACATGCGACTTTTTTAAAACCGATAACTAAACCTAATAAGTTAATTAATTGCAACCCCAAGAGATCCCATCCCCAACCGCCCCAACTAAAAGAACTACGAAAGGAAAAGGACCAGATGGACTGAAAGGAAACCTTGGATTTAAAAACTTTCAATTGTAACATCAGAAAAGATAAGAGCAAGAAATGGAAATGGCAGTGCAGCAGATAATTTCTAGCTTCGGATGGGAACGTCAGAACAGCCCTATTTCCTCATGAGAACATGTTTATGGTACCAAAAATAGAAGATCTTTTCAACAGAATGGACTGGGAAGGCCTTTTCATACTATCTTGGATAGTGTTAGAGAAACCAACTTCGATTTACTATAAAAGACAAAGAACATAGCTATTTAATTGAGACAAGCTAAAAATCGATAAGTACATGCTTCAAAATCATGTCACCTTGATTGGTGGCACTGTAGATTCTTACCTTTCTTAGGACATGATCCGCAGATGCTTGAAGAAGATTCCTTTGTACATGGCCGTCACCAGGCAAATCCTTCCCTACAACACAAAAAAAAAAACTAATTAATAAAGATAAAACACTTGATGCATGAAGAATAAACAGTATGACATCAAAAGCAAAAACTATTCAAAGGAAATTAAAAAAAAAAAAACGGCTACAATTTCAACATACACAAGGATAAGAGGTATCCTCTGTAGGATCGTAAGCGCTAACCAACTATCCCAAAAGCACGTGCTGATAGGAAGGGCGCACTCATCGCACTTAAGGGCTCAGCCATAGCGCTCGCGGGCTTCGACCTGACTCAACCCACCTGGACGTTGGGTCTATTGTTGGGCCTCTTGCCGTTGGGTTTCTTGTGGATCACACCCCCACTCAACTTATTAGGCTCACCCAACTCAACTTATTTGTCTCCTGGGCCTATTGTCACGGGGCAGGAAGTTGGACCTATTTTAGCCCAATAATAAATAGCCAACAATCCCCCCTCCAACACCTGCACCGTTAATGCAGCATGTGGGAATCGAACCCGCGCCACTGGCTCTGATACCAATTGTAGGATCGTAAGCGCTAACCAACTATCCCAAAAGCACGTGCTGATAGGAAGGGCGCACTCATCGCACTTAAGGGCTCAGCCATAGCGCTCGCGGGCTTCGACCTGACTCAACCCACCTGGACGTTGGGTCTATTGTTGGGCCTCTTGCCGTTGGGTCTCTTGTGGATCACACCCCCACTCAACTTATTAGGCTCACCCAACTCAACTTATTTGTCTCCTGGGCCTATTGTCACGGGGCAGGAAGTTGGACCTATTTTAGCCCAATAATAAATAGCCAACATCCTCATCCATGGTAGTCGCAATAGAATATAAAGGTGTTTGGCTTGGCGTGATTGCAATTCTGACATGAACCAAGTTTAGTGAAAGTAGAACCATTAGCTCCCCACACCGACCAAAATGATGCCAAAGACATTTGCCGTGGTTGATGGTTGAACTAATATATCCACTCTCATTAATCTTGGTTCAGATCAAATTACAATTATAGGAATCCATACATCCGCTATGCAGAAGATAACAACTACTAGACATGTATATATGCTTTATAAGATTCGTCGATCATAGACTAAAATCTACACAAAAGGTAGGAAAAATGAATACCCTCTTCCAAAGCAAGCTGTCTCCAAGCATCCAACTTTAGAGAGCGGGTGTCAGCCTAAAATCACAGGAGAATATGTTGTTCTCAGAATACAGAAACAGCAAAATAAACATCAAAAAAGTAGGAAACAACGAGAGAAAACATGCTTTGTGCCTCAACAAAACAAGAAATATGGAAAGAAACAACTTTTCCCCATAAAAAATTGAACTACCGCGGCTAACAAAATGCTATGGCTTAAAAAGTCATTGAACCACACTAAATTGCAATCTGATGAATAGGGTGTGAATGAAATGGCACTTATATTGTGGCTACAAGTTGTTTTTGCAAAGTGAGATGATGCTATCCTTATAATGCATTAAAACTACATGTTTGTAGTGTTATTGATTCGTGAACTGTACTTATAGTTCTCATGGCACATCACGCATCGCTTATTATGCATACAAAAATTAGGACTGGTACAAGAACAGGTCCGGCAACTGATTTCCATACATTAAAATTGATATAACAATAAGAGAAGAGAGAATAAATCAGTATGTTATGCTTGCAAGAGGAGGCATAACATTGAACAGGATATGATGCGGCACACTGCACGCATACAGGTACGTGGTTCGATGATCACTATTCTAGGTTGTGGTTCACTTCCAAATGTTAATGCGGATCAACAAATAAATAAAATCAACTTTTTTTTTTGGGTTACCACAATGGTTTTTCCCCCTTAGCTGTTCAGGCCGGATTAGGTACTCATCTCCTAATAAAAATCGGCTCGTTCTCTCTCTCTCTATTGTGCATGATTCTTTATACTATTCTATCTTGTAAATCAAATTACGTCTAGATATCCTAACAAATCAGATCTAGGAAATCTAAATACATATTTCAGTATTCTAAGTTCGCCACTAATCGTGATTCCGATAGCGAAAGTCCTATTACTTGGAACACGCGATACGGAGCAAGGTATCAATGGGAATAAAATCTATAAGAGCTAAATTACGGGGATACATGCGCAAAAAGAATACGAAGTTTTGGTAAGTTACCACAACATTGTCCCAAGAGAAAATAAGCCCAAAAGCTTCATCAGGTTTCATGGCATGCCTTATCCTCTGGAGAAAGCACTCTTGCAACTTGTCATTCAAATAATCCTACAAAGTAACATCACAAAGAATCCTTTTTTAACCTATTTTCCCTTGATAAATACCTCACTTTACAAGCATACATAGTTACAATTACAATGAATTAATATAATTACCACATCAACTTTGAGAGGACCATCCATTCTAAATGTCACAAAACCCTCTCCATACTCAGCTCCAATTTCCTAACACCAATACATATATTATTAGCATAAAAAAAAAACAACAACTCACCAAGATATCATATCGCTCAACCATGTATGAATCAAAAAAAGAAAAGCAATAAAAAGAAACCCTAACCTCCTCAACAAAAAACTTATTGGATACGATCGAAAACTCATTTACTGCATCTTTATCTCCCGACCCAGAAGCCCTTCTCGCCACAACACGCCTTCCTACGCTACAGGGCCTCAATCTCTGCGGCAAAAAACAGGAAAAAAATCGGAAAAAATAGAAAAAAAATTAAAAAAAAAAGAAAGAGAAAAGAAAAAGGAAGAGGAAATTTACGGGGAATCGGAGATTGGGAGGGAGTTGGGAGGCGCGGAGAGAAAGGGCGGGGATGGGAGCGGGGATGGTGAAGGAAGAAGAGCTTCTGAAGCAGCAGCAGCAGTCCATGGCTTCTGCGTTTGCGAGAAGCAAAAAAAGCGTGTTTGGGCGAAGCCGAAGCAAAATAGAGGAAAAGAGAGAGAGAGAGAGACGAGAAGCTCGTGGAAGTGAAACCCTTTTATTTTTGGTACGGGATTTTTTTTTTAAAAAAAAATTCTCTTGTATTTTTGGATAACTTCATATACCACCGCTATAGTTTCGTGCTTTCTCACTTTAGTACTCTGTGACTTAAAACTTATCACTTTAGTACCATGTGGTTTGGTTATTCTCTTTTTTTGTTATCTTTTGTTAATTTTTTTGTTAAATTATATAGAAAAAACTTTAAATATCACACCTATGATTTATCGAATATTCACTTTACTGTCCTGTAGTTTTAACTTTCTCATTAATTTAACGAAAAAATTAACGAAAAGATAACAAAAAAAGAATAACCAAACCACATGGTACTAAAGTGATACGTTTTAAACCACAGGGCAACAACGTGAGAAATCACGAAACAACAGGGGTGGTATTTGAAATTATTCCTAAAAAAAAAAGGGAAACATATATACTATTGTTGTTGATAACTAAATCAAAATTGCAAAATTGTTGAGACAATTTTGGATTGTTCAGATAATATATTGTGCTTCAAATTCAAAAATTTGTTGTAATTTGTAACATATTAAATCCATCTATTTATATTTATATCTATCTTCTTATATATATAGAAACGAATAAAAAATTTATATCTGTTAAATTTTCTTCTAAAATACTCTTTTTAATTATTAAATTATATTTATACTTAAACTAACCGTTATGAAATAATAATAATAATAATAATAATGTAAATTATCAACCGATACGGTTTAAATTTAAATTTTAATAAACGGAACTTAACTAATTTACTGTCAAGTTAAATGATTACAATCAAATAAAAAATTTAGCTTGAATAATTTAAGTTTTCTAATATACTTAAATTTAATACATAAACCTAATTTAATTAAATTTACTACAACTATGCCTATTTCTATGCCAAATTAGATGATGATTATAGGTAACTAAGTTATAGTTATTTTAACTGCACAAATTTTATAAAATACACACGTAAAATTATTTCTTAAATTTTTTTCTGTGTAAAGCGCGTGTTCCAAGCGCACTTTTACTAGTATACTATAAAAGAGAAAATTAATTTTTAAAATTTTATACAAAATTATTTTATAATTTTTCTTATGTGAAGCGTGAATTGCACACATATTTCTGCTAGTTTGTATGAAATATTTCGAAATCATCGAAAGTGGAGAAGCGTAAGTTGCACGCGACTTCTACTAGTTTTTCAATCCTTTTATTTTATTTTTATCCATGAAAAAAGAAGTGACTTTTTTTTTCGTGTTTCGAAGTTTCCAAAGATCATTTAAGAAAAGCCACCAAATTAGTTAGTTTAGTTGGTAGCTTTGCTGCGTATACATGATCAAATGAACTATTCCATAAAGTTTAGGGACCTATATATAAAAACGTATAGAAATGGCAGACGAAATCAAAAAGAAATAAAAGAATATTTTCTACGGTTATGATCAATTTATTAAAATAATATCTCAAATAAAAATCATCTATATAAATTTAATTCTACGAACGGTTATGATCAAATTGTTAAAAATATTTCAAATAAAAATAAACGGTTATGATCAATCTGTTAGAAAATAACATTCATATCCATCTATTTTACATTAAAATTTAAGTTTGAGTTTAAATCGTGAATTTAATTTAATTTTTGATATCAAATTTGAATTAACAATTAAAAATTTTAATCTATACTATATATAAAAGCGTATAGGAATGACAGACGGAATCAAAAAAAAATAAAAGAATATTCCCTACGAACGGTTATAATCAATTTGTTAAAAAAATATCTCAAATAAGAACGAACTGTTATATGATCAATCTGTTAAAAAATAGCATTCATAACTATCTATAAATCCAATTCTATAAACAGTTATGTTCAATTTGTTAAAAATATTTCAATAAAATAAACGATTATGATTAATCGGTTAGAAAATAGCATTCATATCCATCTATTTTACATTAAAATTTAAGTTGTAGTTTAAATCGTGAATTAAATTTAATTTTTGATATCAAATTTAAATTAATAATTATTTTTTTAATTATATGGTGGATCAAAATTAAATTTTAAATTATAAAAATAAATATGAATTAAATTTTGATGCTTTTAGTTTAAAATGCATACTTAAATTTTAGATTCATCAGAAATCAAAAAATATATAAAAATATTTAATATATATAAAAAAACAATAATATAGAATATTACAAATATTTTCCAATAAAATATAACATATAAATTTATAAAAAATATAATTTTTATTCTAAATTTTTAAATAAATATAATGTATAAATTTATATTAATTTAAAATAAATTAAAATAATTATTATGCGTATTTGCACGTACACTCAATTAGTATATATATATATATATATACTATTTTTGTTTTCTGAATTTTTTTGCCAAAAAACAAAACAGTAAAAAAAGGCATTTTCATGAAAAAAAAAAAATTTCTCCCACAACACTTTTCGAACAAAAATATAAAAAAAAAAAAAAAAACCTTCCCTTCATGTGTCATCATGTGTCACAATATATATTTTTTTCCCCTTCTTTCCATCCAAACTGAGTGATAAAATTATCTATACCCAAAAATGATCTGCTGTGATACAATGAATTTATTACTATGAGTAGTATTTCAGAGCTGCTTTTCAAATGCAATGCATTAAATTTCGATTCAAATGACAACTTCCTCAAAAAGTAATTGAAAGAGAGCTTTAACCATGACACAGTAATTGTTCCAATACTCTGATATTTCTTTTTATTTTCTCTGGGACTTTAAAATAACTAGTGGAGATTATAGTAATACTCTTATACAATTCCCACATTTCCCATATACATACAATGAAAGAAACCAAATGAAATATTCTAAGAGAAACTACACAAATTTTTTATGCAAATTTGCGGAGGCACACATCACCGTAGAAGAATGAGATTCTATACTAAGCAAAAGAGCAAAGAGGGGTAAAATTTTTTTTGAAAGTCCATGTAACTCTCCTATTACGAGTGCGATTAAATAATTTTTGATCTCATGAAAACTACACATTTGTATGTAGTGTTGTTCGACCGGGCCGGTTCTCATGCGCGCAAATCTTTGTTCGAGCTCCATGCAGGCGCTTTAAGATCGGTATCATCGGAAACTGCACTCGATCCATTGTCGACGGTGATTAAAGGAGTGGACTCGCTTTCTCTTACCTTTTGTATAGCCAGAGAGAGAGAGAAAGACAAATTAGTAAGAAAATAAAATAAAAAAGAAAATCTTTGGCATGGAGACATTGTGAATCACCAGAATATAGCGTGCTAGTTACCAGCGAAAGTTCGATTCATTTCTCGGCAGACGGATGTTGTGAATTTTTTAATACAATACATGAGAAAATAGAGGTTGATGGCAAAGAAACAATGATTCGCGGAATTGTAAGAAAAATTTCTTAAGAGCCAGTTTGGACGTCCTAACAAGTCGTCCAATGATAACTCGTGCCTGCGAGCTCATATCTTACGCCACGCGAGATCCTAAGAATCAACATTTCCAGGACAAAGCATCTAAACTACAAGAGGATTTATCATATTCCGAGGAAATGACTAAAGAGGCTGCATATACTATGCTGCTGTAGATATCTAAGCATACTCTAAGTAAACAGAAGAGGAGTGGCGAATAAGATGTCCATGCATCAACACAAGCCCAAAGGTAACAATGTCAGAATAACAAAAGCATCTAAGTATTGCTTTTTTAGGTTAAGACTACAGAAAGGGACATCAAAATTCGTAAGGGAGATAATGTTTTGCTACCAGAACAGTCCACAAAAAAGGGTACCTATGTTGGGTCATCCAATTCATAGGAGTCGAAATGTATGTCGATGAGAATCTATTTTTGAAGCGCCTACATGAGATTCAGATTTTGCAGAACCTGTATAAGAAGTGTGAGACTACATAATTAAATTGAGGTAATCGTCACCTGTGGTATTTGAGCAGATGCTTCACTAGCTTTTTGCTGGCTCTCAATAGTGCAAAAGTATGAGTACGAGATCATCCCAATTAAGGCGACTAGAATCCCCAGTATATTTCTCCAGCTAAAAGGATCGTGAAGCAAAACATAGCCAAAAGCCAAAACAAGGCATGTCTTAAGATGGCCCAATACTTGATAAGTGACGGGAGATGTCTTTCCTATCACAAGAAAAGTGCTGAAGTTGACAGAAACCGATATTAGGCAGGACAGCACAATGAAAAGCTGCAGCAAAAACAAGAGAATAACAAATTAAGATCAGATATAGATATATCTGCATAATTATTTATGTATATATTAAAGCATAATTTAAAATTTATAATATATACTATTCAAAAACTTGAGGCAAAATCTTGAGGAGACCCCCCAAACTATAGACCATTTTGAATTGGAACCCCCTCGACTTCTGCTTACTTTAAGCTGTCGGCTGATAGAACTGTAGGTTTTATTAACAGATAATAGCTCATAAGTAATAATAGCCATTAGTTTTAATAGAATCCCCCATTCAATTGATGAAGTAACTCTCAAAACAATAAAATCAACAGTTGACGTGCCAATTTTTTTTTTTTAAAAGGTTGGGGGCTCTGTTTCATAATGGCCAATAGCTGACGGGGCCTTCATAAATTTTTACATGATAGCTAATTCCGATAGAAAACATATGAAAATTTTCATAAGAAACTGCACTTTCAAGGGCTATAGGAAAAGCTCAGAGTTTGCATGGTAAAAGACTAGAATCTGAATATATGATTTTGTAGGGATATGCATTTAAAAGCCCCGGTCAGATTCAAGCCAGAAGGAAGAACTATTAGAACATTGTTTAATTGCTTACCAAAACTAGAGGAGTGTATTGGAAAGCGAAGACGTTCTTGTCCGTTAAAAAGCCATCAAGAAATGGACCGATGATGAATAGGGTTAATGCTTGGTAAGGGCAAGTTTGGTAGAGTAGTTGCGTTGAAGATACCTTAAACTTCTTCTGAATGGTATTTGTCATCTAAGAACTTGTTAAGGACTAAAAATAATAAAAATAATAATTCTGTAAACTCCAATAACAAGTTTTAGTTCAGACAGATAATGCCATAAAATAGCTGAGACTGATATACAAAAGGGAAAAGAAATATATATATAGTTGACAATTCTCGATTTGCAAGACTCACTAAGTCGACTATTTGGGATATTTAATAGCAACTTAACATTCAAAAAAATATTCACGTGGTAAACCAGAAAAAAGCATTAGCAGCCTCTTTTCCACTACCAATCATGTACTCTTCTACTTACCAAGCGTAGTAATGTGTTCAGATAAGATACGTAATAGTATGCAGCAAAACTTAAGGCAGGTATGATACTCCACTTCTGTGCAGGTTTAAACCACATAGCATGTTCCTATCAATTATTCTAAAGGCAAAGTTTCACTAGAGGTCCCTAACTTTTTTAGATTTCAAACCTTTCAATTTTGTAATCTTATCCCTTATCATTAAATTTCACGTTAAGCAAGATGAAAATAACCTCCAATTGCCAATATTGAAAGTACAAACATATTACCTAGCAGTTAGATGTTTAGGGTTATATACTTTCCTGTCCAAATATATAAGAGGTGAAAAAAATTAACCGAAAGAATAGGCTTGCAATGAAATGCAAAGGCCAGGGATCCAAGTGTAATAACTGAGAGGTAAATGCCCAAAATGAGACTACAGTGAAGAACTGAGAATCCTTGAAGCATTTTACCTGTTTTCTAGAACAACATTTTGAGCAATTTATGCATGAGTATGTTCATCTAATGCAGAATGATAGAAACAGTAGTAGTTTATAGACTGTTTCACCTCCGATAATCAACTTTGAAACAAGCCTATTGAACGACCATTAAATAACCATCATCGTCCAAGGATACAATTTGAGCAATGCAAGTTGTAACAACTGCAAGAAGAGACAATATGGATCCCAAAATATTGAGTTGGAGATCTGTCACAGTTGCAATCCCAACACCCAAAAGAAGGACAGTAAGTGAGAGCTGGATACTCCTACTGCAGTGACAAATACAGTAATGAATTTAATAAAGCAATTACAAAACAAAATCACAATAGAGCAAGATTTAGCATGTCATCGGTTTAAAGATGACAAAGAAATTAGCATGTCAATTTAACACTACTGTCAATGTTGTTGGTACTCTAATAAGACTTACTAATTCTTAAACAGGAGATACTGTTTAGAACCACAAAAGGCTTACTATGTTATTAAAGGTAGCCCATATGTTAGAGCCTATGATGTTTGAGACTGTTCTTTTCTCTTTATTATTTGCTGCACAATTCTTTAAGAACTTTTGAAATTTATTTTCTGCTAATAAGTGTATTATTGAGAACTATAATTCTTTTTGTGTATTTTTATTTCTGCAATAATGGTTTTAATTAAGAAAGAAAAGATGTCAATGTAGAGATCACCAACCTGAATTTCTTCCGGAAGAAAAGAGTCTCCAATAAAACTGTGCAAGGAATTATAGCCAATTTTGTCATCTGGAAGGAAAAATTACATTAAAAGCAGCAAAATTACGATTATATCCAAATTCCACCAACTTTATAGTGCAACATGATCACGATGGTAGCTAGAAGCAGCAAAATGGCTCATCATGTGATTGTCATATCCCTTCATTCAACAAAATAGTATTTGACTAGAAAATAACTAAAATAATTTTTACTATACACCCCTCGAAAATTATCATTCTACATATCCTGCAAAATTGTGAATTTCTCCGTATGCCCTTAAAATATAAAAAAAAATCTTACATAACAATTTGTTTCTTACATACATAACTTAGTAATCAATCAAGAGGCAAGGAAAGTTTTGAAGACTTCAAAGTAGTATGCACCTCCAGAACTCCCATGATAAATTAAGCAAAATTTTATGCTCGATCATAATGCCAGCACAACAAAGAAATATAAGTAATTTTATTTCCATGTAATACCAAAAGAGAGAAATAATGAGCTCCTGTATCATTTGAGTTACTAAGATAGAAGGATAACATGAAGCACAATAAATGCCATCGTATGAGCTTCTTTGATTCAACAACTATCTCTAGTCGCGATATGTCATCAAATTCGGTAAAAAGATAACTCATTATAAGATAGAAGGATAACATGAAGCACAATAAATTCCATTGTATGAGCTTCTTTGATTCAACAACTATCTTTAGTGGCGATATGTCATCAAATTCAGTAAAAAAAAATAACTCATTAATAAGTTTCATTAGACGCTAACTGACACTGACAGATAATGATGGGAACCTGATAAAAGCCGACAGAATTGAAACCCAGGCTCAAGTTCAACAGCCCAATAGAGATTCCATTAAGTATTCCAAAGCCCATAACTGTCCTTGGATCAAAAGGCTTGTGTTCAAAAAATTTCATCCATAATGCAACGTGAAGCGAACAGAATGTAACCAGAAGATGCCAGCTTGTCAAAGTAGTGGCTGCAAAAACAAATATTAGATCAACACAATTCAGATATTCAACACTTTGTCATATCGAAACAATGCAAATCTGCATATTTTTGTCTAATATGTAGACCCATTATTTTATCCTTCCGTTCTAGGGAACTTCATGAATTCTCATAAGTAATCTCTTAATGAGGCATGAAAGGACATTAAATGAACTACATTAGAAGATAAATCATAATTGTCTTAATAGTGGAAAGAGTTGAGAAAATGGAAAAGTTCAAGGAAATTCTCCAGATCAAATATACTCATATCATTTAGCTAGTAAGCATATGCTTCAAATTTTCATAGTCTGAACCAATAACTCGAACTAAACTACATCAGTATAAACTTCTAAATCTAATCTGCCTATCTGGCTTGTCATTTGTATTCAACATATCTGATTGTTACTGTAAGTACTAATGATTCACTGCTGTTAATTTCTTTACAATAGATTGCTTGTAAATTGATCAAATGGCTATCAGCATAACACCACAGTGACATTTACTCAAAATTGTGCCTTATCTTTATTGCCATCAAGGCTCCAACCCTATAACCTACCTAAAAGTACAATTTTCTTCAGAGTTACCTATGCTGAGGAATCAACACAACTTTGACACAGCAAGCTCCACTATTTTGTTTATCATGTGTCTTTGAGTGTACAGGCAAGCTCAATTATTTTGTTCAAGCCTTCAAATATCATAAAATAGGTATATTTTAATGAAATGTTGGAGTAAGTTTGTATGAACAACTACTAATGAGCATCGGTCAAATATAGATAGATTTTTAACACCAAACGATTATGGCAAATACCAATATTTCAAAGAACGTTTATAATTTAACAACTTTCCGAGGGTCAATACGGTTTTATAGGTAGCCGGGAAGGGTATTTATGTAAACTTCTACTACCGGGGACAGAAAATGATTGAAAAAAGATGGCTCCAATTCTCAACCTTCTTCAGTTCGCAACATTATTAGAATTTCAAGCTGTCAAATCTAGAGATCCACCTACAAAAATGCGTGGTTTTGATAAAATTCTCATTTAAAGGTCCAAAATTGAAACTTTAGCATGCTAAAGAGTGTCAAATAATGAATTTTAACACATAAAAGCAAACAGGGTCACAACCAAACAACATTAATCATACTTCGAATACTGCAATACTGGGAGATCAAAGAGCAAGTTCAATCTCTTTCACATACCAAACTAAATTGGCGTTTTACTCACTACAATCACAAAATCAGCGCACAAATCACACAATTAACCAAAAGGAATCATCAGATCTCTCACCAAACGTAAACCCTAGCGAGCTGATGAGCGCCTTGTTGCAGATAACGATCGAGACCGACGACACCACCGACAAGCTCAGCGCGCCAACGGTCCCCAGTTGGAACCGGTCGCCCTCGCCCATCTCTCCCCCAAAACCACAGACCCAATCCACCCCCCCGATCAATTCCGCGACCTGCGTAGCTCAAATTCGAAGCTCAAAACACTCAATCCGATCCACAAATCAACAAAAACCACCAGAAATCACACTGAATGCAGCAAAAAACCCTAAATTTCCCCAATTGGAAGGGTTTGGATTAAAATTCCGCGACCTGCAGCTCAAATTCGAAGCTCAAAACACCCAATCCGATCTACAGATCACCAAAAATCACAAACAAATGGGGACCTACCTCATTCCCAATTCGAAGGGTTTCGATCTGAGGGGAAGCGATTACGCCCTCTCATTAATTGTTCTTCGAATGGGGAGAAGGAGAGTGTGGGGTAAGGGGAAGCTTTATGTACAAATTACGTTTTCCTTTTTTTCTTTTTTTTTCTTTCCAAATCTATAAAAATAAAAATTAAATTTTATTACATTAAAATATTTTTTTAATTCAATTATATTATGTTTCTTCGTGAGCGTATCTGAGAAGCCTCTACAGATATTTATTGTTGGAAAAAAAAATAAAAAAATTCCGTAGAGCCTTTTTTGTGTGGCTTTGATTTATCTGAAACAAAAAAAAAAATTATAAAATTGTATAAAATTTAAAATTGCTGGATTTTACAGAAATTTTATCAAATTTAAAAAACTAGCTGCTAAATAGCTCTGATTTTAAATTAATTTAATTTATATTTCTGTGTGAACTTATTTAGAAGCCTCTCGTATATACAAAAAAAAAAAAAACGTTTTATTTTCTATTGGAGATATTTATTTAATGAAATATGTACAACAATAAATATTTTAAAATATTATTTTAATACTAAATTATTATATTACTTTTATTAGATCTTTTATCATTTTATATGATATAATAGAATTAGTTTGAAATATATTTTATGTGATCTAACTATTATAATAATAAAAAAATTCTTCAGCTTATTCTTACAAGTATTAATGTGCTAAAAATAATATGTGGTACCTGTTATGGTGAAATGAGGTGAATAATAATAGGTGTTATGGTGAAATGAGGTGAATAATAATAGGGGATATTCTCTGAACCAACATAATATTACAATTTAATTTTTATACTTATCTTTAAATACTTTAACCTTTATTTTTTTTCACATTTAATACTTCAGTTTTTATGGTTCATATATACTTAGAAATAACTAGAAAAGTTTTTATTATTTTCCAAATCATTCTCTGTTGTTTGGTGATTAATAGAAAGAAATAATAATTGGCCATCAATAATAAAACAAAAAATTTAATGCTAAAAATAGCAATATCTTCCAAAAAGAAATTACATTTTATTGTAGAGAGGTTAAACTCCTCCTCCTTTAAGGTTCTTTAGGTGTTTAATAAGTATTTTTGGTAAAACAAAAATAAGAATCATATATTAGTTAGGTGCAACTTTTTGGACTATAAGTGATAAATGTATGATAATAAAAATCATATATTTAATGATACGAAATTTGAAAGTACTACAAAATTTTTATCTGGTTAATTTCCATTGAAGTTCCACTCGAAGATTTTAATATTTTATGTGAATGATGGTAACTACGAGTTGACCTAAAATGCTTATAGAAGTATCAATTATTTACACATCGTACCTGATGATAGAGAATTTGAATCATACAATCAACATCACTAAATATTATCTACGTCCCATAAAATTTTTAGAAGCTAAATTTCATAATTTTTTAATATTATTTTACCTATTGCTCAAGTGGTCTCAAGAATTAGGCTGGAATGCTTCTAATAGCACCAAGTCATTGGTGCTATTAGGTTTTCGGCCATTGGATAAAAAAATGTGCGGTTAGGATGATAGTGGTTTCTAGGGTTGCGTAGGTGGTTGGTTGAATAGTATGATCTAACAGATGAAAATAATCAAAGAGGTAAATCTAACGGTAAAAAATTTGGTAGCATCAAGTGTTTGGTGCTATTAGAAGCACTCTAGCCGTACTCTTAAATAATATATATAAAATAGAGATAATTACTTTTTTACCCTTATAAACTTGTGATATTTCTTTTTTATCCCTTAATTTTTAATATACTCCTGAAAAGTTTATCTTTCTTTCTTATATACCCCTATTTTGAGGGTGTATTGGATTAGATTTTTTCAATGATATATTAGAAAATAGATTGTATGAGGGGTATATATGAAAGGGGAGAATTTTGTAGGGGTATATAGAAAATTGCCCCTAAAAAATGCATTTGAGACTACCTTATCACTGAGTAAATAATATCGAAAAATTATAAAAATTTAGTTACTAAAAAGTTTGTGAGAGGCTAAAAATATTTGAATGTCTTGATTGTCGATTTAGAGATGCCATCATCATTGAAGTATAAAGGGATTGGTATTTCTAGAAGTATTCTAGTTTAATTCATAAAATTATATCCAATAGATTTTTTTTTTTTTGAGGTTAAAGCCGGCCCGTACGCATTTTATTAAAAAGTAGAATTTAATTACATTATTATTAAATTTTGAAAAATAAAATAACATATCAAGAAAGAACTGAAGAGTATAAGTATTTCTTAAACTAGAGAAAGGGAAAAATAAAGTTAACATTCCGAATCTAAAGAAGAAAAGAGAAAGATATGTGAATCGGTCCACAAATCTAAACATCAAATAATAAATTAATCAAGCTCATGAACGTGAAGCTCATAATATAGAAAAATATATAAAATAATATAGACAAAAACAATAACTCAGACTGTATTTTCGATCCAACTTTCATCCTTCAGTTCACAGTGAAATGTCCCTCTCTCGGAGTCTGCCAAGCTCCAGCACAAATGATAGGCATAAAATCAGTGACGCCAAACAGATTAAAGAAGAGAAAAGTTCTACGTAACGAAAAAAATGAAGCAAGAGGAGGGAGACAAAAAATCTAAATGATTGTGAAATATATCATAGAGAAAAATATAAAAAATAATAGATAAAATTAAAAGCAAAAAAAATCTGGACGTGCCCAGATGGATTTTAGTAATAAAAATTAATAATAAGATAAGTAAAAAATAAAAAACCTTGGATGAATAGAGTGTAACATCTACACCTACTCTAAAAGTTTATAAATAATAATGCTCTTAATTACTGGCCGTTTCTAGTGCAAGTGACAAAGAGCTTCGTGGTTAGTATCTGAGGTCCCGAGTTCGAATCCTAGTTGATTCATATTTCTAGCTAATTTTATTTTTTAAATAAACGAAGCGGATAGCATGCTACCTTTCTCTCAAAAAATAATAATAATAATAATACTCTTAATTCATTCCTAGGAATTTGGTAAATTTTTTCATAATACAAATGATTCTCATCTAATTCATACAAGATCAAATTAGCGAGAATTCATTTGCTATTAGTTATATTTTATCAATAACCCAAAATACTCATTAAATTAATTAAAATATATTTTTAACTATATAACTGAAGATAGATTGGATAAAGTAATCACATCGAAATTGTTTCTCTTATATTACTAAACAACAAGATAAAATAAAATTTAGTTGAATTACGGATATATTCCTACAAAGTTCAACTTGCATTAGTTATCCCTGCAAAAGTCCTAATGTATTCAGATATGTCTTTACCGTCAGTCACCGTTAGAGAATTTTAGTTAACCACAGTTAAAATGCTTAACTATGGTTAATTAATAAGTTGAAATGATATTTTTATCCCTCTCCATCTTCCTCACCCTCTCCATCTTCCTCATCCTCTCCATCTTTCTCATCGCCTCCTTCTTCTTCTTCTTCGTATCCTTCTTTTTCTCATCTTTTTCACCTCTTTCTTTTTTGTCGTCACCGCCGCCGCCGTCTGCGACATTGCCGCCGCCGCGGACGTTGCCGCCGCCGTCTGCGACGTTGCCGCCGCCGCGGACGTTGCCGCCGCCGCGGACGTTGCCGCCGCGATGTTGCCACCGCCTTAGGAGAGAACCAACGTTCTCCGCGACGTTGCCGCCGCCGCCGTCTGCTCCCGCAGCACGAAAATGAAGAGATAGAGGAAGAGGGAGAGGGAAAGGAAGAGGAAGAGGAAGAGGAAGGGGGTAAGGGCAAAAATGTCATTTCACAATACTGCTGTTAAAAAATTAACAGCTCTCTAACAGATCCAGACCATAGGAACATATTTGAATACTTTAGAACTTTTGCAGGAATAACTAATGCAAGTTGAACTTTGCAGGGATATATTCATAATTCATCATGTTTGCGGGGATCTGTATACAATTAACCCTAAAAATAAATACTAAAAATAAAATTTTCAACAGTTGGCCCGTTATGTTCAAATGAGGAAAAGTTGAGATTAGTTATATTGAGTTTTTCCTTAAAAAAAAAAACCTAAAATGCAGAAATTTTTCTGTAAAATATTCGCCTTTTAGTTTTTTTCCTTTCCGTCTTTCAAAAATTTATATTTTTTTTCTTAAAATTTTAGAAAAGTTTTCAGGGATTACAGCATTAATAGAGAGATGAAATAACCAAATTATATTTATTTTTCTATAAAAAATTAATTTTTAAATAAATTTCTGTTATTTTGAGAAATAATTTGTATAAATTATAAGAAATAAGCAGTGTATTAACAGAACCCTGACAACGGGCACGCTACCCGCTTCGTTTATTTCTTTTAGAAATAAACTTAGCTGGAAATGTGAATCAACTAGTATTCGAACTCGGGACCTCGGATACCAACCACCAAACCTTTTGCCACTTGCGCTAGGGACGGTCGGTTCAGAAAGAAAAAGTTAACAAGTGGGTATTTATAAATAGATTTTTTTGTATTTTAGTCCCCAAAAAAATAGAAAAATGCCACTCCACAAATTGGTGCAAGCCGGTCCGGTCCGGTCCGGTTCACCTAATACTCCTAAGGAGGTGACGACACTGGGGCGGTGACATCACCCTCGCACTTTCCCTCCAAAACCCTCCTCCTCCGACCTTTTATATCAAAATCAAAACCCTCCTCTCTCTCTCTCTCTCTCTCTCTCTCTCTCTCTCCTCTCGCAAATGAAACCCTCCGATCCCCGATCATGGAGGATCACCGTCCGCGCCAGATCCAATGGCGTAGACCTCCGCCTCCGCGCCACCCACATCGTCCCCGGCCACGGCGGCGGCGCCGGCGCCGGCGCCGCCACCCTTCGCCTCCGCCTCCGTCTCCGACTCCGCCGCTTGTTCCTCTCCCTCCTCCTCCGCCGCCGCACGGGGAAGCCCCAAAATGGTGGCGCGGATATCCACAATGCGAGGCCTAGATCGAAGCTTCTAGGGTTCCTGGGGAAGCTATTTGGGCGCCGTGGGGGTTTCCTTAGAAGAAGAAGAAGAAGCAGCAGTGCTCCTTTGGGGAAGAGATCGCGTGGTCGGAGTGTTGGGAGTGTTTGCGTGGAATGGATTGGGGCCGCTCAGCAATTATGCCAGGTATTGTTTTGAGATTACAACCCCTCTTAGAATTTCTCTAAACATTTTTCAGTCCCTGATCTTTATCGAGTTTCATTTTGATCCTCGAACTTTAACCTTTTGCTTTCAATAACGTTTATTCCAGTCCCTGAACGTTCAGCAATATTTTTATTTAGTCCTTTTGCTGGAGTAAAAAATATTGCTTGCGCCTAGTTCATCCGGTATCATGTAGTTTCAAATTAATGGTCTAATTTGTAAATAGAAATAAAGATTATAACTCAATCTACAGCAAAGTTGAAATATGTGATGTAATATAAGGTTAATAAATGCATGGTAGGAGTAATACTTCTTGTGCTTCGAAGTCCTTGGCGGAAAGTTTAGGGACTAGTGGTGCAATCTATCTTTTAAAGAATGTGAAATAATTATTGTTCTCCAAAAACTTAAGCTGCAGAGGACGGGTTAGGATCCTGGCGAGACTCGAACTCATATTCTCTTGCTCTGATGCCGTGTTAAATTTTATAAAACAATCATATTTCTCTAAAAGCTTTAAGCTATCAGAAAATAATATTTTTAATATTTAAATTCAACAGTATGCAAGTGTTGCTGAGTAAAAATTTGGATAAAATATATGGTAGTCCCTGTACTTTCCCAATATTACTACTTGCTCCCCATTTTTTTCTTTTAGGGCGTGTTGTGATGTGATGCATGTTGTGATGTGATCCATGAAGATTTTGTTCAGCAATCTTCTTTTATTTCTTGCGTTGGTTATATTGATTTATTATGGGGTACATGGGCTTGTTTGGTCCTGTTTTTGCTTTCAGTAACAGATGCTTGGCAAAGATGAAAATTTGGAGGATCTTTGATTTTAAATTTTGGATATCACGATGATTATGCACAGATAATAGAACTCCTGACCATCCACTTTATGCTTTACTAGGCAAAAGAAAGGCCAATATTTTTTCGGTTCAGGCTAGTCAGATTGTTCCTTGTTGCATATACATTATAAAATTGTTCATCTGACCACATCGTTTTGAATAGATTGAAACTGAAAAGGAGAACTTGCCGCACTGCGTGGTGATAGCAAAGTTACAGAAACAGCAGTTGTTCACTTGTTTTCCATATTGTTAACAACTGCTGTTATTGTGAATAAAATAGAATAAGTTCAATGCTGTAAACATTAGTTTCTATCGACTAGTGTTATTTTTGAATCACTCATGATGTTCGAGTCTGATTTGGTGTGTAGACTATGCCCACAACATTTGACGCGCTTATTGAGTGTTTGCAAGTTTCAATTGGTGGAAGCGACTGTAAATGGACCTACCGCGAATAATCATCCAATCATTGATCCATACTGATCATTGAATTTACAATCTTGTTGAATGTTGTGGTTACATACTTACATGTACAAGTTAGTGATCAACACAGTTGCTTCTCTTTCGTGCATGAGCACTTACTGTAAATATGATGTGCTTATAGTATCAGATGATTGAAGCGTATATTGAGTTCTTTCAATTTATACCCACAAGGTTGTTCTTTATGTTCAACAGTTCAAGTGAACTAAGCAGCTTCCTATAAATAGAATTTTAAGAGAAGTTTTCTCCATCTCAAGAGCTGTAAATAGTACTTTAAGCAAAACAAGGTGAACTTCAGACTAACGACTAAAACGCCTGTGTAAACATGCGGTGATTGCAGAGTCATTTATCAGCATGTGCTTCATTTGAACGCTATTTCTGATTGTTGGGATTTTATATTAATTTGCATGTTGTGTTTGTAACTTTCAGGATGTATTTTCGAGGAATACACTAATTCTTGAGAACAGATGGATGATGTTGTTCATAATTTTTGTTCTTCTGTTGGTTCTCATATTCAAGGTAATGTATAGTAGTATAGCCTTCTTACTTTTATCGGGTTGTTCGGTTGCATGTAGTTATAACTGTACTGCAATGGTTAATACATGCAGGTTCAAATATAGTGTTTGCTTTGACGTATTTGAAGCTAATTGCTACAATTAAAACTACACAACGATGCTCAACTGTAACAGTTGGAACTACGCCCGAATTGACCGCAATTCCAACTACAGTAATTGAAAGTATCCTCAAACAAAACGTGCACTTACCTTCCTAATTAAGTTTTAAACAGATAGATATATATATATATATATATATATATATAGAGCTAGGCTGGTATACTATCGGTAGCACGGAGGCCTCCGTGCTACCAAGTTGTTTTCAATGATGTGGCTTCCAAATCAACGATCGGCTCCGCTAGACTTGATCTACACTATTGAAAGTATTTGGAAACTAAATTTCATAATTTTTCGACATCATTTGGCTAGTGATCAAAAGGTCTCAAAATTGACAATTTTAATGGTAGATGAGATGCGTTTGTAAATTTAACGGTGTAAAACAATCTAAATCTGATGAAATTTTTATAGAAAATTCTTTGAACTATTTAGAGTAAGATCAGTACCTCTGATCTTAAATTTAAGTCTTTTATCATCATTTTTTATGAGATTTTTATTTTCAGCCGTTCATTTTTCGACTACTCGTTTGATAGGTACATGATATCGAAAAATTATGAAATTTAGTTTCCAAATAATTTCAATAGTGTAGATCAAGTCTAACGGAGCCGATCGTCGATTTGGAAACCGCATCATTGAAAACAACTTGGTAGCACGGAGGGCTCCGTGCTACCGATAGTATACCAGCTGGACTCTATATATATATATATATATATATAGTTGAGCTAGAATACTATCGATAGCAAACGGGCACTTTTGCCGCCCATTTGTTTTCGATGATGGAGCTTCCAAATCGACGATCGGCATCGTTGAACATGATCTAGAGCATTTAAAGTATCTAGAAATCAAATTTCATGCTTTTTCGACATCATTGGCCTAATTGATCAAAGGGTTTCAAATTTTGTAATTTTAATGGTCGATATGAGACGTTTTCTTGTTTAACGGTGTAAAGATATCCAAATCAATTGAAGTTTTGTTAAAAAATTCTTTAAACTATTTAAAACAAGATCTATACTCTTGATCTTGATTACAAAACTCCTATCATCACTTTTTAAAGAATATTTATTTTCAACAATTCATTTTTGTGTCCACTTGATGGACAAGAAAATAATATCGAAAAAGCATGAAATTTGGTTTCTAGATACTTTAAATGCTCTAGATCATGTTCAACGGTACCGATCGTCGATTTGGAAGTTCCATCATCGAAAACAAATGGGTGGCAAAAGTGCCCGTTTGCTATCGATAGTATTCTAGCTCAACTCTCTCTCTCTCTCTCTCTCTATATATATATATAATATATATATTAGGAATAATCTTATCACCACATATATAAAGTGATAAAATGTGTAAGTACAACTCTCAACTGCATGCAACAAATAAATTATTTGGAGCTGCAATATCTTTTTACTACGTCCAACCAAATAAGATGCGTATAGTTGTTATTGCTACATTTTCAACCGCCTACATATCTAACTACACTTCATTTACAATTACATCCAACCAAACGAGCCCCTATGATTCCTAAATTAGATAAGAAATGTTTTACTTTACTGTTCAATTTACAAGTTGTTTAGGATACTTCCAGCAACTTTACTTTGTTTCATTCTGTTTCTTGGTAAACTCAACTACTATATCTGTGTGGCAGAAAAGAAAGCTATAGCATTATTAGGAAATTTAACTCATATAACCTTTCTTGGCAAAGGAAAGTGCAAATAGATTGGAAAAGAAGGAAAAAAGAAAAAGCACTGCCCCATATGACCATATGAAACCAAAATCTTTCAATCTCCCCAACATGCCACTATTTCATTTTTGTTTTGAATTGTTTCATGCAATTAGATTGGAGAAAACCTAGCAATCATCTGTGTCTAACTTTGCTTTTTATACGACAGCTCGGCAATTTGAACAGTAAGAATTCAATGGGTGGGATCCGATTAATCGCCGCTTACTTATGCGGAGAGAGATTAGGGACTCTTTGGGACCTTTTCTATATGAACGGATTCGGAAGATGAAGTTGATGATATTAGCACCTGCATGCAACCAGCGACAACTTAAGAGGGGAAGAGAGTTTGCAATTGGAAACTTGCAACAGCTTTGAGTTTGATGGTAAGATCTTGAACAACAGAAAAGATGGATAACATCAAAGCTTGCTCTCTTCTTTGTTGTTTTAAACAAATTTCGTGTTATTATTTGGTTTAGATTTGAAGTTATCTAAATTTAAGTAAATCCTAATCTAATTAGGATAAAATATTATTTAGATTTAATTTGGCATATATGGATTACGACTAGAAGATTAATTCTAATCGAATTAGAATTAGACTCTAGTTTGGAGACATGAATTATATATATGCTACGGCCAAATTAACGAGGCCGCGACTCAATTTAAGGGCCATGCTCTAATTAACCAGGAGCTCTAATTAAAGGGTCCAGGATGAAGGCGTTGGCAGTGACGTTGCTGCGGCGCGGCGCCTGGGTGCGACTAATTAAGCCATGCAATTAATTGAGAGGTTGGTGCTCCTCTGGCGCGCTAATTAATTAAGCCTCTTTGAGGCGTACGGTTGCTGAGAGAGAGAGATCCGAGCCTCATGCTGTAGCATCAATTAAGCCGAGCTAATTTTGGAGTCGCTTGTACGGATGCGGATTTCGGTATTTTGGATCTAATTAAATTTTGATTCTTTTGAGAGATCTTCTTTGTACTCCGTCTTTTCGACATTAATAAATTATTTTTTCCGTCTTCGCCCGTGGACGTAGGCCGTTGGTCGAACCACGTTAATCTCGGTGTGTTCTTTTCTTATCTTCTTTCTGTTTCGTATTAATTATTTTTCTGGATCTATTTTTTGTCGTTCCGATTTCTAACATTTCGCACAATGGAATGGGCGAATGGATGGCTGAGTTGCGCACAATCTATACCTATTACCGTTGTTTGGCAACAAAAATGAACAAAAAGCTCAGCACTAATAATTATTTTTGAGGCAATTTCAAACCTATACCTCTAAACCTTCAAAATATTATAGATGCTCTTATAAAAATCTAAAATATCATCAATGTCCCTCTAAATCTAATCATCCAACCAATATCCTTCTAATCATATAAAACTATCACTGATATCTTTTTAAATTTCGTAAGCCTAAATCCTAAGCCCTTATATATATATATATATATATATATATATATATATAAGAGCATTAATGACATTTCTTAATTTTGAGGGTTATTTATGAAAGGTAAAAACGTATATAACTTACCGAAATTATGAAACATTTGAATTTGGCTATTCAATCTTTCAAAATTTTGATTTGAATACCTAATAAATTTTGATTTGAATACCTAATAATTCAATTTGATTGATGTGATTCAATCAACGACATTTTGATTTCAAAATTTGAATGTGTCGTTTATTTTTATAGATTTAGTTAGTATATTTTATACAATTCTCATAATTATAAGTTAATTAAAATAAATAATTAACTTAAATTTAAGAGTTCAATGACAGAGTAGCCAAATCTAAATAATCCATAATTCAGATAAGTTTTATATGTTTTATCTTTATAAAATTATATTCTTTTAGAAGGATATTGAAGAAATTAACCTACTACCTTTTTAGCCGCTTCATTGTTTTTGATGATGCATTATTCGTAAGCAAGCTAACCAATAAAGACAAAAACAAAGTTGATCTGCTGGCACATCCAATCACAAAGAATGTGTTTAGAAAATAAAAATTGAAAAAAAAATACAGTGGTACTAAAAAGTGGCTCAAAGATATACTAACTTGCTTTAATCATCTATGCCTATGAAACGTACGTTTAACATGATAAATATTTAGATAGATAATTCAGAATGTCTATTCGGTGCATAGATGTAGTAGACACAAGCGAAAGGCCCAGATAGTTCAGAGCAAATTTAGGTGCACAATTTTGTATTGTTTAGTATTATTCGATCTGCTTTCGCTTTTTAGAATCACTGAATAGATGAAAGAAAACACAAATGGATGCATTTCTTTTTATTCTATATGTCTATGAATTATATTATTCCTGTCTCAGAACAGTAAACAACTTTATGATGTAATGAAAAGGAAAAAAGTAAAGAGCTTACTACGTGTGTTAATCCAAAGCTTTTTCTTATTTTATCACTACAGCGTCAGATGCTTCCTCCCTCTTTCCCCTAGCACTCTGTCCTACACAAAAGGGTTTTGCTGCAAAACTTGTTCTTAAATATTTTAACGGGAAAAAAAGTGATGATATATGTGCTTTGTATGATAAATCCAAGTAGCCACTACTATAAGCCATAGAAATTATTAAGAGTAAAACATAAAGAAAAGCAGAAGTAATACCAGGAGCACAATATTCCACGAGACATAAATCAGGTTGCTTGGCCTAGAGAATAAAAGAGCTATCTAACACAGGAGAATGCGAAGCTAAAGAAATATAATATCTTTGTTCAATAATTAACTTGGAATTGTTGAAAAGTAACCGTAAAACTTATTCTAAATACATTGGAAACAATAGAGTATGCGAGATGTGCTGAGACCTAAGTTTTGATGATTGAGCTTATGAATTATATAAACGTTAGACTATGGAATAAATATCTATTCTATAATAATAAAAAAGAACTGTAAAAAAACTTACAAACTGAATGAATAAATTCCCTTAACTAATGTCTCTATGTAAGGATGCAGAAACTACATTTGTGAGTTTGTGTGCATGCATGTGTGCATATTTGTGAAGAATATCTGTTTGATTGAATTATATCAGTATGAAAGAAAACGTAAATGCAAAAGTAGAATGCTAATATACCCTCTGTAAGTCAAGGGTTTTATTCAAGGGTGATTTTGTGTTCCAGAGGCATTAACAGAGTCGATTTATTTATCTGGCCAGATTATCACAGGAAATTCATATCAAAATGTCATATTAGATGCATAAAAGAAGGAAAAGGCTAGGCTATTTATCAACAAAAGATAAAATCTAGACAATCTAATGATATCTAATAGACTGTACTAAGGGTTTCTTTTATACCTTTTTCCTATTGTTGTCTGATGCTTCCGTAAGCACCTTCTGGACACAAAGAAGCCGAAGAACATAGCTTTCCAGCATAACCTGATATTGTGTATCACAGCTATTCTCTCCCATGCTCGCACCATTCTTACTATCATCTCCCAACTTCTCTTTCAATTGTTCTACAGATCAAGAGGCAAATAAAACTTATTTACAGGAGCTTAGTGCAGAAGTTTATTTTTGCACTTTTGGATAAATGCACGGAAGAAACGATGTGAATCAACAGAAAGGATAAAAGAACCTTTATCGCTAACTTGGGATGCAAATGGAGAATCTCCACCAATAAGAACTTCGACAAAATTACTCATGCTCTTTTGAGGTCGAGCTGGACAAATGTTATCAAAATTTTCTCTGGTTATGGCAAGGAAAGAAGAAAGTGCCTCAATTTCAGTACCATGCAATGATTTGCAAGTAGAAGGAAGAATTTAATAATTATACAGGATTTTACATGTATATCCATCGAGAATCATCAATTTGAGGACTATATCCTCCTGTCAAAACCATAGATTCATATATACCCATCACCCCAGTTCAATGTTGGGAAGTCATTAAATTCATGGTGGAAAAGTTGGCTTCATACCATGAAAGGTTTTCAGGAGGAGCATTTTTGTAGGTACAATAGAATGTAAGATACTATGTTCTGAAAGGCGTATGTGAAAACTTAGGTTTTACAGGGTTGTGTGAGTAAGCAGATAATACTATATTCTGAAGGGCATATGTGAAAATTTAGATTTTACAGGGCTGTATGAGAAAGCAGATGATTTTGCAGTCATATACATGTAAAAGGCCCACAATTCTATGGAGACAAAATGAAGAGTATAGGTAGAGTATACAATACTCACTTTTCATCATCAGTAAAGCTTGTTTGCTGTGCCGGACCATCAACCTTTTCAACTGATGTTTCATTGGCTACTTCAGGACAATTTCTGATTTCTGAACCATTAGATTGTTCTTTAGTTTCATCTTTTGACTCCTCATCTTCATTCGAATTTTCCTTTAAATCTGCATCCATTGCTGTTGCACAACTTGGTGGGTTCATGAATTTCTCTGCCACGGAAACCTCGTTTTCTGGTTTATCAAGATGTTCATGGTTAACTTTTCCATTCTTCCCAACGTTCCTTTTCCCTGATAAATCATACATCTCGATATCTTCCTGAGAAGCTCCAGAAATAAACGAGAATGGTACACAACGAGATCTTTGTCTCAATACATCATCCTGACTACTGGTATTGCTGAAGGGTTCATAATCAATAAGACTCTTTGATTTAAGTTTCTTTTGGGTTGAATCAACTGTTGGATATAACTGCGGATCAGGAAACAAGTTGACTGGAGAAATCAATTTGCAATCTGTGGATCTTATATCAGCGCCAACAGAACTCTTGGGATAGGAACAAAAAGAAGCAGAACGAAGATCCGTATTTTCTGTGAATGAGGTAAAACACTCGGGTTCTGGAATTTTCTCAAGGCCAAAAGACTTTTTGGTGCGAAAAGCTGCTCCTGATTTCAGCTTATTTGATAAGTTTTTATATGTTTGTTCTGTAGGAAACTTTTGTACATCATACTTCTTGTTGAAGCTCATTTGGAGCTCATCCCTGTGATTTGTCTTGTTCTCTTTCAGTTTTACTTTCTGTGGTTGTAACTTATGGCTTCTTTCTTCTCTCACTGCAAAAGAAAAAAAAAAGAAATAGAAAAGAAGAACAGATACTGTAATGTTAAAAGGAAGTGTTTCTTTATTCAGAATTCCAAATCAAAATTTTGTATGTAGTTGACAACTATGAATGACCTGCAGTAGATGAGCATGACTCTTCGCTGTAAAATTTCCAAAAATGGAAGCAATGAGGATTGAAATAACTAGAAGAGGAAAAGAAAGAAATAGTCAAAAAGGATTTTTCACATTTACCTTAACAAACTAAGGCTATCTTGTGATTCACTTGTTTCCTTGAAGGACCAAACAGGTGGATTGAGAATGGAGTCATAATTGGATCTTTCTCTAAATGCAGGAGATCTGATCATACATTGTAGCCCACTGCAAGAACCATCTTACAATATAGAAGGTAACACTAACATGGTTAAGCTAAAGATTACCTCTCCCAGTCAAAAGTCATGAGGTCGCAGTCTTCTTCCATTGTTGAAGTAATGAAAGAAGGGGAACATGGCGCTGATATCCATTTGTTGGAAATTTGCAGAAATCTAAGTTAGAAGTATAGAATTTAAGCAAAAATTATGTAAAGAAGAATGCATATGTAGGAGATGATATAGCTACTATATACTGAACAAAGTAAAAAAACGTGATTTCTTATACAGATAGGCAAATTGAAGGGGATCAAAAAGTAGAATGGAAGGGATGTAAAAAATCCAAAGCATTTGTAACAGAACATAAGTCAGCAAGATGAATAAACTGTATATTGTTAATTGAGATGTTAGGAATCCAGATTAGCCGGTAACTATGCCATCGTACAAAAGTCTAACTACGTCAAACATGGATGTTCAATCTTATAGCTGTTATAAACTACGTCAAACATGGATATTCAATCTTATAGCTGTTATAAAGAGTTAATAAGTGAATTAATTAACAAAGGGATTTTTGTCTTTCCAGAACTATTGGCCTAGATTACACAAGGCACAGTTTCAGAATTCAAGTGTAAAACTGATGAATTATGTTCTTAGAATAACTTGCATTTCCTTCAAAAAATTGCAAGTCTTTTGCAATATGATAAAAACAGCAATGCTTTTGACCTTCATAGAATGGACTGAAAAAGAGCCATATTTATATGTGTAGCCTAAATCCCAGTTAAAAGAATATGCAACCAAGGTCAGGTTCATAGGAGAAGCCCCACTCAGCAAATGAAAACCTACATACAATTGCACATAGCAAGAAAATATTTATTCACCGTTACATCCATCAGAGAAAGATTAGCAAGAAAGCTATTTAGGTACTTAACATACTGTTAGTTATTAGGAGACATTTATATGTACACCTCTCGAAACAATCAATAACAAATGACTGAAGATGCAATGCAATCACCTGAAATGTCAACTTGTTTGCCAGCTTTTGCTTTAGTCCTACAGAAAAATTATATATTAGTTTTGGTCTTTCAGTATCAAGTCAAAACTATGGATATGATGGACTCAAAGAAAAAAAAAAAACCTTTTAGGAAAGGAGTGATCTTTGAAGCTATAGTCATGAATATTGGAATTTTTAGCATAGGACGAAGTAGGAAAGTAATCTTCCGAATGGAAAGGCTCCATCTTCCATAATCCATCATACTTCTTACCAAGTAAATTGCCATCTAGGGAACCTATCCCAGCTGTTCAATATAGAAAATTAAGAACTGGTTTTGCTCATTTAGCTTTAGATGAAGAAAAAGAAAGTAACAGTCAGAAATAACATGATGAGAAAGTTTCCGGAAGTAAAATATATATTCTGATTAACTCACACTGCCATCTTCCTTCAAATCTGTGGTCACTGTTGTACATGTCTTCCTCCACATCATCAAATTTATTGTTAAGTTTCTTGAAGGAATATGAAGAACGAGAATCCACAAAACGTGTGCCTCTTGCACCGTCAAATTCATCTAAAATGCCACTTAAGTTATCCAGTCTATCCAATTTCCTTTCATCTCGAGTCATACTGATGTCATCGATTAAGGAATTCTGAAAATGAATAGGAAATTTCAATTTTATATAAAACTTGAATTCTGTTGTCTTCCAAGAATTTATGTTGCAATTGGACATCAAAAAATTCATCAATGTCATCGAAGCCTTTTCTGAGAAGAGGTGCTGATTAGAAGAAAACGTGACAAAGCTTCATTAATAATTTGAGATATTTACACTAACAGCTTTGAATTACCATATAAGCGAGAGGATTACCATATAAGCCTTTTCAGCCAGAGTTACCAACTTTAATGGTCATGAATTAACCTCATGCAACTGAGAAGCAGGGGCAGCATGCAAAACAATTCTAGTGATATCTCATGATTGAAAGACGGGGATTGTTTAAATTTTGCCTTCAGGCAGTTATTTCAAGCTTGATCAGTATTAAACATATGCTTAGGAGGGAATAGACTAGCCAAACTACTTGTGAGTTAAGAATAATATGCAATTAATACAGATCAATTTGCAGATACATGAACTCTACGAAAACTTAAAAATACAGAGGATACAATTTGTTATTTGCACCTATTTCCCACAACAGAAAAAGTTTTAATTTACTACAAATATAGCTCTAGCTAATGTATAGTTTTTCAAGGCTCTAGCAGTCCAGTTATTTATACTCTAGGTGCTTCTTGCATTTTGGAGAGATTCATATGAACTACCGCTGTTTGACCAAAAGCACCAAAGCACCATAGCACAGGGGATGCATAGAAGGTTGCATTTTTCAAGCAATTTTGTAAACTAGAAGGATGTTTTCAGCTATTTGCTTGCATCTCGCATGTACAGTGTGACACACATAAATCTCTGCTAACTATGCACATGGCACACTACATATTTGCAGAAACAACAAAATGTGGATCTCATATTGATAAAAGCTAAAGTGAAAAAAATTATAATGGAAAAGAAAGTTCGTAGACCCTTACCAGTTCCATGGCAGCATCAAACGATATAGATCTCTTTGTTCTGGTTTTGGAACACTTTTGGGCCTTTGGAGGTGAAGGAAAAATCCTGTAATAATACATCAATATAGAACTTAAGGTGGAGAATTGGAACTTCGGATGTTAATATCTGCCTATGAAATTCATGCATGTTTATATTATCCAAATTATAGCAAAAACCAATACCTTTTTTCCCTTTCTTTGAAAATATGCAACATTTTTTCCTTTTTTTTTTATTTATTAACATGTATTCATCTATTTTAGATGAGCATTTAAAATTATATTCTATACCCAGCGATATCAGGAAAACGCTAAAACACTGTAAGAATGGATTAGACTTAGCCATAAATGACATTACGTAACATTTGATATGGTCTCGGTGAACGAGCAGGTGTTTCCGTCCCCACTTTACCAAGACCTGGAAAAGAAAGCATTGAAGACTTGGAAGTCATGGAGAGTAAATCATTTTTAAGCTATAGAAAACTGTGGTCAAGATAGTTGCCTAACTACATAAATCAAATAATTTCTGTTTAATTTTCAGCATTAGAGTTACCATGAAAAAGGATTAGAAAAGCCAACTTTTGACACCATTCTTTGTATGTTAGTAGAAGTCAGACTAGGATGACTGAAAATGAACAGAAGTCGCATAATTTCAAAAATCATATTAAAGATGTGAGCCTAAATGCAATTTAATGTCTACATACAGTTTTATTCACAGATGAAGCCTCAACTGCCTAAGTAAATTCTAGCGCATTGATATTTCCCAGTACTATCCACAACCAATTAGCTCTTCATGTGTTATAGTTTTGCATATTGAAGGTTTCATTGGACATGCCTCTTAACCCAAGGAGCACAGTTATCTCAACTACATTAAACAGTTATCCAATAGCAATAGCAATATCAAGAGCATGCACATGAGGCTGAGTTCAACTATATTTAGGGGCCGTTTGGTTGCATGTAGTTGCAACTGCACTGCAGTTGTAACTGCATGCAAATGCAAGTTCTGTATTTGGTTTGATATATTTAACTCCAACTACTGCAGTAAGAACTGCAATAGGAGGCCCAACTGCAGCAGTTCGAACTACGCCCAAATTGGCCACAGTTCCAACTGCAGCAGTTGGAGAGAGCAACTTTAAACAAAAAGTATGCTTACCTCCTCAATTATTTTTTAAACAAAAATATTTTTCTTTTTTACACTGGAGGTAATCTCACCATCATATATATAAAATAATAAAATTTTAAAAATTATTTCTCAACTGCATGCAACCAAACAAATTATTTATAGTTGCAGTGCTTTCTATTACATCCAACAAAACCGGATGTATGTAGTTACAACTGCTGTATTTTCAACTACATGCATCTCCAACTACACTGCATTTATAATTACATCTAACCAAGCAGCCCCTTAAAGCTCTAGATTATCTTCTGAAGATTGGAAAAGATGAGCTTTATGAAGACTTCTGAATAGGACTATGATGAAGATTTGGCCAGCTAATGGGAGTTGTGAAACATCCTAAGCAAGATATTTAGCCACTTGGCTTAATCTTTCGGTGATGAATGAAAAACAGCATATATGAGAATATCCTGCCGCTAAGAGGGTTTGACTACTACCAAATTTCTATTGGCTATTCACTATTCTGCAAGAAACCACGAATTTCTAGCATTCTGATATTTATGTAGTCTGATCATCTGAAACATCTCAATGTTTCTAAAAGGTACATATACACAAATTTTGTTTTTTTCAAAGGGCAGAGTACTGTAAGATAGCAGCCTTACCCATTTGGTTAGCTCTAAAATTATAATACGTTTTCACTTCTCAATAACATACAAATGTTAGGTGTCAAATAACTTGAAGACAACAGTGCTCTATCTGAAAGAAAAAGGAAACCCAATGCTCTTGGAAACGTTCTCTCTCTTCAAATCTTGCTTTTAAATATCTTTTTTTTTTCTCAAACAGTAATTGACTTTATCATCTTAAAACTATGAGAAAGTTTATTTCAGCATAAATAAAAGTAAAACCCGCTTATATTAGAGCCCCAATCAGCAAAGCCATACTGAAAAGTTCATTTTAGCTCATTACCTTTTACTGAAAATGCAACATGAGCTTCAGGGACTGATCTGCCACTGGATTTATTTACTGAATCATCATCAGTAAGTAAATAAAGAAGAGAAACCTCTGCGAAGAGGATTAAAAGTTAAAATTGTCACAATACAAAATTTTGACTGTGTAAAAGGTCAATTGAAAACACCAAGCATTTGAAAAGGTCATTGAACTACTTGAAATTGTATACAACTTGCAAGAATGAAAATCCTTACTGGATTAATGAGTTTATGATAACCCTAAAATTTCTAACGAAAATTACCACTTTGAATCTCTTTCTTCGGTTGCTTCTGTTTAGAGTCATTATTCGAGGAAGCAAATTTATTTGAAGATGCTCGCATCCTACAGTCAGCATTTTCATCAGTTGAATTATGAACAACTGTTGTATCTTCAGAACCAATGGCCGCAGGAAACCTGGCAAGAAATAAGCAGGCTTGGTTGATACCGAAAGTAGAAACGGGAAGGATTTATCTATATAGATGGAAATTGTTACAATTTATCTAGACTTACTCAGGTGAGGATAAAACCCCTGGTTCAAAATCTGTAGAAACAACACAGTATTGTTAAATTACTTGACGGAATCCAAATAGCAGTGGAAGATATATTTTAAGCTTCAAAGTAAAAATTAATGATTTATCTCCAATTCTTCTTCATATTATATATTATTGTTATATACCTGATAAAATCACATTGGTGGAAGACTCATGAACTATAGCACAGTTCAACTTTATGGATGTAAATGAGTAAATGACAACTACAATTCTTTACCCGTTTGCTTCTGATCACAAGAATATGCAACTGTGATCTTCCTGAGCATCATTCCCGGGGCAAGCTTTGAGACATGAAGATCCACTTGCTGCAAACTCTGCTCTGAATATGCAGACGCGTTAAAAATGGGTACACAATGGGACTAAAAAAAAAGAACAAAAAAGCCAAAATTATGCTCCTTAGAAAGGACAAGATAGAAAGTTCCTTGTTCTGTGAACTCATAAACAGATAGAACTCTATTTCTGATTGAGTTGGTTCTACGCTTCCATCTTTCTCCTGACGGCTCATGATTCACGAGTCGTGATAGAAACTGATGAAGTAGGGCCATGTCATATCAGACAGCTCACCTCTTCAAAGAGAAAAACCTCTCATCTCCTCTTCAAACAGATGGGCCTCCTTTCCATACTCTAGCATACTATCAAGTATCAACTAGCCTTTATTTCAAATCAACACAATCTCATCATATAAAGCTAAAGGGAGACGAATCCTATTTATACCCAGCATCCCTAACAGAATTTTGAACTTAATACAGCTCCTGTTAAGGAAAGAGAGTCCTAATCAAACAATGACACCAAAATATCCCTTGATAAGGAAAGAAAAGTCCTAATCAAACAATGGAAACAAAATGTTGAAACCATCTACACATCTGTCAACCAGTCTTCCGGTTTCCCCCGACTGGTCAGACGCTCTGGTTTCAATCTCTATATAAAGAACATCTGCCCCAACCAGTCAACTAATCCGAACAACCATTCTAGTATAACTATAGGGTGGTCGGGTCTGGAGTTATTGTTACATTGTCCATTTTATTATTTAGTATGGCACATAAACTTGGAAGTGAGCAAGCACTGGAATTAATTAGATTATCTAGAGAATGCAAAGTTATATTGTCGATCACTTATTTGAAAACCGGAATACTTACCATTGTTATCATCATCATGATTGGGATGAGAAACTGTTGCCAAGTTTATCAAGCTAAGGATGTCAAGCGATCGAGGCTCCTCATGGTAGTGTACTCGCTTATTTTTTTTTTCAGTCTGGTTTTGAAGTTCTGTTGTCTGCTGTTGTCGTTTTCTTTGTTCAAAGTACTGCTTTTGCCTGCAAGTCAGCGATGCTCAAAGAGATAAGGATGAATAGTCTTTCCGTTCTGTTGAAAGAAAAGCTCCCATTGAACCGATCAATTGCAAGTACAGAAAAAGCAACGGGAGAAGTGATGCATTACCTATTATGTGTTGATTTTCTAGACTGATGATATCCTCAGCACATCATTATCAACACATAAATATAGAGAAAATCGCATTAGCACACTAGAAATAACACAATCACTGATACGTTATAACTAGCTAATTGTATAATGAATCTGAAGAGTCTAGATTTCACACTCCACGCATCACAGATACTAAGGGAATAGAAATCTGGTAATGCCTCGATTAAATTTAGGGGGCGTATTTAATAACGCAAGAAAGATTAAAGACAAACGACGAACTTAGATAAGTGATTTTCACCAAGCTTTTAGAGATACTTATTTAGACAGTAGAGTAAGTATAAGACAAATTTCAAGCCAACTTGAACAGAACCTATCACCTCTATGATGTCTTATGCTTTTAAACCTCGACAAGCCAAACTACGTTGCAAGAGGATAGCTTCAGATAATTACAAACCAGTGAAAATTTAGGAGAAAGTGGTTAGAAGTTTGTGAGGGTGGATACTTTGATGACAACACTGTGACCTATAATGGCTCTAACATAAGAGTCTTCGAGCCATCTAAGAGTTTTAAGTACCAATTTAGGAAGTAGATGTCTGAGAAAGAAATAACTGAAAAGGAACGAAATTTGAAATAGAGCATGATTTATTACCATACTTTGATTTAACAAGTTACCCTTGAATTGATTTATAAAACACTACAACTATTTACAGCAAGGGCATGATTGACAAGTAGAGGTAGGGAGACTGAAAATACCAAAGCACCATGGTTTAAAATATTGAATACTAGATACGAAAGTATGGATATGTGGACATGTCTAACAAAGTATAAGAACACTAATGGTGAAGGAACTTGACACTTTGACAGAGTGTCTGAACTGAAGAAGCACTACTGCTTAAAGGACGAAAAGAAGTTTGATTTTGCTGAGAGCTAGGGAGTCATAACTCATAACACACTGATCTAGTCAGGAAAAGATAGTATAAACTTTAGATCTCAAAAGGACAACTACAGAGAGTTCAAAGAATGATTAGTAGGTTCTGTTTCCACTGTGCTTCCCGGGAGTGTCACGTTCTCTTAGGAAAAGATTATACTAGTTATTCAAATCTAACTGATACTTCAATAAAGTTACTCCCATGTGTCGCATTTCTTCGAAATCTACTACTACTTACACAATTACGCTACTACTCTGGTTCTTTCGATAGAATTATAATACATTTTTGGAACTTACAGCATTCACCTTCCTCCTAGAACCTCCCATCCATTGTAACATTGTGGATGACTAAATCAGCCCGAAAACCAAAATGTCAATTCAGGATACCTACCAATCAAAGCAATCAAAAAGTTCTTATAAGAAAGATATGCCTTAAGATAATTCGAAACAAGTGCTTCGGAAAGAACAAGAGAAACAAACAAAAAATTTCACGATTATGCTATATTATAGCACTTAGAGAGACTAATCGCAGATCCGCTATCAGAAATTTCACAGAGAAATCCTAGATGTCGCCATTCCTCACTGATTCGAAATAAGCTACACTAAAATACTAAATTCACCTGGATATCAGCTGTAATTCTCACCCAAAAAAATCCAGATTAAGTATAAACAATTGAATAAAGAAAACGTGCTCGATATCGTCCATATATGCACCTGATGCATCGTTTCAATCAGCAACAGCAGCAAATCGAAGCTCCTACGATCATCACTGCCCTAATTTCTCCAATACAACCCCCGAAAACCCCAAATCTTACAAGGAACACGAGAATACTAACATCGATCGAAACGAACAAGATAGCGCATTGATCAACGGTAGCAGCGGAAAGGAATCGCACCTTTTAGAGCTTCCGATCCGTACGATAATGGCGATCGGAGCGTTGAAGAAGAAGAAGACGATTGATCGGGGTCACCTTAGGGTTCGAGATCGATGGGTCGCGACGACTCTTCCAGAGGAAGGAGCTCTCTCCGTTTACGAATGCGAAGGGAGATGGAGGGAAATGGTGATGGGGAGGAGGGAGCGACGAGGGCCTTTTATAGGCGCCGCCGACGAAATAGCGGAAACTTACTCGGTGGACCAGGTTCACCACGTCATCTAACAACGGTCTAATAAGTTTAGAAACACGAGAATCTCCGTACTTTTTAACCAATTTATTGTTTAAAAACTTTTAAAAAAATTTACATTTGGCTCTCGTTTATTTACTTGTTAAGTTAACTATCCAAGTGAATATCCACCATTTTTTGAGTGGCATATATTAGTCGATTGGTAAAAAAAATAATAAAGAACGGCCACGAGCGATATGAAAAGAAAGAGCCTTTTTAATGCCAAATTTTAATTTTCTAAAATTTTGAAACCACGTTTAATGTTTAAAATTGAAAAATTAAATGTGACAATTATAATCAATTTTTTTCAGGAAGAGAAATATGTAGCATCAAGAAGATTATCTATACTACTGAAGTACGTTCTTTATTATTCCTGGATCATTGAGATGGCATTTATCATTTCAAAACAAAGTGTTAGTAAGTTTAGATGGTGAAGAGAAATAATTTAAAATTTGATTGCTAAATATCAAATATTTTAATTTTGATAGCTGTTTACCAAAAGTTCAAATTGTTATTGCGCATTTATCCTTACTTTTAATCAAAGCTATTAAATTCGCATTTTGTTTCATCACATCTAAATATGGATGCTTAGCTTCATGAAAACATATAATTACATAAACTAAGGCCTCGTTTAGTATCATATTTGTTTTTAATTTTTTGTACATAAAACTTTATTATTAAAATATATAGAAGTGGACAGTGAATTATTTGCAATCTTTTTATACCAAATAAATTATTTGGCAACTACAAATAAAAATCAGTTAACCAACTATAACAACAACAACAACAACAAAAAATTCCTCCAACCCATCAAATTATATAGAATTAGTGTCTAAAAGGTAAAAAAAAACCTAACAACTATACCAACCGAAGCCTAAGTAAATTATTTTACACAACCAACAATGATAGGTTGAGTTAAGAGAAAATCACTTTTATTTTAATTTAGATATGTTACATAACTTATAACTTAGTTATTTAATTATAAAATTAAGATAATATAATTCGGACTTCATTCGAACTAAATAAATCTGTGCCCAGTTAAAAAAGTAAAAAAAGTGCAAAATTCAAATTAAAGTAAACTTCCATCCAATAGGATAATTAAGACGAAGGGCAAATTGGGAAAAATTGTACAATTTAGCTTACCTTATTCGCCTAGATCCCTGTAATTTTTGTTTTCGCAGAAAAAGGACTGGAATCCTTTGGGGACCGTCGCAGTATTCGTTTTCTTTTCGAGATTTTGAATACACAGACAATGGATTGTTCAACCACCATATGCTTTTTATCTTTCTAGTGATGTCCTAAAACAAACTAAAATCACATACCAAGCACTTTCATATTGAATATAGAAAAGGGAAAAAGAAAAAAAAAAGGGTTAAACTCTAATTACCAAATAAAATCTGAATAGATTTACTCAATGGTACAAGAAAAAAGGAGAGAAAATATTAAAAAGAGAGTAATGAGAAGAAAAATTAAGAAGGTTAAAAAAAAAAGAAAAAAAGAAGAAGAAGAAACCATGTAAAGTATCCGCGGAAACTATGTACTCTTACTGCATAAATCTCTTCCCACCACTATTTCCCCCGGCTTTAGGAATTCCATCGTGTTTATGTTTTTGTTTCCATCTTTATCTGTACAGTAAATGTTTTGCGATCGCCGAAGCCTCCGAAGCACTTCGAGAACATAAAAAGAAGAATGGCTCGGAGGCTTTTTTTTCCGTCGCAATGTTTGAGCTCCCCTCCTACTTACCCCAACAGCAGACCGATATCACCTTTTTGTGCCTGCAAAGAGTGGAAGTAATCAGTAATATTTGAGAACTTAGTTTGACGAGGCTGAAACGCAGGAAACCTCAATAAGCTTCTTTGCAGTTCTTCTAGTTTAGAGGGGGCATATTTAGACTACAATCAAGAGGGTATTCAGGGTTTTCTGCAGCATGGCTAAAGTTTGATCTTCCTTGCAATAAAAGTGCAGAATATTTTTCACCAAGAGAATATGATTATAGAACAAAACTAGTTGGTCTAGACGCACTTACTACACTACAGCTTAATGAATGGAGAGGTGACGCAGGATAATAAAGATAACTAGGAAGTTAAACAATGCAACAAAAACCAGTGAGCATCATTAACTGTAAGTTAGATGGCGACGAAAAAAATAAGAGACATGTAATCATCGAATATAAATCACTTGATAACCAGAAACATAGCCCTTGAGAATTTACAAGACAATCAGATCTTCGCTTGCCAACACTAAGAAAAGCTACTCAGATGCGAATAGAAGTTAACACGGACGGGGGGCCCAAGTGGTCATCTGTAGAGCCAGCGAAACAGCCTGAGCTCAAGCGCGGCAGAATAGCAGCCCCACCTAGCGGCAATCAAAGACCTATTCTTCCAAATAAAAATAGTCCAGATTCAAAGTCGAAGGCTGTCCGTCCGATTGAAGGGCTATTTAGTGAGTCCTGTTACTACATCTTTTAGGCAAAATATATCTGCCCCTACAAAAGTGGGAGTCACAAAATAAACAAGCATCGTGCTCTCCTACTATACGATTTTATCTGCTGCTATTGACCGTGCAAAATGTGTATACAGATCTCCTTCGCTCGACAGGTCCCATCCACGCAATCATGAACCATATGAACCAAAAACCCACTTGGTATCCCATTCCTATGCATTTCCGTTACATAAAAAGGATTCTTTGATTCCTCATCATTGTACATCTTTCTACGCTAATAATTTCCTTGCTCAAAAAGCATGGAACATGCATGACAAAAGAGGTCGGAGGTTGGAATACAATTTCATTCAAATGGGAATGGTGCGTATGCATGTTGACGAAGTCCTGAAGGAAGAAATTCCAATAAATGAAAGCAAGAAAAAAAGAAAAACAAAAAGGAAACAAATAGGATGCATGTTATGCTGATCCGAAAGACCCATGGGCATTTCAATAAGGTATATAGATTTCCACAAATTGTACCGATTAAAGCACAGTAGCTCCTAGAAATACCATATGCAGCAGCAGTTCTTTTTAATCATCAACCAATACGTAATAAAATAGAAAATACAAGCAAAAAGAACATTTTCAAACATCAAAAAGAAGTTTGCGATCGATGGCAGCATAAAACTGGCATTAAAATGAGAAATCAAAAACATGATTTTTACATTCTCAATATAATAATTAGTGATATGAAAAGAAGAAATGGAAAACAAAATCGTAAAATGATAAGCTAACATACCGAGAAGCCATTGGAGAGAAGCTCGGAAATGAAGTTATAGAAAAACCACAGTTGTTAGCTGATGTCATTATTGGGCTTCACACCTAATTGCTTGGGAAGCTTCCTCAGAATTTCAGCTTCCCTTGCTATCTGAATATCAGAAGGCCAAAATATCTGATAGATAACTTTGAAAAGAAACCGAGGGAGCAACGCTATAATTGCTATAAGAATAATGCTGAGCCAGTAAATCCTTGAACTAGCAAGATTATATATTGTCCTGCCACAGGTAAAAGAAATGTAATTAGTGATTCATTCTGTGCCATGAAATACATAAATTCAACGAGAATTTCGCATATAAATCTCTATAAAATCATCTATTTGCATATATATGTTTGTAAAATCTGAATTGCAGATTCTTACAAAACTAGCCTAATGTTAAGTTGGAAGTCCATCCAATTCACTGGGAAGTTGGTTTTGCTTAAAAAAAAAAAAAAAAAAAAAAAAATCTAAAGACAGTCATTTCTATAAATACAAGGGTTGCAAACATAATAAAAAATAAATATTCAAGATTTCAAAAGTCGTATATGCAAATTCAGATTTTAAGAAGCTAAATATGTCAATATCTCTAGATAAAAAAGGAAAGGAGAAATCAATAAAAAACTAACCAGTAGTTGGGGAAAACAGGAATGGAGTCTATGATCACCATGCACATAAAAGTAATAATAATTGATCCCCATATAGCAACATGAGTAATAAATACCCAACGCCGGATATCCATTGCCAAATGAACATTGACAAGAACAACTACCGCAAGAGTCCATAAACTACCCAGACTCCATATATCAATTGTGCTGTTTCTGTAGATGAAGAAAGGGACATAAAACAGAACAAGACTTTGCCACAATGTATCGAGCATTGTAATCCAAAAGAGTTGCTGGTTATAGCTCTCCTGCCTATGCCCGGCTTCATAGAGTTTTGGGTAATGGAGGAGTGTCTTATGGCTTAAATCTTTGTCGAGAATGCCGATCACAATAGTTGGTACAGATGTGTAGATTACAGAATAGAAGACGCTGCTCCAATCCGTCAAAGCTTGAGTTGCCGAAAATGCCGTGAATAAGATATACCTGCATGTGAATGCCAGGGGTATAATTATGAATCACTTGCAGTATGGGAATAATATTAACAAATAAATGTCTAAAATATGCTATTTAAGTTTCCAATCCCGACTAAATACAAAGGAAAAAAAAAATAGATTTAACAAGATTAATGCATACAAATTCAACCTAAAATTAGCTACGGCACAACCAAGAATGTGAGTACGTTGTACTATCTTCTTCCTATAGGGCCAAATTGAGCAGTGATTGGTTTTTTTTCTTATCTTTTTCTTCGAGTTCCTTTCTTTCATATTAAGTAATTAGGATTCATTGAAGCCCATAATGCAGCCATATGTTCGGCCTTTTTGAAAGACTTTGGTTAACTCTAACAGTCGAACACAAGATTGATTGGCTGCAGTGGATTAATCAAAATTTCGGCCTCTCAATGTCTCTAAGGGGACTCTAATTAAGGAAAAGATAAAAGGCCATATGGGCTGCTTTGAGGGCTAATAGTCTGCTGGGTTCTCTTTTCAACAAAAGAGCCCAAAGTAAAATGAAAACATATTAATGCATCAGTGAGAAACCTGAAACGAAAGAAAAACAAGCATGTTAAATTCCAAAACAAGCTCTGAATACATGAGACTGAAGGTAATTCCAAAAAAAATGATAGAAAAACAAAAGAAAAACGAATTTGAAGCACATGCTGTCCCATTCTGTAGCACTTAAAAGCAAAGTCATATGCATCTTTTTATGTTTCAAAAGCATACTGAAATAATACGACACCAAGATTAATATCACTAGGACATGACTTTATATGGTTACAGTGCGTACCAGAAGAGCATTAGAACAAATACAGCATTGCGGTAGAAGTTGTAAAGAACCAAATAGCCAACACGCTGGTAATTCCAGTGCCCATGTACAAGAAGCAATCTCTTCAAAAAACGGAACTGTCCCATAGCAAAATCCGATGCCATCACTGCTTGCCGACCTTCCTGGCCGCATATCCCCACACCGACATCAGCCATCTGGATCATTGAAACATCATTCGCTCCTACACGGGAAAAATGTATATTAAATTTGGAAAAATCTCGAAAACCCCATCATTTACAGTCTACAATTATAATCAAATGCCGGAATATTTTCACTTTTGGACAAAACTTAGATTGGAATCACTCTTTTCGGGATGCGCCAGCTCTTTTTTCCGCTATTCTGATATGTTACTTAAAAACGCCTATCATCATGCTCATTGTAAATACATGTTAAGAGAAGCTAAATATTTTCAGCAGTCATAAGAACGAAGAATTTCAATCAACATTTTTTAAACTGAAACCATCTGTCTACATACTCTAGTAACAAGATCAGACTCAACAATTGGATTATTTTTTTTTTCGTCCAAACATGGCAACAATTTCTCTTATTTGATATCCTTAACACCCTATGAAGAAACAAATCTCAGGATTTCAAGCACCAATTATACAATCTAATTAAAAATCTGAAAACGCATATTCAAAATTGGTCATGATACTAATATAATTACAAATAGCAAGCAAATCTACAAAACCTAGAATACAAGGTGTATTGAATTCAAAGATCAGGTGTAAGGAGAATTTTTAAAAAAAAAGAAAAAAAAATCAAAATCCTACCATCTCCAATTGCTAGAGTCATGTCATTGGTCCTCCTTTTGATCAGGTCAACTATTCCAGCTTTTTGCAAAGGAGCCACACGACAACAAAGCACAACCGCACAAGATGTTGCCAGATCAAACAACTAGAACACAAAAGTACATAATACTAGTCAATATGGTGGATGTGTAACTAGCAATGTATCAGTAAAGAGTCTCATGAAATACCGACTCAGAAATGTAAAAATATTAATGAGAATATAAAAGATTTAAATAAATGCCACACCTCTGACTCAAGATCTTTCTCTAATATATAGACAAGACTGGTCCCATCAATTATGAGTGCAAGTTGGGTATCGACTGTATCAGCAGCTGCTCCACTATATCCAAGACCATTTTCATGTACTGAACCATTGGAACTCAACTTAGGAGTGTCAAGATATTCTCTATTCAAGTCACTCTTCAGGTTAACAGTTCCGTTTACACTCTCTGAAGACTTTATACAATATCTGGCTTTAGCATCAAGTAAAAGGCATCTGCACTCATCCTCGGAAGTACCATTTATAATAACTTGCTGCATACTTTGGGTCAGAAGCCGGCATGAGAGGCCTATTGATATTGCAGTCTCCTGCTTATCACCTGTTAAAACCCAAACCTTAATTCCTGCTTGCCTAAGAGATTCAATGGTTTCAGGAACACCATCTTGTAATTTATCTTCAATCCCAGTAGCCCCAAGAAGATTTAAATTGCACTCAATTAGGGCAGCAGTTTGGCGTAACTTCGCTGACCTGTCGGTGAGAGAAGTGCTAGCTTCTTCATACTTCTCCTGCCATTCTGCAAACTCGGCATCATTCAGATCCCTTGAACCGATTACTAGTGTTCGTAAGCCTTGTGTCGAATAACCATAGAGATGGGTCTCTGTTGCATGTCTTATTTTGGCAGGTAAGGAATTACCATTAGTGTTATCATACTTTTTGTCGAGAATACTTAGCATGGATGTATCAGCGCCCTTCACAAGAACCTTTACAGCATTATTAGGAAGCCTTATGACCACAGACATTCTTTTTCTCACGCTATCAAATTCATGGAGACCAAGAACATCCAACCTGGTTTGACCATGAAAGAGTTAATGAAAATTAATCAGAGCCTAGATACAATTAGAATGAGAATGGAAAATAAACAGTAAAATATGTTGAAAAGGTCTCATTTTCCACTTGTAACAATTAGGTACTGTTTGGTTGAGGGACAATAGGGGGATGAATCAAATCAACCCTCCTATTCTGCAAAATGACTTGAAAAAACATAGGGCTACATTTAAGGATCAAACCAAGTTCATCTAGGATAACAGGAAACTACAATTCCACCAACCCTTGAAATTCACAATTCTTCACATTCCACAATTTATCCCCCAATCATATAACCCTACTAGTATTTCAGAGAATAAGAAACTGAGAGATAAGTGTAAAATTAGGTCTTTTCTTTGTTATCCAATATTGGCAGGACAGCCAAGGAATAAAATAAGTATCAACTTTGGATCTGTTCCGGTCAAGAAAGGCACGGCTCGGCGCACACCTTTTATATGTAGGCACAGGCTTATCAGCACGGGCAGCACATGCCAACGTGTTGACCGGCAAAATCCTTAGTTCCAGTCCTTTTAACTCCACAAAGAGTGTCATGATAAATCAGCAGGGATACAAAATGGAGCTAGAAATCTACCTCATCCTCTCACCGTTAACAGCAATAACAATATGACCGGTCGTCCTCTCAAGAAGAGTGTATCCATAAGCAGCAGCAGCATTTACCAAAGCTTGCTCATCAGGAGACTCACCCTGATAATGTATCGCTTCTACCTCATGGACTTCACTTGTTGAAGTAGGAGATGAACTCCGTGCACTCATTGGAATAACTGTGTTGCAAGCTGCCAAAGTAAGGAAAAAATCATGAGCGGCAAGCCTTTCCTCTTCAACCAAGTCTCTGTGCAATAGTGACACAAGGTCTGGGTCAACATCAATTTCTGACTTGAGCTTCTTTCTCTGTCCTCCAAGTAATCCTGCATGAGGAAGCCAAATAAGACTGCGTCATCCCAGTTGCACAGAGAAAACAACACTGTCTTCAGTCCAACGATATCATGCGAGGAAGTCATCAATTTGTTCAATACAGTTAAATTACTATCAGTATTATTTATAAAAGTCATACAGCATGCTTTAAGCATATGTTCATTTTTGGAAACAGAACAGCCATAAATGTTGATGGAGAACAACCTGATTTGACCCTCAAAAGGCAATACAGACCTGTACTAACAAGTCTAGTAAGATTTTATCATCAATATGAAGAGCTTGAATATAAAGTAATACTGTAAAAATTGTATAAGTTAAACAACTATACAGCAAACACAGGTAAGCACTAGCATTGACTTTAGTGTACAAGTATTTTTCACTGATAATATTGTACTTTCCTTTCTAAATCTCAAGCATGATATTTGTTAAAAAAAGAGTTACTGGTGCTCATGCAATCAACAATTAAATTAAAAAGACTACATCCCAAACATTTTATTCCAGGTTCAGCACTAGGTTTTGAACGCCTCAACTCTACAGCAACATTCTCCATCAGTCAACCTTTGAATATCAGAAAATGGACATAACATCTAAAGCAGCACTCTACGATATGTTGGTAGAAACCTATATCCAAATCCTTGAGCAAGAACATTGACCTTCTACTCAATCAATCTTCACATTATATGTATTCCTCACATACAGTTTTAAAATTAAAGGTAGCAAAGACTCAATTGAAATGCAATACTAGGAAAATATAACAACTCAGAATAGACCTTGCCTGAGTTGTCTGTTTCATCAGATGGATGGCCAGTAACATGCAAGGAATTCCCATAATCCCTCCCATAAATGCTAGCCCTCTGAAATTCCATTTTATTTTCGGTCAATGTCCCTGTCTTATCAGAGAATATGTACTTGATCTGACCCAAGTCCTCGTTAATATTCAAAGATCTGCATTGAAATCTTGAATCCGAAGTACCATCATACATTCGTCTATCTTCAATCATAAAATATGACTGCCCCAACCGGACCAGCTCCATAGTGATGTATAAAGATATAGGTATCATTATTTGGAAGATTATAACAGAGCTCAAAAAGGCAAAAAATATTTCCATACCAAGACCATAGTATTTGTAGTCCTTCCCATTCTCACGGCCACGTGTGAAGTACTTTTTTCTGTAGTATGGAAGAGTATCAAGCCGATCCGCGTGAATTTCAAGCCATAGCCCCATTCCAGTTGCCACAACTGCACACATAACAAAAAGAAAAACAGACAACCAAAGGGTTTCTCTGTTCATGTAGCTCTCCAACCTGCTTCTTTTAGAAGGTGATGCTGTACTGTTCAACATCGCTTTTGTTTCCTGACCAGCATAAACCACAACACCGATGACCCAATCTGTGTTCTTAAGCTGACAGCCACGTAAAACAATATTTGACTGGCCGAGGGGAATTCTCTGACCATTGAACTCCATGGTGGCCGTAAATTCATAGATATTCCTATTAGGCTGCTCACACCTTATTAGCCCTGAGAAGGAACCCCCTTCAGTGACCATAGAAACAGTTTCCTGCCGAGCATATCTTGTCTTTAGGTTGGACTCACCGTCTAAATTCATAGTCTGTATATATGCTATTCCATTTGGATCGCTGGTCCCTAAAAGGACCATATCACAAGGTATTGTTTCATCAGAATGAATCTTCACCACCTCTCCAGCACATATCTTTTTCCATTTCTTCATTCTAAATTCGCCAGATTGTAGGACAAGAGCCTCTCGATTGTTTTCCTTCCTATCAGATCTATGCCGCCGCCAATCTTCATACCCATCCTTAATAGCAGTTACAAAGAGCACAAATAGTAGGGGAAACAGAGAGACTGTTCTCCCAAATACAGCCAAAGGAGGAAGCTGATTTAAAGCAGCAATGGCCAAGAAATACAAGTAAGCTAATCGGTGAAACTGAATGAATAGGTTTTTTGGCAGAAAAGTTATCAAGGTATATTTGCTTGTCCGTATCTCATTTCCTGTAAACTCATACTTATCGTTTGTCCTCCTTGGGTCATTAATATATATGAATCTTGGATTGTCCTCTGACGTAAATGGATCTTCAAACTGTGTACTTTTGTGGCGGACCCGCTGAGATTTGTTCGGCTTCTCCTGGCCCACTGAAGCCATTGAAATTTCATGGGAAGAAGGAAAGCGCTGTAGATTCATTGAACCCCTGTATGCGAGCTGCGTATGTTCTTCTTCTTCTTCTGAGCATTCCAGTACAAAATGCTGAGAAAATTGAGAATCAGCCGAAAGGAAATGACTGGTTCTCCTGCTTGAAAATGAGTTCTCTATATTTCTCCGAGAACAGGTGCTATATCCAACAGAAATGGCTTCTCCTTCTTCATCGGCAAAGCTCACAGTACGACTGTGGCAGTCCTCAAATTTGGGAGAAGACAATGAGCTAGAAGGGCAGAGACAGCCGAAAGAACTAATGGTTGGTTGAGATTTTGTTGACTCTGCTGCATAAGGTGATGACAAGAGCAAAGGCTGGCCGGAAGTCATATATAACCGTCCAACCCATGAATTTGAAAGATGAAGCTGCGCACCCTAAACATTCTCGAAATAAGGTCAAAATCGCAGTCAAGAGGAAACAGCTTGCCCTGTTTACCTTGGCCAAAGCAGTTCGGCCAGAGACTATTCAATTGTCTTAAACCCATGCAACCTACATTCTTGGCATTTCCTACGACATTCTCAATTGAAAATGCAGTGATTATCGAATGATCTGAAGCTTTCTAGACCACAGTTGCTAACTCCTGCCAAGAAAAGGATATGAGAAAGAACATTAGATCAGATCAATAACTTGAATCCTATATAGTTATGCCACTTTTTTCTCTCTATTTGATATGTTTCAAAACATTTACCAGATTACATTGATACATCAAAATGCTCTCATTCCACCAATCTCAAATTACTGGAGAATTAGGTTCATATTTCTCCAAAATTATGTGCTTTCTTTCCCAGCAACAAAAATATTTGATTGTTGACCAACTCTTCTAAGAAGAAAAAAAGAAGAGAAATCGTGAAAATAAAATAAATCTCTTCGTCTTAATTTTTAAAATTACAAATCAATTACCATACATCTTCCGCAAACAATTCTAGAGAGACCGTGAAATGCATATAAAATAAACAAAATTCGGCCCAAATCCCCTCACTTAATGTAACGAAAATGGGACAAAAAAAGATAGGTTATCAAATTAAAATAAGAAAAAAAAACTGCTATGAAATCCTAATATACTGAAATTGCTTCCAATTCCCTTAACAAATCATTGATCCATAGATCTCACCCTCTCAAGCAACCATCGAAAGCACCATTACACAAAATCGAACCCAAAGTGGCAAAAATCAACCTACCTTTACGAGATCGAGCACCGGAAAACCTCGGAAATACCGACCAAATCGAAACTACCACCACACCACCCCCAAATCGTCTCAACAAGGCTCCCAGATCTCGCCAAGGATCGCTCACACCGATTCCGATCGATCGATCGGAGGCTTCTTCCACCCGCAGCCCCCTCGCACCAGATCCAACGCGCCTCCGCGGCTGATTCGGAGGCGAATCCGAGATCCGATCGGGTCTCTCCCCCCCCCCTCGATCGTAGGAGAAGGTGCTAGTAGGGTTTCGAGAACGAGGAGTTCTCCCCGTTTCCCCTCTTTTTCCCCCCTCGAAGAGAAGCGAGATCGGAGGAGAGAGAGAGAGAGAGAGGAGAGAGAGAGAGAGAGAGAGGAGAGAGAGAGAGGAGAGAGAAAGGTGGGGGAAAGGGTGGAGGAGCGCGAATCACTTTCTCTCTCTCTCTCTCTCTCTAGGGAGGATTAATTTATACCGTACTCTGCTGTATTTTGCGCGAAATTCCGAAAATGCCCCTCCACTCAAAAAGAAGGTCAAAGTTATGATCACAAAACTGTTATGGGAGTACTCCGTAAAAATCGACAGGCGAAGCTTGTTTTAGAGAGATTTTTATTTATTTACAGACTTAAAAAATATTATAATTATAAAAATAGTATTTTAAATAATTTATTTATTAAAATTAATTTTATACGGTAAATAATTTATTATTTTTAAATACGCTAAATTGTTTATCAAATTGTTTTAGTGTTTCATTTTATACATTCTTCGAAGTTCGGCCGTAAAAAAAATATAAATTTTGTAAAAAGCGTGAATAATTTATCGTTTTCTAAAAATGGTCAATTAGTCGTTGCTTAGACTTAATTTTATAAATAAAAATTTTGAATATCTATTCTTATAATTAAAAAATTCTATAGAGTTAGTCATCCAAAAACTTTTGTTTTAGATTTTTAGTCTACACTCGAAACAGAATGCAAATTTTTATCTCGTTAAGTTTTATAATGTTAAAAATTTAAAAAAATTTGTAAACTGTAGGATAAAAGTGATAATTTACATTTCTTTTTGGATGTACAACTAATATTTTTTTATGTATGGAACATGTCCCTATATAGAAGGCGAAATGCTAAGTTTACAACCAAAAAAATTTGTAATTCTTGTAACCACTCATCCAAAAGCTGTACCTCATTTTCATTTTTTTTTATCACTCCACCATGTGGGTGCCATTTAATTGGATGTAACTAAAAATACAGTATAATTAAATACGCATATAGTTAAGAATACAGCAGTTATAATTATATATATTTTGTTTGGTTGTATGTAATAGGAAGTGTTGGAAATCAAAATAATTTTTGTTTGGTTGTATTTTTAAAAAAAAATCATTGGCATGTATCCACCAGGAATCGATAGTGAGATTAATTTCAATATATAAAAAAGTAGTTAAAAATTGACTAGAAATATAAGTTTATTTTTTATTTGAAGTTACTCTCTCCAACTATTGTGTTGGGGTCTCCTCATGCAGTTTCAACTACAAAAATTGAATTCAAATATATCAAATTAAACACGAAATTTAAATTTGTATATAATTATAATTACAGTGCAGTTGCAATTATATACAACCAAATAATCCCTCACTACGATACTGAAATTTGGATGAAAACTCTTTATATTAAGACGGAGGATTCAAATTCGGATGCGAAGTGAATCACACAACTCAGCTACATTATCTCAACGAGATCTTTTGAAATTAGTGAGAAAGTTGAACTCAGGAGATATGGGTCCTCAATTAATGGTTTGGGATGGTCTAGGTTTTAAATGAGGTGTGAATTTATGTTGCATTGATGTCAACTTTGTTGTACTCGAATTAGCCTTTGCCCCACTTCGATTTTCGAAAAATATTATTTGTACACGCTTATGAAGAGCGTAATTATTATAATTCTTTTAAAAAAATTGAGAAAATTTTAAATATCATTTATGTGGTTTCATACTTTCTCACTTTAGTACTATGCGGTTTAAAGTGTATCACTTTAGTATCTTGTGATTTCGTTTTTTTTTCTTTTTCTTATTCCTTCTGTTAATTTTTTCGTTAAATTAGTGAGAAAGTTAAAACCACAGGATACTAAAATGAATATTTGATAAACCAGATGTGGGTTATCTGAAGTTTTTTCTATATGATTTGACGAAAAAATTAATGAAAGGAACAAGAAAAAAAAAAACGAAACCACAGGGTACTAAAGTGATACACTTTAAAGTGATACACTTTAAACCATAGGGCACTAAAGTGAGAAAGTGTGAAACTACAGGGATGGTATTTAAAGTTTTTCCAAAGTTTTTTTTAAAAATTTGATAAGACGAGTAGGTTAATTTGTACTATGGATACAAGCTTTACACTTATGTATAGAATATATGGATGGCATTGCTCTTTATTTTTACTTTGGTAAAAATGTCCAAAACATATCTGAATAATGGACCATTTTGAAAAAGTTATCCTATATTTCAAAATCTTGATTTTACTATCCAATCTTTCAATTTATTTGATTTGAGTCAGTCAACGACACTTGACTTCGAAATCTGAATCTGTCGTTTATCTCTACAGGTTTAGTTAGTATATTTTATGCAATTCTCGCAACTATAAATTCAATAAAATAAATAATTAGCTTACATTTTAAAGTCAAAATATCGTTGATTGACTCAGATAGAACAAATTGAACGGTTAGGTAATAAATCAAAATTTTAAAAGGTTCGACAGCTATTTCATAAAGATCTATAGTTCAGATAAGTTTTATACTTTTATATTTTTTATTTTCGATAACAATCATCTCATGTCGAGCGACTGGCAAATAAAAATGCTAAAATTTTTACTATAACAAAAAAACTAAAATCAAAATTTAAGATTTAATCTAGAATGAGTTTTCTAAAATTGCTACTGCTTAAAAACTATTGTAAGAAGAAATGTGCGACTTATACACCTCCAAATGGGCGTGTATGATTTAAACCCACATTCTAATATTTTAAAATTTTTATAAAACTTTAGTATTAAAAAAAAATTTATGATAAGGATTCATTATGAGACCTTGGATGAGGGGGATCTTAAATTTATACCTCATTTTGGAATGTATTAGTAGAATTGTGTAAATCCTATAAAAAATGCTACCTAAATACTCTATTATAGTGTTTAGGCCCTGTTTGGATGCGCAGTAAAAAAATTCCATGGAGTCTAAATACCAAAGTATTGCTTCGGATGAAATGTGGAATCCTGTAACTCCAAAAAAATTCCATAGATTCATTTTAAAAGCCGTTTGGATACAAATTATACAATTCCATAGGATTTCTTAATATCTTAAAAAAATTAGCCATTAGAAACGTTAAATTTAAATTATTAGCTATTTGGATTCACATAGTACGAATTCAAAAGCTTTGAAATTTAAAATTTAAAATTTGAAATTTGAAATCTGAAATAAAAAATTTAAAATTTAAAATTTAACATTTTGAATTTTAAATTTTAGATTTTAAATTTTAAATCAAAAATTAAATCTAAAATTTAAAATATTAAAAGTTATAATTCCAAATTTTAAAATTTCAAATTTCAAATTTGAAATTTGAATCTAAAATTTCAAATTTCAAATTTGAAATTTGAATCTAAAATTTCAAATTTCAAATTTCAAATTTCAAATTTCAAATTTTAAATTTTAAATTTTAAATTTTAAATTTTAAATTTTAAATTTTAAATTTGAAATTTTAAATTTTAAATTTTAAATTTTAAATTTTAAATTTTAAATTTTAAATTCAAAAATTAAATATAAAATTTAAAAAATTAAAAGTTATAATTCCAAATTTTAAATTTTAAAATTTGAAATTTAAAATTCAAAATTTAAAATTTGAATTTGAAATTAAAAAAATTTAAAATTTAAAATTTAAATTTAAAATTTAAAATTTAAAATTTTAAATTTTAAATTTTAAAATTTAAAATTTAAATTTTAAAATTTAAAATTTAAAATTTAAAATTTAAATTTTGAATTTTAAATTAAAAATTAAAAATTAAAAATTAAAAATTAAAAATTAAAAATTAAAAAAAAATTAAAAATTAAAAATTAAAAATTTGAAATTTGAAATTTGAATTAAAAAATTTAAATTAAAATCAAAAATTTAAAATTTAAAATTTGACATTTAATTTAAATTTTAAAAATTTAAATTTTTGATATTTAAAATTTAAAATTTAAATTTTGAAATTTAAAACTTAATACATTTTTTGGGTGAGAGAGCTAGCCCAATAATGGTGGAATTTTTTTCCTTTGGTTGGATTGGATTATAAGTTTACTCCATTTTTTGGAGTATAGTCTAACTATACTCCAAAAATTACTCCATTTTTTTTGCTTCCAAACGCTTCGTAGGAAAATTTTTCTACGGGCGTAGCATAGTTTAACTATGCTACGTTTTTAGGTCCATCAAAACGGGGCCTTAATCTCACACCCTACCATCCAAGGGTTTAGTACACCCTTTCAAATTTTTAGTATTAAAAAAAGGACAATTACTTATATATTTCTGAAAAGTTTCTAACTTTCTTATTTATCCCGCTTAGAAGGCTAATATTATAAATACTCTTTTAACGTTTCAAGTTTTTTCAAATATACTCCTAGAGTTAGTTAGGAACAACCGTTATTGCTGTGAAATTATTATTTTACCTTTTTAAATATACTTTTCTATCGTCACCAACTTTTTATATTTGTCCTTAAGTTATGGGCAAAAAGAAGTATTTTGATTTCTTCCTTTTTAAATATATTTTTTTACGGTCACCAACTTTTCTTATTTATCCTTAACTTAGGGGCAAAAGAAGTATTTTAACTTTCTTTTAACTTTGGTAGAAATTTAACGTGGGTTTAACCCGAGATTACTTAACGAGTATTAACAGCGGGTGTATTTTTGAATAATGAAAAAATATACTAAAAATATATTTGAAACAAAAAAAATAGAGATAAATAAAATATTTTAGAAATATTGAGGGGTATATAGGTAATTATTCCTATAGAAAAAAAGAATGTGAGCCTTTGGATAGATAGGGATATAAAATTACACCTAACCTAGGGCGTACACTTCTAAAATAAATGAAAAAAAAGTATACCAATAAAATATTTATACATCCAAACAGGTAAGGCATAGTTAGGTGTCACAATAATGAAATAGTGAACCAAAATAAGTAACATAATTTATTCGGCGAAAAAAGTACTTAACATAAGTTGATTTGAGTCTGAAATTTGGCAGAAGCGTTTTTTAGTCCTTAAATAAATCCCAATAGATGGAAAACATCATTTTCTTCGTGAAATATACTTTCTTAATGAAATTTAATATACCTTTTGTATTACACCTAAAGGGAATAAGTTGTTTCTATTTATTTCTAATATAGATATAATTTTGAGAATAAATAAAAATTAGGTCAACTTTGTGTTTGGATGAGAATTAAGTTATTTTTAGGAATTAAAAAATAGTGTTTGAATTGTTAAACTGGAATAACGAGAATAAGAGTAATTATACAATTAAAAAATATATTTTTCTGGTTAATTAATATCAAAATACCAATTAAATAATAATTAAATAAGTTAATTAATTAACTAACTATAAAATAAATAATTAATCATAAAAAATAAGTTTATATATTAATCATAAAAATAATAATTTATTAATTAATTATAAAAAGTTATAATATTAATCATAATTGAATTAGCTAATTAATTGCTAATTAATTAGCTTGATGTGGGAATCACAAACAATTTCGGGACTTAGTTGCGATTATAAGCTAAATTACACTTGGTCCTCAAACTATAAGGCATGTGACATTTTGGTCCTCAAACATTAATTCATAGTAATTTCTGGCTCGAACTTACTAATTATTATAATTAAGTCTGACAATCCAATTTAGGTGACTAAATTATAACGTGTCGCTAATATAAAAATAATGTGATACATGCATTATTATGACTAATAAGGCAACAATGATTAAGATTCAACATTACTTCCACATCAGCAATATGTCATTATTTAGTTAACTAAACTAAGTTATAGGACTTAATTGTAATAATTTAAAAAATTCGAACCAGATATTATCATAAATTAAAGTTTAAGAACTAAAGAATCACCCGTCTCATAATTCGAGGACCAAAAGTGTAATTTAGCTTGGCAATTTTGTTTATTCAAAATTAGCACTTCCCATCTTTAGGTTAGCAATTGGGTTTTTAATTAGACATTTTTATTTAAAAACTATTAAGAATGAGCATGCAATAATTATATGACTTATCAAAAATGTAAGAAACAAAAAGAATTTCTTAATTTTACTAATTCTAAACTAATTAATATATTGATTGGATGGGAACAATCAAGCTATACAACGAGGGATTTGGAGAGGTGAAGTGTAATAAATTGGAAAACAAAAATACTATTTTTTTTTATAAAATCTGAAAAAATATATATATTTAGAAACCAAACAAATGAAAAATAATTTTCCAACAAGAAAATTATTTTCTAGATATTTCCTAAGAAACCAAAACACCCCCTAAACAAATATATAAAATTCATGAGTATGGATCAAATTACACACTTTAAGTTACGTACACACTTTTTATACAAGCTAAAATCTAATTATAAATATCTTAAAATAAGGATCTAAACCGTTGAAAGATGATTTACCGTATAAAAAGGATGTACGTGCAAAAAAATCATAATTTTTGAAAACTTATATCTTTCTTTTCACTATTGTCGTTTTTTAAAAATTTCTGTTCGTGGATTTAAACACCACTTGATGCATAGAAAATCGATTTTGAAAATTCGTGAAACACTGAAACAATATAAGTATGCATTTTATTCTTGATGACATTTAATAATTTAAATCTTAATTTTAGGTCTTTTAAGTTTGAATTTATATTTATGTACACAAATAGTTTACACATATATGATTTGAACTCTACTCAAAATTCAAAGTACTTCTGATTGCCGCAAGATAGGGATGCCAGTGGGTATGTATATCTAAGATTTTATCAAACCTAAATTTGAATTGGGGAGGTTTGACCGGTATTAAATGAGTATGAATTCAATAATAGATATAAAAAAAATAAAAACCTGATGGATTTGAATTCGAGTATAGTTTTTATATATATCCGGTGCAGAACTGGACTTGAATCCGAGCCTAGCCTTCCAATATATTAACAAATCTAATAATTTATAGTTGTTTTTAAATTTCTATAGCTATTTTCCACTTTGCAAATTTAGATTTATATATAATATGTTTTGAATTTGGTATATGAGAATAAAAGCTTTCGGATTTGGATTCGGATTAGTATTAAAAAAAAAAATTTCCCTGACCAAGAACAAGAAAGTGCGGGGTAAATACGTAATTTCAACGAAAGAAATAAAAAAAAAATTGTTTAAGAAAGCGGTTGTGTCTAATTTGTAAATAATTTAGGCGGTAGGGGCATTTATGGTAGACATGCAACGTGGAAAGAAGCCCCTGTGGGACCCACTGACCCCGCCCATACGTTTTCGAAAAGAGGAAAATATTTCACGTACCCAAAATAGTACCCATAAGTGTCCCCCATTGGCCATTGGGATTAGATAAGGGATAACTTCAAATACCACCCCTATAGTTTCGTACTTTCTCACTTTAGTATCTTGTGGTTTAAAACGTACCACTTTAGTATCTTGTGGTTTGGTTATTCTCTTTTTATTATCTTTTCGTTAATTTTTTCGTTAAATTAATAAGAAAGTTAAAACTATAGGATAGTAAAGTGAATATTTGATAAACCATAGGTGGGATATTTGAAGTTTTTTCTGTATAATTTAACGAAAAAATTAACGAAAAGATAACAAAAAAGAGAATAACCAAACCACAGGGTATTAAAGTGATATGTTTTAAACCACATGGCACTAAAGTGAGAAAGCACGAAACCACATGTGTGGTATTTAAAGTTATCCCATTAGATAAATATATATAAAGCTAACCTCAATTACCACTTTTTTGATTTAACTATTTAAGTTTCGAAAATTTTGATTTTACTATCTTACCTTTTAATTTTGTTGATTTGAGCCAGTTAGTGACTTAACCTCAAAATTTGAATTCGCCGATTATCTTTACTGATTTGGTTAGTATATTTTATACAATTTATATAACTGTAAATTTATTAAAGAAAATTTAGATTACATTTTATATTCTAAAAGTCATCAAATCAAACAAATTAAAATGTTGGGTACTAAACTCAAACTTTTGAAAAATTAAATAGTCGAATCAAATGGTCTACCGATCATATAAGTTTTATACATTTTTTTACTTTTGAATTAGTAAGGTGGAACTAGGGATGTAAACAGCATGGATCACGACGCGGGGGGTGGAAATTTTGGTGAATATTTGACGGATCGGGAAGGGGACCTTGATCTTCCGCTCTATTTTTTTTCAAATCGGGAAAGATTCTGGATCGATTACTCTATTTTAGGTAAACCAAATAAATTAGTTATTTTATAGGTAAGGAAGAGTCTGATTAATTATAAATTTTAATTTTTAGATTAGAAAATAAGTCAAGAAAAATGATTAACTGAATTAGAATCCGTCGATTTTTTCTTTTTATGTAGGCTAAATTACAGAAAACCTCCATATCAATACCCGCTTTTTTACTTTCCCCCCTGTCATTCAAAAAAGTACACTTTGCCTCTTAAAAAATAAAAAATGTTCACTTTGTCTCCCACCGTCAGTGTTCCGTTAGGATTCCGTTTATATCTTATTTTTTATACCAAAAATACTCCTGATACCCTCATCCATGCCCACACATATGCCCTCGGCCGCCGCCTCGCCCTCTGCTGCCGCCTCGCCCTCCACCACCTCGCCCTCGCATGAAGTCGGAGTTGGGGTCAAGAGAGGTGTGCGCGAGGGTGCAGGATGCGGGATGCGGGATGAGCAAGATTGGGGAGGAGGAGATGAAGAAGATGAGGACATTTTGGTCATTTTCTCACACTGTACCCTTCTATAAATATTTTTTATTTTTTAAGGAGGCAAAATGTAGATTTTTGAATGACAAAAAGGAAGAGTGAAAAAGCGGGTAATAACAGAAAGATTTTATGTAATTTAGCCTTTTATGTATGTAATTAAACCATACCCGTTTAACAACGGGCAAACTGCTTTTTATGTTGGATTCGGATAATATCTCGACCAATCCGTACCCGCTAACATTTTTATTGGAGAGAAGCGGAGCGTTTGAAAAGGTTGGGTAAAATATTGGGTACCCGTATCAAATGACATCCTGATTGGAGAGAGGCAGAGCGTTCGCGAAAGTGTACCGGACGAGTGGGTCCCGCGTCTGCTAAGCTGATGCCACGTGGCAACGCGAGCCAAACAAAACAACGAAAACAAACGCGCGAGCCAAAAAGACTCGGATAAAAAGGAGACAAGACCACCTCATCAGGTCAAGGCTCCGCGGAAAAAAACAAAAAAAAAAAAAAACTTCAAATACCTCCCCTGTAATTTCGTATTTTTTTACTTTAGTATCGTATGATTTAAAGTGTATCACTTTAGTACCATATAGTTTCGTTTTTCTTTTTTCGTTAAATCAGCGAGAATGTTAAAATTACAGGGTACTAAAGTAAATATTCGATAAACCAGAGGTGAGTTATCTGAAATTTTTTTTATATGATTTAACAAAAAAAATTAACGAAAGGAACAAAGAAAAAAGAAAAACGAAACCACATGATACTAAAGTGATACACTTTAAACCACAGGGTATTAAAATGAGAAAGTACGAAACCACATGGGTGGTATTTGAAGTTTTTCCAAAAAAAAAACTCTTTTAGTTAAGGGCTCCCCAGAGAAGACTCGTTTAGAAACTCCTAATTTATTATTAGGGTTACTTTTATACAGTTCTCTGTAAACATATCGACTAGTAAATATATTTTCACTAACTTCAATTTTTCATATTTATTTCTAGAAAAGTCCTAACGTTTTCAAATATATCCATGCTACTAAAATCTGTTAGAAAAATAGATTTAACCGTAGGTAAAATACTTAACCCTAGTTAGTGAATGAGGTAAATTGACCATTTTACTTCGCTTATATTATTTGTGATGGTAGAAAGAAAGAAGATGATCGTTAGGAATTTTTGGGAGGACATCTCTGCATATTCTAACAGTTGAGATTTTTGGAGAGATATATTTGTAATGGCAAAAATGTTATTTTACTTATCTTCTGTTAAAAAAATAGTGCTCTAATGGTAACAAATCAGAGTGACAAATATGAATATCACTGAACTTTTGTAGGAATAAATATAAAAAATTAAACTTTGTAGGAATATATTCGCTATTCGATATGTTTACACGGAGCTATATGAAATTAACCCTTTTTATTATGTATTAATTTTATCGAGTCCGGATATGATGCTTTTAAAAGCATCAAGTACTTGGTGCTTATAACTTTTCCACCGTTTAGATCTATCCCTTTGGCCAATTTCACCCCTTAGATTATACTATTTTACCAACCACCCACTCAATCCTAAAAACTACTATTATTATAACCCTAAAAATTTTCATTCAAATGTCGAAAACTTACAAGCACCAATGACTTGATGCTTTTAAAAGCATAGTAGCTCAATTCTAATTTTATCTCTATTTAAAAAATATATTTTTTTTAGAATATAATTTTTTTAAATTTTAGTTTTAAAAAGGACGAAATAAATTTTGGATGATGACAAAACTGGCATGTTACAGTGGATTAGAGAATTCCCAATGAGGCGTCGTTGGAAAGTTCTCCACTGAAGTTGACATGCGGATCCCATGTTGCTTAAGCACGGTAAAACATACTGGACTTGCCTGAACTATGGACCATTTTGAATAACTCATTTGATCTCTCAAAACTTTAATTTTAATATTTAATTTTTTAATTATTTCATTTAAGTCAGTCAACAATATTTTAATTTTAAAATTTGAATGCGTCATTTATTTTTATATAATTTAATTAGTAAATCTCTTACAATTCTCGCAACTATAAATTTATTAAACTAAGCAATTAGCTTTAAATTATTAGTGACCAGCTGAAATTAAATAAATTAAAATTTTAATTAAATAATAAAACTAAAATTTTGAAAAATAAAATAGTTAATTCAAAATCATGAATAATGCTGGTAAGTTGTGCGCATTTTTTTTCTTAACCTTTAGGGGGCGTTTGGATCGGGGATAAGGGGCGATAACCCCTTATCCTCCATTTTATACCCAAATGTAAATTTTTTATTCGAGAATAATAATTTTCGGGTACTTAGAATAAGCTGGTATAACTATTTCCACATATACCTCTATTTTTTATATATAACTATCCAATATTCTTCTTATTCCATATTATCTATCTAAACGTTATTTTTTTTATCTCCGAAAATAATCTAATTTTTATTCAAACGTTATTTTTTTTATCCCACACTTGTATCTATCCCTAAAATAATTAGTTTTTATTTATATTCGAACCAAACGAAGCCTAAGCACGATAGGAACAAATTTACGAACGTTACGGCGAGTATTTTATTATTACGTGGATTGTGGAGGTGCGTCGGAATGCGTGCATGTCGTGCGTGCACGCACGGCACGAGTACGTGGAATCACGACCAAAGGTAGGTAGATAAGCGTTTTCTCTAATAATTCATAATAAAAAATAGGATTAATTACATACAGGTACCTGCAAACATGATGAATTACAAATATATCTCTACAAAAATTAATTTTTATAAGTTATTCCTGTAAAAATCCTAATGTTATCAGATATGTCCCTGCAGACTTGATAATTTTACCCTTCTTCCTCTTCCTCTTCCTCTTCCTCTTCCTCGTCGTCATCGTGCCCGCATGGGCCATCGTCACGGGCGCCTCAGACGGCATCGGCCGCGCGGACGGCATCGGCCGCGCGGGCGGCATCGTCGGCGGCGTCGACGGCGTCCTTGATGGGCGATCACCTCCGCCGCCTCCTCCTTCTTCTTCTTCTTCGTATCCAGCTTTTGGAGGGACATATTTATAAGGGCAAAAATGTCATTTTATGAGCCTACTGTTAAAAAATAAACGGTTCTCCAACGGATCTTAACCAGAGGGACATATCTGTAAATATTAGGATTTTTGCAGGAATAACTTATGAAAGTTGAGCTTTGCAGGAATATATCTGTAATTCATCATGTTTGTGGGGACCTGTATGCAATTAATCCTAAAAAATAAATAAAGGGTTATCAATTTATCCTTTCAAAATTATGTTTCATTGGGAAATAAAGCAACAATAATAAAAGTTATATCTTATATTTTACCATACAAAGTAATTTTTTTTGACTGACATATTTTATTACGATCAAATTTTAATGTTCTCGATTATTTCAGAATAATTTGGGATAAATTATTTCCCTTTTGGTGGAATAATAATATTTCAAAATTTAATTCAAGTTTTATAAAGATTATTATAAATTGAAGTAAAACTAAAAGGAGAATAAATTATACTTAAATATTATAATGACTTATTTTTATTAAATTTAAGTTTAACTAGAATTTGAAAAAAAAAAAATATTTTTATAATAAATTATTTTTATAACAAATTACTTTTATTAAATTATATTTTGTATCAAGTTCAACAATTATTTTTTTCACTATTCCCTACTATTTCATAAAATTAATTAAATATAATTTCAGTTATTCATGAAAATAGGGGCACTACAAATCAAATATATACTTTTATTCGTGGCTATTCTGGAATAATAAGCTATTACAGGAATAAACAAATTTATCCGAATGTTCCATTAATTTAACTGATTAAAATTGATTCTTTTTTAACAACATGATCATTTTCTTCTTTAGTATTTATCTTTTTAATTGTATGAATAAATTTGTACATATTGGAGTTTTAGAGGAATATGTTCAATAATTAAAAAATTTTGTAGAGATCAACATACCATTTCTTAGCTTTGTAGGGACGCATATGAATTATCCCAATAATAAATTAAAATTAATTCCATGCTCCTCTTGTTGGATGTGGCCCACGTGATTTATTCAAAGCGATTTATAAAGATAAATTCGATCTATTCTAAACTATCTATAAAGATACGATAGATCCAACGGTTATGATGTATCTGGACACGTTCTTGATGGACGGACGAGATTAAACTTTCTTATATTAAGTTATATATAAATATATATAATATATGGAAGTTTCGGTCTAACACTAATCCTAATTTTCTGTGACGGCTCCATCTCTGGGGACAAGGGAATAGACTCGAGATGTCCGCTCTTTCGCAGATCGTGAACGAGGACGAACCACAAGCAAAAATTGCCATCTACAATCCGGATTTGAAAATCGAAATCATGACAGAATGTACGATCTTAATTTTTATAAAGTTTAACATCTCACGAGTATAATAGTATTTAAATGATAAAAAAATTAGTAATAAGGTTAGGTAGGATGTGGTGCTCACACTTTTAATTAGTAAATGTTAGCATTCGAAATGCTAGAATACTATTATTAACCAATAGATATATTAAAATTATTTTCATTTGCTCAATTAATTTTAACTAAATTTATTATTTCTGATCCTTATATGGTAAAAACTGTTTTATTAATGTCACCTACACAACTTTGAATTAAAATTAATTTCAAACCAAATCCTTTAGGCTTAAATTTTTGCAGCAACCTTGAAACTTCTGCTTTTATCAACAAAAAAAAAATATTGAAAAGATTTTAATAAAATAAATTTAGTAAGTTAAAAAAACATCAATTTCCACTATAAAGGGAAAAAAAAAGCTTCCATAAAAAGTAAAAAGTCATTAAAGAGAGTACAATAAAAGATTTGCTAATGCTTTGGTAAATAACTCTACTGAGACAACACTTCTTCAAACAGCTTCAATCAAGCCAAATAAGCCTCGAGTTTACTTTAGCTCTAAGCTATTTTGTATTTATATGGCTAATTAGGCTAATACCTTAGGTCCGTTTGGTTCAACGTAAAACAATGAAAAGTAATTTTTCTTGAAAAAAAAATTTCGGTGGAAATTTTTTTTACGTTTTGTAGTGTTTGGCTGTATTCTGATGAAAAAGTTTTAAGTTTTCGGTGGAAAAAAAGTAATTTTTCATCAACATTTATTTAGTTGAAAGGAAAGAATTTAACATTTGTTTGGTTCGGTGGAAAAAAATAAATGAAAAGAATTTTACGCAGCTTGAGTTTTCGTTTTCCGCCGAAAAACAACGGAAAACGAAACTTCAATTTTTTCCCAAATACGTAAAAATATTTTTATGGAAAAATATTTTTACGTCGATCCAAACAAGCGAAAAAGTATTTTTCATACCGAAAATAATTTTTCAGTTCATTTTACGTGGAACCAAACACCCCTAAATTAAATTTCTCTTGACATAGCAGTTGGTGGGTCAATGTTTTCTATAATTACTTATTATACCTCAAATTATTATTATACTAGTTAAAGACCTGCGCTTCGCTGCCGGGAAAAAAATTACAGTAAAATAATTAATAAATAATAACAAAAAAATTATTAAAAAGATAAAAATTATTTATATATTAGAGTCCTTCGACCTCGCCCTCGCCATCTGCCTCCGATCCCTCCTTCCCGTGCGCCCCGCACCGCTCCCCCTCTCCTGGCTCGCCCACGCCACCGACCTTCTCGTCTCCACCCTCGCCGATGACGCCCGGCTCCTCTCTCGCTCCTCCTCCAACCCCGCTGCCCTCGCCGCCCACCTCTGCTCCGGCCTCTCCCTCCTCGACGCCGCCGCCTCCTCCTCCGCCTTCTCCTCTCCTCCCCCAACTCTCTCCTCCGTCGCGCCCGCCGCGCCATCGCCCACCCTGCCGTCGCCGCCACGCCCGAGCCCACCCGTGCCGCCGCCTTCGCCGCGTGCCGCGCGATCTACACCGCCGACGCTGTCGCCGCCCTCGTTCTCGGCGCCATCGCGTCGGGGCTCGACGGCGCCAGCGCCGGCGCGAAATCAAGCATCGGCGAAGAAGAGAGAGAGAGAGATAGAGAGAGAGCAGAGAGCCAGCGCAGGAGAGAGGCATCGGAAGAAGCGTACAAAGATGAGAAATAAGAAAAAAGTAGGGATAGATTTGGTACTTTTCCAAAAAGGAGTGGGAAGAGGGAGGGAGAAGATTTGATTCTTTCCCAGGAAGGAGGGGAAAGATTTGTTAATTTTTCAAAATGGGAGGTTTCAAAAAATTTGGTAGATTCTCAAGGAGAAGAGAAGGTTTAGTAGATTCCCAAAAATGAGGGGGAAGGAAGAGGTGAAATTTCACCAGAGGTTGACATGTATTGTATTCCTTGAGAAACTGTCAAATTATAGTATGTAAGGATAGTGTCAAAATTGTCAATATCATAGAAAATCACATTATTCCTAATGGATTCATTAGAAAACCTAAATTTAATTTAATTAACACTACCTACCATCTAGTTAATGAATGGTTAGTTTATTGGCCAGAGCATTCAAGCTACCTGATCAATGCTTAGACACACTTGACAAAATATGATGCATGAATATATATATCTTGTTCGGTATAACCTCTTGATTTATTCAAAAATTAATATATTTGGTAGATAAAAAATGTGATTAAATATTTAGAATAGAATATCATATTCAGCTTTCATGTCATTTTTTCAGAACAAGATTAATTATCTTATAAGTGAAATATACTATTCTAACAAATAATGAATAGCAAAATCTTTGATGCAGCAAAAATCAAACTCCTTAGTTACAATCATATTAGAAAATTCTCATACCGAATAAATTATTCTTGGATAACTTATCCTGGCCTTAATTGATTAGATATTTGGATAAGTATCATTGCCAATTTTTTTGCGCCATGTAAGATTGCAAAACTCTATCAAGCATAATAAAGTAATTCTAAAAGAAATTATTCATATATATTAAGGCAAGTTGGTAGAATTGGATTGGACATTGTTATTCCTAAGAGCTTGTTGGGAATGTGAAGCGTGATTATTTCACATTTTTAGCTGAATTCATTTCTAAAAAAAAGGAACAAAATGGATAGCTTACTATCTTTTTCTCTTCAAAAAAAAAAACCAAACGGGCCTTGAAAATGAATACTATATTCGTCCTTTAAGTGAATAAAATAAGTTACCTCATATGTTAGATACACTATCTCAACAAATCACGACTCTTGAGTTAGAATCAAACTCCTTGGGACCTCAAATACTAACCATCAAGCCTTTAGCCAACTGCGCTAAGTATGATCAGTGGCCCGTTTGGTATTAAGGGTTACCTACCATTATTAGGCAAAATGGTGTTAGAGTAAAAATTTATAAAAATATACTCCTTCATTTTTTCTCAATGAAACTGCAGAAAATATATCTTAACCATCTCATTGCAGTATGCGCAATGTGATACTATTTACGGAAACAAGCAAACTAATTTTCTATCGTTCGTTCTCATTGCTGGTAAAGCAATCTCTTACAATCCTAAAATCCAAAACAAAGCCTCAGACAATCGATCATGCTCCTCGTCTACCAAATACTATATTCTCCTTATTAAGCGAATAAAAGTGATGTGCTAAATAGCATGTTCATACACATCCAAATAAGTAACTGGTATTTTAAAAAAAAAGAAAAAAAGAAGAAGAAGAGTAGCTCTCTCAGCCCATTTCCAAGAACTTGGGCTTTGTGTAGTCCATCAAGCCCACAAAGTTTGCAGACATGGGCTGTTACATCATCAATGGGGAAGGGATGTCAACCTGATGGATTTAGGGCGGATTTTCAAAAACTTGAACCGAACTGGACTACCAAATCTGAAATCCAAACACGAATTCGAATACGACAGATTTTAAAAATCCGCATCTAAATTTGAACTTGATCAAAAATCTGAAATCTGAAAACCAAAACCGGAAATAATTATTTCTCTTTACCATATTTCAGAACATATTACATTAAATCTAAATTTTTAAAATACAAATTCAAATATAACATCATATATATATATATATGTATGTATGTATATATATATATGTATGTATATATATATATAGTGTAGAGCTATTATGCTATCGGAAGCATAAGGGAGTTGGTGCTTTCGACTTTTTGGCCCTTCGATTAAGGATTGTACGGTTAAGATGATAGTGGTCCCCCTTAGGGTTGAATGGTCCTCCTAGGGTGGAGTGGTCCCTATTGGGTAATAATATTAATCCAATGGTTAAAAATGATCAAGGGGATTGATCTAAAGGCAAAAAAATCGGAAGCACCAACTCTCTTATACTTCCGATAGTATAATAGCTCTACTATATATATATATGTATAGAGAGAGAGAGAGGCTGGTATGCTTCTAGAAGCACGGAGCCTTCCGTGCTTCCAACTCGTTTTCGATGTTGGGACTTTCGAATCGACGATCGGCTCCGTTAGACTGATCCCAGTCTAACGGAGCCGATCGTCGATTCGAAAGTCCCAACATCGAAAACGAGTTGGAAGCACGGAAGGCTCCGTGCTTCTAGAAGCATACCAGCCTCACTCTCTCACTCTCTCTCTATATATATATATATAGAACTAGGCTGGAATACTATCAATAGTACCAAGAGCTTGGTGCTATTAATTTTTTAGCCCTTGGATTGAGAAATATGCGGTTAGGATGATGTGGGCCTCCTAGGATTGAGTGGGTGGTTGGTTGAATAGTATAATTTAACGGGTAAAATAATCAAAGTGTTAAATCTAACGGTGGAAAACTCGATAGCACCAAGCCCTTGGTGCTATCGATATATCAAACGAGTAGTCGAAAAATGAATGGCTGAAAATAAAAATTTCATAAAAAATGATGATAAAAGGCTTAAATTTAAGATCAGAGATACTGAGCTTACTCTAAATAGTTCAAAAAAATTTCTAACAAAATTTTATCAGATTTGGATTGTTTTACACCATTAAACTTACAAACGCATCTCATCTACCATTGAAATTGTCAATTTTGAGACCCTTTGATCACTAGCCAAATAATGCCGAAAAATTATGAAATTTAGTTTCCAAACACTTTCAATAGTGTAGATCAAGTCTAGCGGAGCCGATCGTCGATTTGGAAGCCGCAACATCGAAAACAACTTGGTAGCACGGAGGCCTCCGTGCTACCGATAGTATAACAGCCTAGCTCTATATATATATATTATAATATAAAATCAATTCGGATTCAAATCGGGTTTGAGTCAGATACAAGCAAAATTCGTATCTGAATCCAAATTTGTCGGTTTCCGTTTTTTATGCATGTATTCGAAATTATATATCCGTTTAGCATCAGATAAATCCGTCCCGTTTGGATTAAGGATTGGATAAAATTTCAGATATATGTATCCATTGGCTTCCCTAACCCCAGGGCCTTTTGGGTGCCCTCTAGAGCTCTCGGTGGTTGAACCACACAAATTAAAATACAATATATAATTCTTAAATAAGATTAAGGTAAAAACATACTAAACTTATCTTAGACCATTTTGAGTTGGTTATCCGATCTTTTAATATTTTGATTTTATTTACCTAATCTTTTAATTTGTTTGATTTGAGCTAGTCAGTGGCATTTGACTTCAAAATTTGAATGTCTCGTTAACCGTTGCAAATTTAGTTAGTATATTTTATATAATTCTCTTAAATCATAATTTATTAAAGTGGGCTTTTCGTTAACTCCTATTTGTGGTTAGGAAGTAATTAGCCTAAATTTTGAAGTCAAAGTATCGTTAATTGACTCAAATCAAACAAACTGAAATGTTAGATACTAAAATCAAAATTCTGAAAAATTGAGTAGCCGATTCAAAATAGTTCATAGTTCATAGTTCAGATAAGTTCTATATGTTTTTACCTAAGTTAATTGATATTAACATAAAATAAGTGCATTAACCCAATCAATTCTATAATGCACTTGGTTTACCAAAAAAAAAACCAAAACAAAACAAAACAAAAGAACACACTATGATTAATTAGTATACTTAATGAAATCATTCCAAATCACAACAAATCAATTCGAACATCCATTAATATGTAAAAAATAGAAATTTAATACATTTCAATTCACAATTCGATTCAAATCAGTAACTTCGATAATTCCCAAAAAAAAAAAGTGTTGAAAAATTTACTCACATCTAATAATTCTCTAATATCATTCAATTCTAGTGGCCAAACACTTAAAAAATCTAAGGATCTTTCATTAAAAACTGCACAAATAACTGAAACATTATTAGTAAGTGATCTTCTGATTCATTGATCATTTCAAAAAAAAAAAAATTAAAAGAATAATTAAATCTCGTGCGTATTTAGCACTGAGTTTTAAATACAGTCTCACTGAATACAAACTTCATAAACAACTTAAAATGAAAGCTACATAAATTTAGACTCTATGTGATCAATGAATCATCAACTAATCTAATCATATTCATATTTCGCGCTATATACACAGCTAAAGAGACAACAATTCTGATCAAATCCTATTTCAGCAGCCTATGTATAATTCTTTCCTTGCTTTTATGGTTAAAAAAAGAAAAAAAATTCGTCGACTATTCATTAAATCAGTAAAAATTCACCTTTTCAATCTATTAATCGAGTCGTATTCAACTGTTTCGGTATCAATAATCGATTAAAATGCCTTTTCCTTTCTCATCTTTCGCGCCTCTTTCGTTTACATGTACATTAGTTCGACTTATTTGCCGATGAGCGCGCGAGCCAATCAAATTCGAAGAGGAGTCCCTTAACATATGCTGCACAATCTCAGCCTCAGTAGAGAAACTTATCCCGAAAGAGCGAGAATCGAATGCATCACTCCCCGTTCCGATGTCGACAGTGCTACTAACCTCGCTGTTCGGATGAGCAACGTCGTTAGGCGTGCGAGGGCTCGAATGCGTTCCCTCTCTGTAAGAGAATGTGAGAATCTTCGAACAAGACCCGCATTTTAACTTACGCAGTTGTTTCCCCGATGCAAGAAGATCTGTCGGAATCGTCAGCAACTTCAAACAATCGTGACAGATAACAAAAGGCGCACCCCCTAATACCGGCCGGAAATGTTCCTTAGGTTTGTGGATCCTCTCCTTCGAATGATCACCGGAATGAGAAACAAATTGCCTAGAACGATGCGCGAAAATAGGATCTTGGGTGTATCTAAAACTCCTAGGTGTGTTTACACTTGGTTGGTGTTTTGTAGCGATTTGCCGAGTTCGTATCCTCTCTTGTGCCGATTTGTCGAATAACTCATCCAATTCGTCTCTCAATTCGTCAACCTTGATCAGTATCTTTTTCCGAAGGAGTCGAAGAGACATTTGCTTTGCATAATCCATGTTGACGCCTTCTTGAAGCCGATCCGAAGCCTCTTTGCGTGTAAAAGCGCTTTTCGACAAGCGGTTGTGATCTTTTGGAGCACGAACATCGCGATCATCATTAGCCGTCGATCTCTTACTGCGCCTGCTCATGTTCATCTTATCACTCAACCTTAAACTCGGTTCCTCTTGCCGAGTAATCTTAAGGGATTTTTCTACCTGTTTATTCAAGCATTCATCTTCTTCGACTTGAATTTTTCGATCCGGGCTTGTGGTATCAATTTTTTCATGCTCCGAGGATTCATCGGGCCGAGGATTTTCAATTTTACGATCAGAAGAGCACAAATTCGGAGATCTCTCTTCAGTAATACCATCTTTAGAACCGGAACAGCGAGAGTTCATTTGCTTCTCCAAAGAGGAAACCTTGAAAGTGATATTCTCCGGAATTTTCTCAACCGATCTTACGGCATCATTTTCTCCGTCAGCAATTGAATGTTTAGCTGCACAGAAAGAAAGAAAAAAAATAGAAAAATAAGAAGCTATACATCAGCAATTATTAGCATCTACAGCGAGTTTTATAATTTATCATCAGTAGAGGGAAAAAAAAAAAAATTACCTCGAAGCGTAGCGTCACATCCGCCGCATTTGTACACAGGAACATTGGCAAATTCAGTAAGAATATTACGGCATTTTGGGCATTTTACAAGTCGTAATCGAGTGGTCGCCTCCGCCATACTAAAAGAACGTAACTACGCGAGATCTACGCTGAAGTTGCGTCTCTGCACGATGAAATACAGAGCAAATGTAAATAGAATGATAGGGTAAAACTCATAAGCACAACAACTGCTACATTTAGCGTCGACTAAATCGCATGAGTCTAAACAAGCAGAGACAAATAACATCCCAAATATGAAGTCAAATGTTTCAGGTGAAGTAGATCTCTGGAATTGGTAATCTACAGAGCGCAAAAATAAAACAACTGCATCTTCAGAAACCATAGCAATCATAAATGTGATTAGTAAAGTGCGGAAAATCTTCTCGAGGGCGAAAATAAAGTACAAAGTTAACAGCGAAATCTCTTTAGTCTCTTTTTCTAAAGAAAATCTCAGAATCACGAAATCCTTGTAACTAGGAAAAGGAGTTAGGTGCATAGAGGATTGCTATGTGCTATTGAGCCCGAACTTACGGAGTATCGACTTCGACTTTTCCATTATATTGGGTTCCAGTAGCGAAAATCACCTGAACTCAGTGCAGGGGCCCAGATCAAGTTGTCGGTTTTCGATCTTAAGCTATTTATTAAAGCATTGTTGCGTTGCGCGCGCACTCTAATCTAGAATTGGGTTGATGAGAGGAATATATATGATTTGAAATGTTGTTGTATAAGCTCAAACATGAAAGGTTTAGTCCTACATTGCGCAATAATCAAAAGAAAGGCTTAATTTTCAGGTTGGTGCAGGTTCCAGTGGTTGTGTTAGGTCCTTGTAGTATTCCCTAACAAAAGGGGATTACAATTTATGGAGCATTTATATCCTAGGAAAACCAAATTGTAACATCCATATACATATACATAACAAAGAATAGGGGGGAAAAAGAAAAAAAAATAAAGAGTGCACATGGTAAGTAGGCAAAATATCAATTCAAAAATGAAAACAGAAGAGGAAATGGTACAAATCTATTGAATGAACCAAACCTTTAATAAGTTTAGGTAAAAACGTGCGTAACTTACCTGAACTATGGACCGTTCCTTTCGAAATTTTGATTTTGCTACACGGCATTTCAATTCTTTGATTCGAGACGGTCAACGGCATTTTGACTTCAAAATTTAAATGCGTCGTTTATTTTTACAGGTTTAGTTACTATATTTCATGCAATTCTCGCAACTATAAATTCATTAAAGTAAGCAATTGGTTTAAATTTTGAAGTCAAAGTACTGTTGACATAATTATTCAGATCAAACAAATTGAAAGATTGAGTAGTAAAATCAAAATTCCGAAAAGACAGATTGCTCACTCAAAATGGTCGATCATTCAGATAAGTTCTTTATGTTTTTACAAAAAATTTACCAACAATTTAAATGTTACGCAATAGAAAATGATTCAGAAATAGTATTTAACTCTTAACAATAACAATTTAACATTAACGAGGGAGACAAACCAAGGAATTATTAAAGTAAATTAAGGCCTAAAATCTCAATCTCTTGATATAAAAAAAAGAAAAGAAAGAACACTGATATCGTCAAAGTAAGTTTATATATTGTCAGAGCAGATACATTATATTTAACCATGAGCGCCCGGCAACAATAAAATTTATTAGGCAATATCAATTCCTTAAACAAAAGCAAAAAAAAAGAAAAACCCAAAACCCAAATTCAATATAAGCATGAAGGAGTAACAAGTGACAAACCTTAATGGAGATAGAGAGAGAGAGTAAATTGCAAGGATATGTTTCTTCTTCTCCTTCTCTCTTGTAGCTTCTCAATGTCCTTTTCTTTGTGTTGAGTATCCTTCTTGTTGTGAAACAAAAACTAGTATATAAGAGAGAGAGAGAAAGAGAGAGAAAGAGAGAGAGTAGAGTAGAAACCTTAATGGGGAGAGAGAGAGAGAGAGAGAGTAGAGTAGAATAGAAACCTTAACAGGGAGAGAGAGAGAGAGAGAGAGAGAGAGAGAGAGAGAGAGAGAGAGAGAGAGATTAAATGCAAGGGTATGTTTGTTCCTCTTCTCCTCCTCTCTTGCACCTTCTTAATGTCCTTTCTTTGACATTGATAAGGAGTAGAGAGAGAGAGAGAAACAAAAACTAGTGAGAGAGAGAGAGCTTAGAGTAGAGAGAGAAACAAAACTAGTGAGAGGGAGAGAGAGTAGAGTAGAGTAGAGAGAGAGAGAGAAACAAAAACTAGTGAGAGAAAGAGAGAGAGAGCTTAGAGAAGAGAGAGAAACAAAAACTAGTGAGAGGGAGAGAGAGTAGAGTAGAGTAGAGAGAGAGAGAGAGAGAAACAAAAACTAGTTAAAGAGAGTAGAATAGAGAGAGAGAGAGAGAGAGAGCAGTGACCACTTCTTCATGTTTGACATTTTAATAGATGGGAACTGGTCTTTATGCGACGCGGTACAGAATCTATACCGAGTCAATGCCAGGTTCATCACAGACACACACGCGCGCACACGCACAAAAAAAAAAGAAGAAGAGAGAGAGAGTTGTAAGAATGGGTCAGACACGTGTGGGCCGCACATTCGGGCTCGGTCCCCTGTCCCACGCGCCATATCCTGTCACACGTGCGACGCGTGCGAGGAGAATATATTGATTACGGGTTGGGTCCCACACGTGGTGTGAGCCCCAAGTTTGCGTCCGGGTCCCAACTACAGATTCCGATGAGATTCCGACTCTGCTGCAGCGTGTAGTGTTGTTTTGATAAAATATTACTTAGTGGGTCGTGGTCGTAATTTTTAACACAATTTGTTGCATAAACCAACACGAGATTAGTGAGTTGAGATTTAGCCTAAATTAATTTGAACCAGAGACGAGTCGACCTGCTTTACCCATTTATTTATTAAATAATAAAGCTTTAAGCTTTCAAGGCTAAAAATTTTATCCGACTCTGCCAGCGTGTAGTGTTGTTTTGATAAAATATTACTTAGTGGGTTGTGGTCGTAATTTTTAACACAATTTGTTGCATAATAATCCAACACGTACGAGATTAGTGAGTTGAGATTTAGCCTAAATTAATTTGAATCAGAGACGAGTCGACCTGCTTTACCCATTTATTTATTAAATAATAAAGCTTTAAGCTTTATGAAAGAGAGTGTGAAAAGCTATTTATGAGCTGTTTTCAATTATTAGATTCATTGCATATAAAAGAAACCTAGAAACTGCCTAGAAACTGGGGCTCGTAATGGGCCGGATTTGCCCGAATCGGGCAAAAATGGACCGGGTCGGGCCGGGTGCATAGTAGCAACTACTTAATCCCTTATTAAAGAAGTGTTACAACATTATTTAACTTATCAGCAAAAGTGTATCTCATTAATTTTAGGGAATAAACATAACTCAAAGAGCTATACTATGACAAATATATATATATAGATATATATAGTCCCATAACATACACCACTAGACTATTTCAGCTACACATTAACCTGTAACACAATACCCCAGATGCATTGACAAAGCACTGAAAACAAAAAGGAGAACAACAGAAAGCACTGAAAACAAAAAGGACAGCAGCAGCTTCTCAAGAAGCTGCCACCAGAAGCCGCTTCTGCCCCCGCAGCAGCTGCCGCAGCTGCCGGTAGCCGTCTCGGTAGTGCTCGAGGGAGAAGCAAAGCTGCCTTATGGCTTCTCGCTTCAGCTCCGCCCCGTCGGAGATCAGCACCTTCTGCCTATCTACTTCCTCCTCCAGCTCGCCCACCCGCGCTTTAAGATTCGCGCTGGATCGCCGCGCGGCCTCGATCTCCTCGATCAGCTTCGCGTGCTCTAGATGCAGCTGGTGCAAGTGCTTGTCCAAAAGCGCGATCTTCTTGTCGCGAAGCCTTAGATCGCTATCGAGAGCGCCCGTCTTATCAACCAGCATGGATTTTTCGGTTTCCAGAATCTCAATTCGCGCGTTGAGAGAGCTGAGACTTCGGTTCAGCTCGGAAATGCGGCCGTCTCTCTCTAGACAAGCTTCATTCTTCTCTACATTAAGCAGTTCAAGCTCGCTCTCCTTCGTCGAAAGCTTAGCTTCGAGTAAAGCATTGGCTTGTGAGAGATTAAGCAACTCCGAATCAAGAGCACCAACCTTATCTACCAGCACGGCTTTTTCAGTTTCAAGCTCCTTGATTTTCATGTCAAGAGAATCGAGAGTACGATTCAGCTCGGAGATGCGGTTTTCTCTCTCTAGACATGATTCATTCTTCTCAGCTCTAAGTTGTTTAAGATCACTTTCAGCTGTCGATAACTTGGATTCGAGTAATTCATTGGCTTGCGAGAGATTAAGCATTTTCAAATCAAGAGCCGACTTTTCCTGCAATAACTTTTCATAAGAGCTATCACTGTTGGCCTTTAAGTCCTGAATCACTTTTTCTAACTCCGCAACACAAGTTTCGAGCAGTGATTTTGCTCGCGAGACCTTTTCGAGTTCAGCTTTCAAGTCCCCGATAGTAGCTTCTAGCTTTTGTATTTCGGCTTCCAGAGTAGACTTCTCCTGCGAAAACCTTTCGGAAGAATCAGCGAGCTCTTTTTTATATCTGTCAATTTCAGTATTGCAGTGTTTCAAATCGGACTCAAACTGCTTAGCTGCAGAAGCCATTGCGCCCTTTAAGCACTCAATTTCGTGCTTATGTGCTAATAATTCAGATTCCAGTGCATCATGATTCCCATTTTCCAGATTTAGCCCGAATTTGTCGTTTTCAAGATGAGTTCTTTCCTCCAGCTTTTTCCGAAGAGAATTAACCTCTGCTTCTGAAAAAATCAGCTTATCCTTCGCAGTCGCAAGCTCAGCTTCCATCTCCGAAACTTTAGAAGTAAGCTCGGAATAGTCCCCGTATTCCCCGAAACGACATTGGCATTTCATATTCAGTTCCTCCTGCAACTGAAGCTTCACATTCAAATCGCGAATCTCGTCCTCTAATTCAAGAATCCTCTGATGAAGAGCATAAGAAATCCCATTGCCATTCTCTTCTTTACTACCCCCGTCCGATTCGGCCTCGGAATCCGACGAAGATGATGATCCATCACTTCCTTTTTTCGAAAGGTCGGAACTACCCCCCGAGCCGAGGAACACATCAAACCCCGCAGCTCTGGTTCTCAACTTTCTATGCGGCTGCTTCCTCTCCGGGGTGCGTTCTGGCGAGGGCGAATCAGAACCGAAATCTGAGCCGTTGATTGAGCCTTGAGATTGGAGCTCCGAGGGAAGGTTGCGGCGCAGTTCGCCTGTCACATTATCGTACCGCTCAGCTAAGGCACGGTACATGCGATAAAAATTTTCCACGTGCGAGACGAGCTCAGGGCGCCTTTGGTAATACATTTCGGCCTTTTTCGCAAAGGAGTCGCCTTCCTCTTCGACGAGTTTTAGCATCTCCTTGACTTGCTTATCCATTTCTGGTGAGGGAATAACACGAGTTATTTTCAGAGTAGAATTTATGGGATGTAGAACTAAAAGTGCCTATTTACTAGTGAGGCTTCTAGAACAGCTTCTCTACTCGAGAAGGCAAAAGATTACAAAAATCAAGTGTTTGGCTAAAGACGAGTTTAGGGGTTTCGTTGAAGAGATTTTAATAAAACAATTATTAATGCATCTTCAATCAGCACTTCTGCAAAAGCTCCAGTCAAGCCAAACTAACCATACACCAACATTCATCACCATTAGCAATAATCACTATTACTTTAAGTTTAAATTTCTAACTGAAGTACTATGTATGATAAGAGGATTTGGTCCCTCACCTTCAAGGTTTTCCGCAAGCCATTTCGAGTTTTTAGGGCTTACATGGCTGTCCCACCACCATGAATGTGATTTCTTAGATGCCGTTCTCTTCATTTTTCAAAGCTTGGCGAGGCTGACACTGAATACAGCTACAAAAATCTGCTGGTGAATCAAAGAGCAAACAATGAGTACAGATTACAGTACAGAAATAAACAGAAATAACAGCTATAAAGCAATGCAAAAGACCTTGAAACAATCATCGCAAAAGAACTAATTTGGAACTCTCAATGGATTTTTTTTTTTTTTTTTTTGGTTCAAGATACTAATGCGTCAAATGATGGAGAACATACAGATAAAGTGATAGTTGTCCTTTAACATTTATTTTGATTGAGGTGCATATTAAATGTTATGGGGACCAATTTTGACAAAAAGGTTGATTTCATTTCTTGGCCAAGAAATATCCACACCTACTTAGTTGTCCTTAAACATTCATTTTGAGTGAGAGGTACGCATCATCTGCTGAAGCAGAACGATGAATACAATATAACTAGCATCGAGCGAATGTAGCCTGTTACGAGGTTCAGTCGAAATTAAGCAAAGTTTACTGTGAAATGGACCAAAACTTCCGCATAAAAAAAAGAAAAGCAAAACATATCGGTCCATCGAACAAAATCTTGTTTCCTTCACATATTAGATTGGATGGTTAAGTCCTCATAATTGCCAATAAAAGTATTGAGATTATCTAGGGTAAAAAGGAACCAAAACTGAACCAAATCAAAAGAACCACATGCTTACTTCGAAAAAGAATTACCAAGATAATCTAACATAACAAAAGGAAAAAAGAAAAAAGAAAAAAAAAGAAGAAGATAAATTCATTAAGCCCCAGTTACTTTTGCGTTGGCTACATGTAACTCTCTTTCCAACTGTACAGCAAGGGCTATATTCTCTATGATCTAATGCTAATATTTTGAGTTTCAATAGTTGTACCTTGTCATAGCTTCTATCACATGGCACTTAAAAGTCAAACTAAATAATCTAACATGAAACAGGCCTCTTCGATCAATAAATAATCTCCCTATCCTATATCAACGCGCCTCTAATTGACCATACAATTAAAATTATTTCTTATTGTATCATCAATCATTCATCTCTACACTGTCATAACAACTATATTCATGTTTCTACATGTTCAAGGAGACAATACACACACGGAACGTGGCGCAGCCTGGTAATGCAGTGTTCAAAGAAAAAGCTAGTAAGGCCATATGGAAGTTTAACCTAATTTGCACCCCAAAAAAAGAAGAAAAAAAGGGAACTTTAAATTCTTTAGAACAAACTTTATCCATTAACTCTGTAGGAGAAAAACAAAAAATTTACGCATAAAAGAGGCAATCGTGTTACGCATTTCTTATTGCTTTATATTATTAATCATGTTAAGAGGTTAAATGGGACAAGCATGGAGGAGAGGTTAAGGCCAACATGAGTGGGGCCAAGAAGGTGTATCGTATCAGAAACCTAGATATTAAAAATAAGGGTTAATTGCATACAACTCCCTGTAAACATATCGAATAGCAGATATATTCCTACAAAGTTCAACTTTTCATATTTATCTCTGCAAAAATTCTAATATTTTCAAATATACCCCTGTTGTTAGGATCCATTAGAAAAATATAGTTAACTATAGGTAAAATACTTAACCCTGATAACTTAACCTTTTTATATCAGTGATAAGTGAACGAGGTAAATTAACCTTTTTATCCCTCTTATATTATTTGTGATGGTAGAAAGAAAGAATATAACCGTTGAAAATTTTTGGGAAGACATTTCTGCATAATTCTAACAGTTTGGATTTTTGGAGGACATATTTGTGATGGCAAAAATGTCATTTCACTTTTCTTCTGTTAAAAAATAAACAGAGCTCTAATGATAACAAACCAGAGGGACAAATATGAATATCACTAGACTTTTGCAGGAATATATATAAAAATTTGAACTTTGTAGGGATATATTTGTTATTCGATATGTTTACAGGGAGCTGTACGAAATTAACCCTTAAAATAAAATGATGCATCAAATATACACCAACAATTGGGCACAACCATGCAAATACCTATCATACAATTGAAAGAGACCAGGTAAACTAAACATATGTGGCAAAACTATGTGAAGTGATCCAGTTATGTGAAGCAGTTTACATGATCAATGCATGGAAACAAATGAGCATTTTTGGTCAATGCATTGAAGTAAAAGAGCAGGATCCAGAGAACATGGTGAGTTCACACCCACCCCATATGGACACATGCAAGCACCAGAGCTCCAAACAATTATTAATATTTTTCCCTCATAATTTAAAAAAAAAAATTCCTTCTCTCAGGCTACTTCTATTTTTTAAGAATGCATGGGAAATGAACACATCATGTTCACATACAACTACCCAATTAAATTTGTATTTAAGTCCATTTATTATGCTCCATATCAATGTGCTGTAGATTCAAAACATTATTATATTTAACATTTCCTTTTGTCCTTTTCTCTCTCTTATCTCTGGTAAAATAATTTCCTTAGACCAGATATAGCTTGTTATCAATGGACCAAACCATTTAAATGGTAACACGTGTACCAAACTGAGAAGTTTCTTTCATATTTATATTTAGGGATAACTTCAAATACCACCCCTGTGGTTTCGTGCTTTCTCACTTTAGTACCCCGTGGTTTAAAACGTATCATTTTAGTACCCTGTGGTTTGGTTATTCTCTTTTTATTATCTTTTCGTTATTTTTTTCGTTAAATTAATGAGAAAGTTAAAACTACAGGATAGTAAAGTGAATATTTGATAAATCATAGGTGAGATATTTGAAGTTTTTTCTGTATAATTTAACGAAAAAATTAACGAAAAGATAAAAAAAAAAAGAGAATAACCAAACCACAGGGTACTAAAGTGATACGTTTTAAACCACAGGACACTAAAGTGAAAAAGCACGAAACCACAGGAGTGGTATTTGAAGTTATCCCTTATATTTATGCCCCCTCTCTTCCTCCCCCAATCTCAAACTACAAAAAAAAAATTCACAAATATACCCTTACAAATATGTGAAATTACGTCAATACCCCTGCAAAGTTAATGATTTTTAAATAAATTAAATTACCAAAAATACACATATAATTTTGAACTTTTCAGTAGCAATAATATAATTTGGCATATTTGCATGGTTTATATATATACATATGATTTTTTGTAAATAACCTAGATGGATCCGAAACCTGGATTAAACCCGAATCCGTAAACCCGATCAGGTCCAGTTCTATAGGCATTAGGATTACACGCTCTATCAACAAGTGAAATGACCTTAATACCCTTGGCCATGCCCTATCTACACTACCCTCATTTAATGAAAAGGCGCTTGTAATTAAAGCCGCGTCGTATGGACAACGCCCTATCTAAATGTGAAATGACCATAATACCCTCATTAATGAAATGGAGTTTCTAGTTAAATGGACGCGTCCTTTAAGGAGGTGGCTTCTACAGAGAGAAGTAGAGAGTTCCAGGAACTTCCCCCCTTTAAAATTGCAACGTACAAAAATTCACCGAGAAATTAACTAATTCATATTAATTTTTCCATTGTTTTAATTAGACGTTTTATTAAATTATAAATTTAGTAATTACTGGTTTATTTGACGATTAGAGTCCTTAAATCTAACAAAATCTTTTATTCGACTAGTAAAATTACTCAATTTTTTTTAAAAAAAATCAAATTTAAAAAGTGTTTGAGGGGCTTATTTTTACATAAGTAATTTTCAGATTAAAAATGACTTTTATTTAAACTGGAGTTGAGATAATTTTTTTTTATTACAGTTTGTTAACTTTGAGAATGTAATTATTTTATTTTTTATTTATCTTACTGCACATTGACATAAAATAATAAAAAATTTACAGTAGTTAATTTTTTTAATCTCTTTTTCTTCTGTAATTTTTAAAATAATAAGGTTAAAATATTTCACTGAAAAACATACCTAAGATTAAAAAAATATTAAAAAGATTATAGAAAAAATGAGTTACTCTAACACGATTTGAATATCAGAAGCTAAAAATAATAACAAAAATATTTTAAAATAATTTTTTGAAGAAAAAAAAAGCGCTTCCGCTCTTTCAACATGAAAAACGATAGATAACAACGAAAAATGGATTAAAAAACCTCTAAAAAACACACCAAAAAGATCGAATCACTGTAGAAACAAAATCAACATCTAAATATAGCATAAATAAGAAAAAAAAGCAAAACATATTACCAAATTTGGCGAAATTTATCACCAACTCCCAAATCCTACACGATTCCCCTTCGATCCACCGTTCGATTACTCGATCCAACGGTCTCTATACGAAGAAAACAAAAGATTAGAGAGAGAGAGAGAGGGAGAATTAGAGAGAGAAAGAGTTAGAGAGAGAAAGAGTACCAAAAATGGGGACGCGAGGAGAGAGATAAACACACTTCAACCCTTCTTACCATGTGACTGCGAGTTGGAGCAGTTTATATAGCCGAGGTGAAATGACCAAATTACCCTTCTGAAGAGATTAATTATGGAAATTAATAGTGATTATTTAAGTAAATCTCGTGGATTTAATGATTAATTGCGTAATTTGGCACCAGTTGTGTTCATACGCACACGCAGGCCACGCGTGGTGCGCCCAACGAAGTAATAATAGTTTGACTGAAAAAAAAAACGAAATTAAAATAAATTTGAAAATTTGAAATAAAATAATGTTTAAAAAAATGTTTGAATAATTTGGATCAGGTCCACGTGTCAGTCGTTCGCGGCCATCTAATTGGGTTGCCGACCATCAAAATTAATTCTGAATTATTATTATTATTATTATTTTCTACTGGATAAATTTTTTGACTGATATTATAAGCATTTTTATTTTCAAAAATTTCAAATTCGAGTTTCTGCATATTTCATTTTATCATGTTATTATTTCCATTGTTGACGTAAGTGGAGTAGGGCTATCAACGAACTGATCATGAGCGAGTTGGAACCCGTTCGTGTTTGCTCGTTTATTAAAACGAGCCGAACACGAACGAGCTCGTTAAAATATATTCTGAAGAATCTAGCTTGTGTTCAACTTATTTATTAACGAGCCGAACACGAGCTGGCTCGCGGACAACAAGTTATACTCTCAGTCATAGTACTACTGGATGAAAAGTTAAAAGAAAATTAGAAAATTAGACTCTTTACATTTAGGTTGGCATAAAATCCAAATAGTAAAAATTTATTTTATATATATATATATATATAGTAGAGCTAGAATATTATTGATAGTATGAAAATAGTGTTTACTATCAACTTTTTGACTATTAAATGCCTTGGGCTTAGTGGAGATTGATGGAATAATAATAATCCAACGGTGAAAAAGTAGTAAGCAAACACTATTCATATACTTTCAATACTAACTCAACTATATATAGAGAGATAGAAAGAGAGTTCGGCTATCCGTTTGTTTTGGTGTAAGTGGAGGGGTGGAACTTAAGTTCCATCACTTTCGGTATTTGTTTTGGTGTAAGTAAAAAATATAGTGTAATTCAAGTTACGTTAGACCTTCACTTCACCTACTCTCGACTTCTTTCTCTTGAGTGCCGAACTCGACTTCCGCCACACTCAACCTTCTCTAAAAAATTTATTAAATAGTAAAATCTAAACTCTACTTCCTTTATAATGGGTTAGAATTACCTTATTTATAATAAATTAGGATTACCTTTAAATAATAATAAATTTTTTAATTATTTAATAGGTTGAATTTTATAGGGATAAGTTTACCACTCTATTCAGGAGGTAACATGATCCACTTACTTACATTAAAACAAATAATGGAACTCAAAAAACTAATTTCACTAGCACCAAGTTACACCAAAACAAACAGAAGAAGTAATTGAATTTAACTTTCAGACTGTACGAGTTACGTCAAAACAAACAAAAAAAAATAATCACACTTCAGAAAAACTCAAACACCACTACACTTGAGTTATGTTGGATCTACAGATTCGTCAATCCAAACTCCCCCTATGATATTATTAATAGTATATGAATAGGGATTACTATCAACTTTTCTATCCTTGGATCATTACTATTCCACCAATCACCCATTAAAGGGCATTTTTGTATTTAGCCCCCTCAAAAAAAAATTCCCACAAATAGCCCAACAAAATTTATATTTGTAAGTTTGGCTCTATCCCCGCCACGCAAGCGCCACACGAGCACCACATGAGCGTGAGTTTAGGTTAAATTGAACGCGGTGAACCATTCACCGTGTTTGGACACGGTGAATGGTTCATCGTATTTTATTATTTTTCTACCACGGTATTAAGTAATATTTGGGATTGCTTAATACCGCGATAGAAAAATAATAGAACACGGTGAACCATTCACCGTGTCCAACACGGTGAATGGTTCACCGTGTTCTACTTAACCTATATCGTCATCCACGCTCGCGTGGCGCTTGAGTGGTGGGTATAGAACCAATCTTGCAAATATAAATTTTGTGGAGTTATTTGTAGAAATTTTTTTTTTCTAAAGGGACTAAATGCAAAAAAAGCCCCCCACTAAACCCAAGACATTGAATAGTCAAAAAGTAGATAGTAAAAGCTATTCATATATTATTAACAGTATTCGAGCATAATTCTCTCTTTCTCTCTCTGTTTATATATATATTCGAGCTATACCGAGCCGAACACAAGCAAGCTGACCCCATCTCATATTCAGCTGGTTTATTAAACAACAGATCGATCTCGAACTCATTACAAATCGAACATGAACTAACGGAAACAGCGAGCTGGATTGCCAGCCCTCGAGTGGAGGTCATTTCAATAACCTAATTATCACACCAATTAAGTTAGTCATGTGCTCAGACTTTATTTTTGATATGTATTCAATATGTAGAAATACCGCAATATCAAATCTTTTTAATAACCTCTCTATCAGAATCGTTAAGAAGCCATGTACTCAAACAGTCATTTTTCCGATATGTACATTATCGTTTTATCAGATATAATACAAATTTTTGTTTTCCTAGTTTTCAATATTTATAATACCATTTTATCCAATGTATGCACAAATTTTAAAATAGTAATAGAGGGTTGATTAGTTTATCTTTGTGGATTGACACACTATGTACTCTCTTTTTATATATGTATAAAGCAAAACTAGTATTGGAAACTTCATTGAGAACGTCAATGCTATTATACTATCTATAGGGTAGGAGCTTCGATCGATACTATAGTCTTATTTTTAATTTTATGATATTCAAATTGAATATTCACATTATTTATAAACTACTATTCATTCCCGTGACTTTAGTCCACGTGGCCTATTTTTCTTAATTCTTGCCTGTGGGACCCACCTGTTAGTGTTAATTACTCATCTCCTATTATGTTAACTATATATATTAGCTGCGGGATCCACCTCTTTTATTAATTATCTCCAACCTACCCTAAAAGATGTATCATTTTTCATTCCATCTCTTCGGTAGAAATTTTTTTTAAAAGATTTTTGTCTTTCCCCATTACATCTATTCGAATTCCGTGCTTTCTCCTAAATTCTTTAAAATTTAACTTGAAATTTTATTCCTTTTTTTCTAAATTCCTTTCAAGCTCTACCCTCTTTCGCCCACCTCTTTTATTAATTATCTCCAACCTACCCTAAAAGATGTGTCATTTTTCATTCCACCTCTTCGGTAGAAGAGAATTTTTAAAGACTTTTGTCTTTCCCCATTACATCTATTCGAATTTCGTGCTCTTCTTCTAAATTCTTTAAAATTTAACTTGAAATTTTATTCTTTCTTTACCTAAATTCCTTTCAAGCTCTCTCCTCTTTCTCCTCACTCGAGTCCCATCAGTGTGGTGGTGGTGTAATCGAGATCGCGACAGGGAACGCGACAGTGACTGCGATCCCCGTCCCGCTCCCGACCTCGCGCCCACGCGCACCCTCCTCACATCCCTCCGCCCCTCCCCTCTTCCCTTCGTCGCCCCTCTCCTCTCCTCCTCAGCCGCCACCCTAGCAACATTGCCAATTTTGGTTCGCAGGGACATGAATCGGGTGTTTTTGATTCATATATTGGGTATACTCTCGAATTTGGTGTTGATTTTGGTTTACTTTGATCTGATTTCAATCAATTTTAGAAAAAAAAAACAAAGGGCTCTTTTTAAGGGTCCACACTACTCCGCCGCCGCAAGAGGTGCTGACAAGTTGCAAGTTAAGCGGTTTATCCCCCATTCTTACATGAAAACCAAGAACGATCTCATAGATTTATTTTTTTTGCCCTTTTTTTAGTACTTTTTTGTTTTTTTGAGGATTTGATTTGTTAATTTGGCATTAGTTTAGTAGAAAAGTGAGTTAATGATGGATATGAATGTGAAAATAAGAAAGAATTTGTGGATTAAGATATAGTTTTGTTTATTAATTTGGCTGTTTAATTGAAGTTTAGAGACATTATTATGAATATTATATGATTGATGTGGAGGATTTTGAAAGCTATGCTCTTTATGTTCAATTATTTAGTTGTCTTCTAAACTCATCAAAGCCCTTAAATGTTGAGATTGGCAAAATTCAATCTTTTTTTTTTAATTTATTTTAATCAAAAGTTCTTAAAAAGTGTCATGAAAGGATAAAGTTAATGAAATTTGATTAACTCTCTTTTCCTCTCTCTCTCTCTCTCTCTCTCTCTCTCTCTCTCTCTCTCTCTCTCTCTCTATCTCTATATTTTTATTTATTTATTTAATCCAAAAAAGTTTACTATTATTTCTAACCGTCGCATCGCGCAGGTTGCTACACTAGTTAAATATAATTGGAGTATTTGATATATCTAAAAAACACAATTTTAAGGATATTTTTTATATCATCTACCTAGCGATTAAATAATATCAAAATGAACGATAAAAAATGAATAATTTTTAAAATTTGATGATAGGACTTTTAAATTCAAGATTAAAGATGCTGATTTTGATTTAAATAGTTTAAAATATTTCTATCAGAACTTCAATAAATTTAGATTTTTCTACACCGTTAAGCTACAAACTCATCTTACTAGCTATTAAAAATTGACAATTTTAAAATAATTTGATCATAAGGTAAACGATGTCGAATAAATATAAAATTTTATTTCTAAAAACTTCAAATGCCCTAAATTAATTTTAACAGTGTGAATCGTCGATTTGAACAGCGTGAGGTCGAAAAAGATAACACAATACCAGAACTACTATACTATAGACAGTATAGTAGCGTTGCTCGCCATATATTATATGGGTAAAAACGTACAAAACTTTTGTGAACTACCAGCCATTTTGAATCAGCTATCTAACCTTTTATAAATTTTAATTTTATTATCTAACTTCAAATTTATTTGATTTGAGTCAATTAACGATATTTTGACTTTAAAATTTAAGGTAATTTCTGGATTTAACAAATTTATAGATGTGAGAATCGCATGAAATATACTAGCTAAATCTAAAAATATAAACGCATTCAAGTTTTGAAGTGAAAGTCTTCTTAACTGACTCAATTCAAATAAATTGAAAGATTGATTAGTAAAATTAAAATTTTAAAAGATTTAATAACCAACTCGAATGATCCATAGTTCGTCGGTGGCGGCGGCGGCGGAAGGGGATACCTTCATCTGCCACCGCCGCGGTCACCGCTGCACTTGCGTTTACGGGGAGTGCCATTCGTTGCCTTCCTCCCCTCAACGAATGAGAGCTTCGCCATGCGCTCGGGATTGCAAACAAGTGAAATCCATCCTGATTGCAAACAAGCTTAGACGGATTTATATTCTTCCTTATATCATTTTGAGCAGTTTCTTTTGCTTGATATGTAGTAAAACGTTGTGCTGCTATTTTTTAGAATAATTTCGTTTGTAGAGAGAACTATTTATATGTGAAGAAGCTTCACAGTTTAATTGTAACTTAAGTCTTTTTAGTCTCAAACGATACAACTTTTGTTTTGTTTGGTGAACTTAATCTCAAATAGTTTTAAATGGTACAATTTTCGTTCAAAAAGTGCAATGTTCATCTCAAACAGTATAAATTTTGCTCAAATAGTGTAACTTTCACCCAGAAAATGTAACTTTCATCTTAAAGAGTTCAATTTTTGTCTCAAACAGTGCAACTTTCTTCTAAAATAACGCAACTTCATCTTAACAGTACAACTTTATCTTCTTTTTTTTCTTCTCTAATTCGCGGCCTTTCTTGTAGAAGCGACGATACATAATGGTCTTTCAATGAGAAAAAAATAGTTTTCTTTTTATTCTTTATTTTTCTTTTTTTTTTCTACCTTCTGCATCTTTTGCCGTTATCGCGCCCTCTCCCTCGCCCTCTACGCAGCCACCGCCCTCGTCAGATGCGCTCTCCCGCCATGTCGTCCTTAAATCCTTCAGTACCCTCATCGTCGTCGCCATCCGCGGCCATGTGCTCCGCTGCAAGCTCACTCACGCGATCTATATCAGATCTGAGCCGGCGTCGGCGGAGGTGTGGTCGAGGTAAGAGAGTGGAGCGCGGCGTAGATATTGGGCGGTGGAGGAGAAGGAGAAGGGACAGGAAGTGGGAAGGAGAATGACAGGACGAAACGATGAGGAGGAGAAAGATGAACCTGGAGCAAAGAAAAAAGAACAGGAGAAAAAAAAATAGAAAGAAAAAGGAATAAGAGTATTTTGGTCAGTTTCTTAAAGATTCGGGCCGAATCTGCAAAATTCAAAATAGTGACCCATTTTTGCAAAAACCTAAAACTGGTGGATTTTTTTATGCAAAAAAGCTAATTTTTTGTAAAAAAATTATTATATTTTTCTCTCAAAATGAAAGGTTTAATTGGTTTGAGGCATAGACAATATGGTGCAACTGGTAGATAAAAGACGACCTCCATATAAGAGACTTATAACCTCTTTTGATCCTCAAGTTATATGGTGCATTGCGTTTTACTTTTCAAATTTTAATTTACGATAATTTCTAGCCCAAATTTTTTTAAGATTATTGTAATTAACTCATAGTACAATTCTGGAGTAATTTTATAAGTACCCTTCTAGATGTTAGATAAATCCTAGATGTTTGGTTCGGGGTTAAAGGGGGAGGGTTAAGGGGGTTAACCCCCCCCTTTATCCCCAAACAAGAAAAACAAACCCCACCCCTTGGGGTTATCCCAGGATAGGGTGGGGTTAACAAACCCCCCCCCCCCCCCCCCCCCCCCCCCCCCCCCCCCCCCCCCCCCCCTAGAATTGGGGTGGGATTAAAGTTAATCCCACCCCAATTTAATTTTTAATATAAATTTAAAATTTTAATTTTAATTTTTAAAATTTAAAATTTGTAATCTTAAAATTAATATTTTAAAATTAATATTTTAAATTTTATATTTTATATTTTATATTTTAAATTTTAAATTTTAAATTTTAAATTTTAAATTTTAAATTTTATATTTTAAATTTTAAATATTTAAAATTTTATACTTGAATTTTTTAATTTTATAAAAGTTATCTATTTAAATTTGAAATTTTAAATAAAAAACGAAAATTTAAATTCAAATATAATAATTAGGATCAAATCATTATTTTCTATTTATAATTACTCACTATTCTTCTTATTCCATATAATCTATCCAAACGCTATTTTTCTTAATTCCGGAAACAACTCAATTTTCATCCAAACGCAAAATTGGTTTATTCCAGGCTTAACCCTGAACTTAACCATATCCCTAGAATAACCAATTCTTACTTAACCCCGAACCAAACGAAAATATCACCAAAACCCCTCCAAATCTCGTAAATTATTGTGAATACCCCTATCATATCTTCTGTTTGCTCCCTGAGATGAAAGTGTAATAAAATAACACATCTACTCCTATTTACTAGTGGGTAAAAATGTATGCATACTCCTCACCTATAAGTTCTCTTGAAATGGACCCCTATAACTTAATTCTTTTTATTAAGACTTCCTGAACTATCGGTCTTTTTTATTTAGATTTTTGTAGTTAATTAAAAAAATTTGATTGAGATCTCTCACTTATAAATTTAAAAATGTTTTTAATTTTGTTAATAAAAATATTCAATTATAAAAAAAATTTCTTAAGTTGAGAAGGGTGTCAATAAAAGATTGAAGTTAAAAAGGACCATTCCAAAAATTTAAAATTTTTGGCAGTCAAAATATTATTCGTATGAGATGCGCGAGATATAGATTTTCTCCCCACCGACCCAAACGCGAATCCGAATCCGACCAGAATCCGACTTAATTTTACATTATATATAATATAAATAAATATTTAATGTTATATTTGTACTTGTATTTTAAAATTTTAGATTTTCATATAATATGTTTTAAAATAAAGTAATAAGAAATAACTATTTCGAGTTTGGGTTCGGCTCGGATTTGAGTTTTTGGTCGGATTCGAGTTTAGATATGAATTTTTAAAATCTGTCAGATTCGAATTCGAATTTTTGGTTCGGATTTTGAAAATTAAATCTGTGACCTACTTTCGTACCACAAGCGGATCACAAACACAAACTATAATAACAAAACCTTTACAAGAGACAAAATGAAGAATCAATTCACCCTAAGGTCCTGTTTAGATGCATCAATATTTTAGTTTAGATATGTTTTTTATTTACTTAAGAAGTTATCGTATTTGGCAGATGCAAAATATGATCAGATGTCTACAATGGAATAACATATTTCACTTTTTAGTCAATTTTTCGAAATAAAATATCCTACCAAATGATAGATGATAAAATCTTTCAAGAAGCAAAAATTAAACTTTTTGTCTCTAATCATATAAGAAAATTTTCATGTCGAATAAATTATTCAAGGATAATGTGACACCTTACTTCCCAGGAGGTCACCCATCATACGACTACTCTAGTCCTAGCACTCTTTCTCTTAAGCTCTTGGGCCTAGCTACCGCCCAAAATGCTATAACCGGATTAAGAATTTTTTAGTCATATTATATCTTTCATATAGGACTATCTAAAGTCTCACATTTTTTCCCCCTTTAAGTCTTGACGTTCTCGTCAGGCTCAGACTCATAAGTATCAGGCGATGTGAGCCTACCCACAACACTCATCAGTATGAGAATCTCGCTCTCCCCGTTGTATAACTTGGCTGAGCCGAAACTCATCTCACATTTCCTCTGGTAATTGGCTCTGATACCAACTGTGATGACCCACTTTCCAAGGGGTCGTCCATTCTAGAACTATTCTAGTCTTAGCATGCTTAACTCTGTTAACCTCTTGGGTCTAGCCACCGTTCAAAATAAGAGTTTTTTAGTCCTATTATATTTCATATATAGGACTATCTAGGATCTCACAGATAACTTACTCCAATATCCAGATACGGCTTAAAAAAAATACAAAACTGATAAACCTCAATTGTGATTTGACCCAATTCAGTCTTCATTACAAGTAACAAGTAAAGCAAGATACTGAATAGCATTTCAATAGTTTGGAGAAATACTATATTTTTATTTTCTTTTTGTTGCAGAATTTTTTAATTAGAGTTTTTAGTTTAGGTACATTTATCTGTCAAGGCTTAATTGCACCGGTGGTTCCTACTTTCACCCATTTTTTATTCGTAACTTTCCATTTTGCTAGTCTAGGGAGTGTTTGGTTCAGCGTAAAAAATATTTTTCTGCTTATTTGGTTCGACGTAAAAATATTTTTTCTTAAAAGTATTTTTACGGATTTAAAAAATATTAAAGTTTCATTTTTTGTTGTTTTTCGGCGAAAAATGAAAACTCAAGTTGCGTAATTTTTTTTTTCATTTATTTATTTTTTCCACCCAGCCAAAGAAATGTAAAGTTTTTTTCTTCCAACCAAACAAATATTGATAAAAAATTATTATTTTTCTACAAACCAAACACTATAAACATAAAAAAAATTTCCACCGATTTTTTTTTTTCATGAAAAGCTATTTTTTACAGTTTTACATAGAACCAAACACCCCCTAAACCTTTATATTTTATTACAGTTTAGTTCAAATCATTTAAGTTCCAGTTAGTTTTAACAAAACAGGTCCGGCAAATTCTAATAAAATTTTATCTACTCATATAGATCACAGTCATAATCTAATAGCATTCCATTAATCTCAGCAACGACTCCCAATTTTCGAAAGGGAATGGCGTCAAAAGAGAGAATCGAACTCTTACACGAAGTTAAAATAGTCGTAGATGCGAAGAACGGCATAAAGGATGGTTAAATTGAGCTTGACGCGATGAGCGTACATACAGGAGTAGGGATGTTAATGGATATGGATACCGAAATTTTATCCGAACTCGAATCCGAACGGAACGAATTTATCTGATGCTAAACGGATATAATTTCGGATACGGATATAAAAATTAAAAATCCGACGGATTTGGATTGGGGTATGAATTTTGTCTGTATTCATACTGAACCTAAACCAAAATTAATTTTACATTATATAATATGTATATAAATATTTAATATTATATTTATATTTATATTTTAAAATTTTAAATTTAATATAATATATTTGAGTCCGGCTATAGTGCTTGTAAAAGCACCAAGCATTTGGTGCTTATAAATTTTTTACCGTTAGATCTACCCTTTGGACTATTTCCATCCGTTAGATCATACTATTCAACCAACCACCCACTCAACCCTAGGAGGCCCACATCATCCTAACCGCACATCCCTTAATCCAATGATCAAAAATCTACAAGCACCAATAACTTGGTACTGGAGCTCAATTCAATATATTTTGAAATAAAGAAAAATAATTATTTCGAGTTTGAATTTTTTGGTCTGAATTTCGGATTTTTGGTCGAATTCGGACATGGATATGAATTTTTAAAATGTGTTGAATTCGAATTCGGATTCGAATTTTTAAAAGTTCGCCCGTTTACATCGCTATTAAGAGGAGAACAGGTTAGATATCAAAGTGTTAAAAGAAACGGGTAAAGATTTATGCTGTGAGGGACCAAGGCTCCAGTTATAAAAAAATAAAAAATAACGTTGAAAATTAAAATGAAAAATTGTGCGAAGATTGGGGACTAACAGAGTAACAGTGCATTTAATTAAATTAAGAGCAGGGCTGATGTGCTCTCAGGAGCATGGAGCGCTATTTTCGATGATGGAACTCTCAAATCGACGATCGGCTCCATTAGACTTGATCTAGCATATTTGAAGTATCTAAAAAATAAATTTTGTGATTTTTCGATATCGTTTACTTAGTGATCGAAAATGTTCAAAATCAACGGCTGAAAATAAAAATCTCATAAAAGTTAGTGATATAGTACTGAAATTTTTTATCAGAGACATTCAACTTCCTGTAGATAGTATAAAAAAATTTCTATCAAAATTTCATATGATTTAGATACTCTACACCGTTAAACTTGAAACGGCAGATATCAACTATTAAAAGTTGTTGATTTTGAACCCTTTAGATTGCTACGTAAATAATATCGAAAAATTATAAAATTTATTTTCTACATATTTCAAATATGCTAAATTAAGTCTAACGAAATCGATTGTCGATTCGGAAGTCCCATCAGCGAAAACGGCTCAGGAGCACGGAGGCATGAGAGCAAAGAAGACCTACTCATTAAATTAATCCATTAATTAATCACCTTTTGAGTACGAGGACATTAATCCACCGAGGGGTAGTTTCGGTAATTAAACCACGGCGCCTCGTGAATCCCGCCCGAAAACGAGGGTGGGGTGGGGTGGGGCCCACCGAAAAAGGACAAACACGGGCGCGTGACAGGTGGACAAGTGGCGAGAAATAGCGGGTGCCGCGTTTTCGAAAATTTGAAAATTTTCTTTTTTTTTAAAAAAAAAAACAAAAGTTTCGAGCCCGAGCCGAGTTTCGTCTTCTTTCCAACATTGCCCTTGCGCCGTTCACTCAATTATGCTGGTTTTTGCGACTTTTGTTTGTAATTACAGAGGGGTGGCGAGGGTATTATGGTAAAATTGAAGCATGACGTGGCTAGTTGGGTACCGGGGGAACACCAATCCGGCGGGAAAACGAGAAAGAAAAAGGCGGGGCCCACGAAATGGACGAATCACGTGCCTAACCGTTGAATGTCACAATTTTTCACATGAACACAAATAATATCTAAATATACATACTTCTAATTCACCAAAATATTTTTATTGATTTTTAAAGATTCTTTTAAATATTTTGAAATTTTGAAAATTTAATAATGTGATTTAAAGTTTAGAAAAGTATATACGAAATAAAAGAAAAAATTTAAAAATTTTGAATAGTATTAGGAGTACACAAGAAAAGGCTCTATTAGGATAAATCCTCTTTTAGCTGTTTATTCAAATTGAAGCATACTTTTCAGGTGAACTATAGTTAAGATTTTTTTTTTAATAATTACTTTCATAACTATAGAATTTTAGTTTTTCTTGTTCAGCTACTTGTTTCACTGTAATTGAATGGCGTAAAATCTAAATTTTTCAGTAATAATATTTTGTTATTTTCTTCCTCACTCTTGGTCTTTTTGTAATTGACTTCAATTAACAATTAACATATCTTGATGAGTTTGAATTTCGATTAAAGATAAAGTTTCAACGTACCAAACAACGAAAGTAAACCTTTACAATCAAAAATTACTCCATCCTTCTCGACTTACATTAAAACAAACACACCCTTATTAAAGGGGATAGTTACATGCATAACTCTAAAAAATATTTGACTTCTATATTTATTACTAAAAAATTTAAGTGATAAAATTTATTTTTAATTTTTTTTTATTACTTATATATTTTCATTCGTCACCTGTTCTCGAGTTAATTCCAGCATAATTTCACCCTCAAGTCTAACTCCTAAGTTGTAATAGTTAGATTTACATTCTTACTCTTGTGATATACTCTTATGCAAAATTGTGTTATATTATTTTTTCTGAGTGAAATTTAATGCATTGGTTTTGTTTACGTCTTGAACGGATAGAAAAAATTCTATCCGTTCGGCGGGTCTGTACACGCGCCTACGAGAGCTTCCGCTGTGGAACGGGACTGGGCGTGACAGATTGAGGTGAACATTCTCGCTCTTGTGATATGCCCTCATCAAAACTGTGTTATGCTATTTTTTCTGGGTGAAATTCAATGCATTGATTTTATTTACGTCTTGGACGGATAGAAAAAATTATGTCCGTTCGGCAGGTCTGTGCACGCGCCCGCGAGGACTTCCGCTGTGAAATGGGACGAGGCGTGACAGATTGAGGTGGAATAAGAGAGGTAAATTTAAGAAAAGTTGAAACTTTATAGAGAAATAGATTTCATCACTAAAGTTTATTAGAAATATATCTTGAAGAGCAAATGAATAAATTTATAGGATTAATGTCTAGTATTAATATTAGACTAACAGAACTAATTAACTCGAAAGATATATTGTAGATTAAACTAGTAAATTATAGATTAACTCTACTCTACTTTCATAAGGTAGAGGTTTTATAATAGATGAGGGGCAGTGAAAAAGATAGCAAATAAGTCACCCTTAAGAATAACTCAACAAAATTGGTTTTCTTTTCCAATTTTAGCCATGCCATCAACTTCAATAACTCAAATAAATAAAAATCTAATGCGACATTAAATTAAGACACTGTTTGAAACCGCAGAGAAAATGCACTACATGTGACAAAAATATGCGACTTCAAATATTTTATACGTTTTTGTGAAAAATATTATATTGTGTAGGTTGCAACCAATTCGTTATTGATATAAAATTTGTGACCACACCGGAAGAAAAAAAAGAATATATCTCTATATATTTTTATTCCGACTCTTTTTTAATACTAACTTTAAACTTGTTGGACCTAAACTATCGGTCCAAAATACTTAAGCCCAATTATTATTAATAGGACGTGTGACCTTATATTCCTAATCAGAACATATTTTTCCTTCGATGTGGAACAATTGGGGTGTTACAAAGTCTTTCCATTGGGATCCTCCTGTTCTCCCATCAACCCTGTTGTGTAACACTTTATCCCGCATAGCACTTAATTCTCACACTTTCGGCTGGTATTCGGGTATAATACCAATTGTTACTAGGATGCGTGACCTTATATTTTCAAAGACTATTATGCTTCGTTTATTTTTTTTGAAAATAAATTTAGCTGAAAATATGAATCAACTGGGCTTCGAACTCGGGATCTCGGATAACAACCACCAAGCCTTTTGCCACTTGTGCTAGGGAGGGTTAGTGATGTGAGACTATTATTATATTACAAAAATTCTCAAGACACATGGTAGGAACTGCAGATACAAACTAGGGTGTGTTTTTTTTTTACAAGTCCGGGGCTGAAGCGATGAGTTTGTGTAACTGAAGTTCGCAGATGTTTGGAAACAGTTGCCATTTTAGACTTCGGTGGGTTCCGCACGGCCAGCAACTTTCCGTACAGCGCGAACTCGCAACATCACGCCCTCCATGAGTGACGTCGAGTTCCTCCGCACACGGAAGGAGTTCATTCCCATGCTTCGATGGAGTGTGGTTCGATATTACCGAAACCCCCCCTTAGCTACAATATTCCATGGCAATTTGCCCCATTGCACTACTGGTTTGCCCTAGTTCAACAAAATACATATAGACTTTTTCATTAAAATAAAACTTAAACAACTCTATGCTGCAGCAGAAGCAGGGGCTCTAAATTAGAGCTACTGCTTCCGAGCCGAAAGTAAATTTTCAGCTTCCTATAACAGTAATTATGGACTTTTCATTTGCAGCTGGTGCTTCTCAGAAAACAACATGAAACTGGTCTCAAACAACATAGGAAGTAAACTTGGCTAAGACTCCATTTGGGATTGCAAAAAAACTATGCTCCGTAGTTAAAAAAGCACAACGAAAAAGTACTCCATTTGTCTCCGTATGTAATATCACGTTGCGGTGAATCACACTAAATCAGTTAAGATATATCCTCAGCAATACTATCGAAAAACAAAAAGGCATATCTTTATATGCTTTCGTCCCAACTCCTCTTCGCCCAATTGCGTTAGGCAGCCCTCAACACCACTCGGACCTCAATACAACTTATTGAGGGGTTTAAAATCACAAAAAGCCCATAGACCTTGACACACTTGTTTCAGTGTAGCAACTAAACCCACAACTCCTGATTTGGCTCAAAAATAATTCACTATTTATCTGATGTTACTAGGTTTGATTTGGTGCAACAACTATCACCTACAGTGTTTAATTCGGTGATAATTGGTCATCAACGGAATAATTAACATTCTAACTATAGATAATTAGTGAGTTCTTTAGCATCAAATCAAATTTTATGTCTCAGATTGAAGTAAGTAATAGGTTAGTGGCTTACAATAATGGATCACATGGTAGTAATGACAAGTGGATTATAACAATTTTAACCCATTTTAAGAGGGACAAAAAAAATCATAATTTACAGATTTAAACCTTCTATTACACCAAAATAGATATGCAATTGCACGGAACTATTACCAGTACCAAGGAAAACAATCAAAACCAGTAAAGCCAGCACTAACCAAAAATCTTCACTACAAATTTATATACATGAAAACATAAAAATATCTGGAGATTTGGTACCTTGCTAGTAATCCATAGGAAGGTCCCAATCATCGTCGTCTACATTTCTCATTCTCCTAAATTTGTCCCCGCTACGTCTTCTGAATCCGTAATACTCGCCACTCTGATCTCCATATCCATGCTTATTTTGAGTGTCCCAGATACCCTACAACATAAGAAGGATATGTAGTTACTTCAGCGAATAAAGCCTCTCAAAATCTTCCACCACCACATGGCGTTTTTTTTTTTTTTTTTTTCCACCGAACCAAAGAAATGTAGATTTTTTTCCTTTCAACCAAACAAATGTTGATGGAAAACTACTTTTTCTTCCTATAAACCAAACACTACAAAACGTATAACTTTTTTTCCACCGAAATTTTTTTTCCACGGAAAATTAATTTTCATGGTTTTAGGTTGAACCAAATGGACCCTTAACGAAAATAATCAACAAGAATTTCCCAATCCATCGGACGCCTAATACTCCTACAATCCAAAACTGCTCACAAAGAAAAACAATTACTAAAAAAGATTAGGAAAATATACTATAACCACGATTATTTAAATTCGAGGATTCCCCAAGGAGAAAAAAAGGGAATAAATTAAGGTCTCTGAGGTTCCCTATTGCAATCACACCAATCTGTATCTCCCATGCTCTAAAATGCACTGCATATTTAGAAGCGATCTCCCATGCTCTAAAATGCACTGCATATTTAGAAGCGATCTCCCAGCAATTTATGCCGTAAAGTGTAAAAGTAACACTAACACTTGATTCGCTTGACAAAGATTGGATCTTATGCCTTATCAAAGTACTTATTTCTGGCCAAATTCCATCATATTTTGCTCTTTCCAATTTAAGTTATCAACTGGTAAACATCCTCTAGGGACCTTGTTTTCCACCCTATCCAACAAGATGTTCATATACAAACCTTTGTTATTCTTTGGACTCGAGAAACTGCATCATCATGCACTAAAATGGTGTCATTAAATACTTCAAGGATGTCTTCAACAAACAGGGAGTACGTACTCACCTGCAAAGGAGAAGTATTGTGGCAGAATGTCAAAAGCTAGCATGAGTTAACAAACTCACTTTTTATAATAAAGGGTTTTTTTCATCAATTACCAAACTTGCAGGGATGATAGAAAAACCAAAGGAGTCAAGCTCAAGCGACTCCACAGCCCCTGAATTTATGTTGAAAGTAAAGCCACGAACCTTTTAAGTAGAAAGGAAAATATTTAGGGACTAAAAATAGAAAAAGGAACAAATTTCGTTGGTTCAAGTTCACAAATATTATTGGAAATTTCACCACATGTACGTTTGAAAACTAAACTCACCTTACCAACATTTTGCCGACCTGATGTTACAACATTGTATCCTACCTAACAAACAATAAATAATAAGCATTTCTGATATAATTAAAACTACTAATTGCTTAAAACAAAAAAGATTTTTACATATATTAGTCTGAAAGATTATCTATTTAGTATTTACAAATATATCCCAACAAAAACTGAATTATTGTCTACGCCCTTCAATAATTTGATTCCACATATATCCTTAAACTTAAAAAAGCTCTCCTCTTTTAAAAACCTTTCTGTAATACAAAAGAAACTTCTCCCATGAATTGGGTGACTCCCAAGTCCCAACTTAGGAAGAGTATTTTGTAATCCTTCAAGTTCTATGCATAAAATTTTAATTTCAGAAAGTTTATAAATGTAAATGGATGATTTTGTAAGGATATATGTAAGAGCCCCTAAATAAAAAGATTAGCCTAAGACATCTTGAGAAATTCAGAACAAATTTTGTTGATTTTGTTGATAGTAGGAAAAAAATTACTCAACTAGAACTAAACCGACATACCAAACTATCTAGGCCGATCATCTTAAGTTCATTTTCTATCACACTCTCATCTTGGACGAGCACAACATCCCCAACCTGCAAATATACTATGATAAAAATATTTGGATATGCAAAAGTATATCAAAGTTAATGCAGTAAGAAAGTGCTTTATAGATACTACATTATCTCAATATAGCAGACTAGAGAACAACAAGAATGATTAAAAAAGACAAAAGAAAAGAAAAATAAATTCCACATGCAAGACTATAAGGAAAAAAAAAAAAAACTAGAAAAAGGAAGGGAGAAAAGCTTTCGGTGGTGGGGTCATGAGGGAAGAAATTCCAAAACATAACAACAAATAATGCATTAAAGTTGCTCTTATGATTTATGAATTGTTCGGTAGATCAACACTGAGTATGACCAGTAGAACTTAGTTTAAGTATTATTATAGCCTAAATGTTAAACTACTAATAAGACGACCAGGAGAAGTAAGATAACTCTTAGAAGAATGAATGCTGCTGCAGAATAGTCAATTGACCAAAAAAAATGCTCACGCCAATTAAGTGCTTAAAATGCTAGTAAGATATGTTTGCTATTTTTTTTGACAAATTTGACACTCAACCGAAGCTAGCATCCACGAATGGTTGAAAAGGGTGATGCAGGTTCTTTTTCTAAATTTAACCTCTCAGAACCTTTGATCCCCAGCTCCTAAAGTGTGTCTTGATCAATCATATTTCTTCCACAATAACTAAAGTCCGATCTCCGCTGCATTGCTTGTGGAAATATTTGTCCGCATAAAGTGTTTCAACTTACCAAACTCACCTCTCTGATGTATGTTAATATATCTATACTAGAACAATTGTAAGCCTGTGAGATGTAGGATAAACCAACCTACAAAGCCACCTATCTCATCATACTTTAAACAATTGTACAATTAATAATAACTCACTACAGAAAGGTAGCAAGTGATCAACAATCCATGGAACAAGATGGCAACTATTCCTTTAGTATCATAGACAAACTTATTCAATCTAAATGATGCACAATTTTAATAGTTAGAAGTGCACTAGGCATGCCACTAGATAAATAAATAATCCAAAAAGAGAAATAGAGAGTACAGAAAAAAAGAGTGGTTACACTATAATTAGTGTAATAAACATATATCTGAAAAGCTTTTACCTGATATATATCCTCAAGAAGGAACTTCTCAATTTCTCCTGAGAGCAAATTTGGCCTCACTTCCACTAAAGCTACAACCCACTGAAGTAATGCCAACACAAGAAAAATAAAGTCACCACATCTGAAAGAGCAGAGTAGTGGCTCAATTAGCCACTATTATTACAACAAAGCATAAAATGTTACATATGAAATCCACTAAAGATAATAATTGAAAGAAGAGTAAGATATTATGTATGATGAACACCTAAAATTACCCCTCTTCTATACATGAAAAATTTGAAGTCTGCAGAATAGGAATCCAAAGCTATGCAAGAAGAAGCCTGCTGCACACCCTTGTGACAAATTTCAAATAGGTTTATATTGAAAAGTTCAGATCTCGATTGCAGCCAAATTAGCAGATAGTGCAGATTCAACTCCGATGTGTATAGACATTATATTTCTCCAATAGAAGGAAACGATGAATATTGCTATTTGAAGGGCCAAATGACTCAAAAAGATACAGAGATGAAAATTATCCGTCCTCTAGTTTAGTTTTAAAAGCATTATAAGCCAAATCCTGGTACGAATGATCTTGTATACATGATCACATAGCAAAGAACTGAAATTCCACAACTATCTCATCAAAGAGGCCCTTATATAGGGAATAGTGTTGCTCAATGAAGTGTAGATTGATTAGTGCTATTAGAAGAAGTACTATACTGAAATTACCCAAACAGCTCATCTCTGCAGCAAAAATGGAAGCGCTCCTAATCAGAGCTTTTGCTCTCAGATCTGAAAATCAAAATTTTTTTTTTACTTCCCGCCACAATAAAAGCTTTAAACTATTCTATTTGCCAAACAATCCAGTAGAGATAACTGTAGTGACAGGCAGATGCAGAAGCTCCAAATTACAGCTTCTGCTTCTGGTAAAAACGTTAGAAACTCATTTCACTTGCTATTTTCAATTAGAGCAGTGGCGAAGCATGCACGAATTGTTAGGCCAGTGATTGAGGCAATTACCAATGTCGTATCGACCCAAAGCTGCGAGACGAATCCCAAGCTCCGCGCAGATCGGACGCTGATCACCTGCTTCGCCAGCAAGCTCGATCTCCTCATCATCCCCCTCCTTCCCCCCTTCGCCCTCGTCGCCTTCGCCGCCTCCAAACCCTCCGAATCGGACGGAACCAACTCCCCCTCCCCGGTCTCCATCCCCCTCTTCAGCTCGAGGAAATCGAAGCTCGAGCCCCCCGAAACCCTAACCCTAGCATCGGAGCTCGATCCAGCCGCTTCCTCGACGGATTCGCCGCTTCCTCGCTCTCGATCCGAGGGTTCGTCGCCGTCGCCGCCGCCGCCGCCGCTCTCGGCGCTCGATCGGGCACGCGCGGCGGCGCAATTCGCCTCGGAAATGCGGAGAAATTGGCGAGAAACGGATCGGTTAGGGTTGATTCGGGGATTGCGTAGGGCGAGATTGGGTGGGGATCGGAGGAGGAGGAGGAGAGGCCTCCGAGCTAGGGTTTGGAAATCGCGCGGCGGCGGGTGCGGCCGAAGTGGCGCGCAGTCGCACATCTCGAAGCTCTGTGCGCACCCGTGGAGCTGACGATGGATAAAAGGCAAAAATTAGGCTAAATTACAAAATCCCCCTCAGCATACAACGTTACTTTAATTTGAACCCTCCCGCATTTTATTGCTACTTCAAAGGCCAATTTCAAACGCAACCCTCTAAAACTTCAAAATATCATTTTTACCCCTTTAAATATATAATAAATCTATCACAAAATATCCCCCTAAACTCCATAACCCTAAACCCTTTAGGCCCTGTTTGGATGCGCAGTAAAAAAATTCCATGGAGTCTAAATATCGTAGTATTGCTTCGGATGAAATGTGGAATCCTGTAACTCCAAAAAAATTCCATGGATTCATTTTAAAAGCCGTTTGGATACAAATTATACAATTCCATAGAATTTCTCACAATCTTTAAAAAATTAGCCATTAGAAACATTAAATTTAAATTATTAGCTATTTGGATTCACATAGTACGATTTCAAAAGATTTCTGCAAACTAAAATTTAATTTGAAATTTGAAATTTGAAATTTAAAATTTAAAATTTAAAATTTGAAATTTAAATTTTGAAATTTGAAATTTGAAATTTGAAATTTGAAATTTGAAATTTGAAATTTGAAATTTGAAATTTGAAATTTGAAATTTGAAATTTGAAATTTGAAATTTAAAATTTGAAATTTGAAATTTGAAATATGAAATTTGAAATTTGAAATTTACAATTTGAAATCTAAAATTTCAAATTTCAAATTTCAAATTTCAAATTTCAAATTTTCAAATTTTAAATTTTAAATTTTAAATTTTAAATTTTAAATTCAAAAATTAAATCTAAAATTTAAAAATTTAAAAGTTATAATTCCAAATTTTAAATTTTGAAATTTAAAATTTAAATTTTTGAAATTTGAAATTTAAAATTTAAAAATTGAAATTTAAAATTTAAAATTTAAAATTTAAAAATTTAAAATTTAAAATTTAAAATTTAAAATTTAAAATTTAAAATTTAAAATTTAAAATTTAAAATTTAAAATTTAAATTTTGAATTTTGAATTTTAAATTTTAAAATTTAAAATTTAAAATTTAAAATTTAAAATTTAAAATTTGAATTTTGAATTTTAAATTTTAAAATTTTAAAATATATTTTATAAGTAAATAAAAATTTAAATTTTAAATTTTAAATTTTAACTTTTAACTTTTAACTTTTAAATTTGAAATTTTAAATTTAAATTAAAATTTTAAAATTTAAAATATAAAATTTGAAATTTGAAATTTGAATTTCAAAATTCAAAATTTGAATTTAAAAATTTAAATTAAAATCAAAAATTTAATATTTAAAATTTGACATTTAATTTAAATTTTTAATATTTAAAATTTAAAATTTAAATTTTGAAATTTAAAACTTAATACATTTTTGGTGTGAGAGAGCTAGCCCAATAATGATGGAATTTTTTTCCTTTGGTTGGATTGGATTATAAGTTTACTCCATTTTTTGGAGTATAGTCTAACTATACTCCAAAAATTACTCTATTTTTTTTGCTTCCAAACGCTTCGTAGGAAAATTTTCCTACGGGCGTAGCATAGTTTAACTATTCTTTATAAACACATCAAAAACACTTTATAATTTGAATAAGTATTTATAAAATGATACAACTATTAGCGCTAGAGTTTATAAAAAAACGTGACTCAACAAAGCTGGACCGAAATTTTTGTTGAATTCGATAATTTTACAATCGACGCGATAAAATTTTTTAAACGATTATAACTTTTCGTTTGGGTGTCCGTTTTCAACGTACAATCCCACTTCGATAAATAGTTTTCAAAATCTACGCATCATATTGTAAAGCTTTTCCGTTCAAGTTTGAGACTCAAATTCAACTATATTTTAAAATTATTTTTTATAAAAATTATATTTTTTCTTTTTTCAGTCCAATAGTTTGGCTATTTCTGATTGATTTAGGTTTAGAAATATATTAGATTTATTATATTAGTACAGCTAATGTTAATTCTAAATTAATCGTATATATATATGATGTGTTTGGTTCGAAGTCGGAATCGGTATCGGAATCGAAATGAGAATAAGCTGGAAACGAAATTGGAATGATTAATTACATCATTCTGTTTGGTTCGCCACCTGAATCGGAATCGGAATGAACCATTTTCATTGTCGGTGTTTGGTTCAGATAGATATCAGAAACGTAATCAAATTAATATACTAATTTTATCTTTATAATATATTAGTTTAAATTCAAACTGAAAATTAAATATTAAAAATTTATGTCAAAATTTTAAAATAATGTCAAAATTTTAAATATATTTTTAAAAAAATTTAAAATTTGAAATTGAACGGATAATTCAAAATATAAAACTAAATTTCGATTTATTCAAATTCAAACTTAAAATTATAATTCAATTTCAATTTGAATCCATAAATTTAATTTAAATTTTAAATAAAATTTGAATAAAACTTTAGATTTTAAATTAAATTTAAATTCAAATTCAAATTTATAAATTAGATTCCAAATGCTTGATTGAATTTTAATTTTTAATTTAAGTTCAAATTAAAATTAAAATTTATAAATAATTTTTAAACTTAAATTTATGTTTTAATTAAAAAATAAGTTTAAAGAATTCCAAAGTAAACGTTATTATTGTCAACTCAAATTTTTTTTTTGTCCTTTTTTCCTTTTTTTTTTTTTGCGCATAAAGAATTCCAAAGTAAACGTTATTTTTGAAATTTACATATTTACTCTAGGTATTCATAATTTCATATACCTAACAAAAATATCATTATTCCTCTCACCTCCTTTTTCTCTCCCTCTCTTCCGCTGCCTCCACACCGACTCACCCCCTGCGCCGTGATGCTTTTGTTGGCTATTTATTATTAGGCTAAAATATGTTTAATTTTTTATCCCGTGATAATAGATCCAGAAGACAAATAAGTTGAATTGGGTGAGCCTAATAAGTTGAGTGGAGGTGTGATCCACAAAAGACCCAACGGTAAGAGGCCCAATAATAAATCCAACGTTCAAGTAGGTTGAGTCAGGTCGAAGCCCGCGAACATTATGGTTGAGCCCTTAAGTGCGATGAATGCGCCCTTCCTATCAGCACGTAGTTTTGAAATAATTGGTTAGTGTTTACGATCTACAGCTTCGTCTGCTATCTCACTACTTTCGCCACCCTCATCCTCGACCCCGCCTTCAAATCCCGCCTGGCCGCCATCCTCTCCGCGAACCGACCAACAACACTGCAGAAGTATTTCTATTCTCAAACTAAAAGGAAATTTTGTTTTGCGATATTAATTAATTCAAAAAAGGATAAATAAATGAAAATAACATCAGATTTATGCACGCAAGTACGGAGGGTTTTACACTGAAAATACACACAAGACAACACGAACTTACAATTATATTACTGTTCCAAATCCTCATATTTTACGATAATATCACAAATCTTATTATTATTATTACATAAGTTCCACAAATAAATCGTATTAATGTTTTTTTTTTCTCACTACTTCTTGATTGAGCTAAACAATCGTCTCCACAACCGAGTTGCTGTAGTCCACGGACGCCGCCTTCTTCTCCTCCTCCTCCTTCTCCAGCACGGCTTCGCCGTTGCTGCGGCCGTTGGCGTCAGCATAAATCTGGTCGTCGCCGGAGATCTCCTCGAGCGAGCGGCCCTTCGTCTCCGGCACGAGGAAGGTGAAGAGGAAGCCGACGAAGTTGACGGCCGCCAGCGCGATGAGCACGTCGCGGACCTTGCGGCCGTCGCCGCCGACGGTGTAGTTCTGGATCCAGAAGGCGCCGACGACGGCCCCGGCCTTGCCGGCGGCGGCGGAGATGCCGTGGCACGTGGAGCGGAAGCGCGCCGGGAAGAGCTCGGCGGGGACGATGAAGGTGGTGCTGTTGGGCCCGAAGTTGGCGAAGAAGAAGGTCAGCCCGTAGAGCACCGCGAACTCCGTCGGGTGGCCACCGCAGAAGCCCGTCTTGGAGCTGCTGCACTGGTAGCCGCGGAGCTTCGTGTACAGCCCGCCGACGATCGCCATGAAAATCGACATCAGCAGGAAGCCGCCCAGCTGGATCACGAACCGCCCGATCCGGTCGATCAGGAAGACCGTAAACCAATACCTGTGAATAGAATTATTTTACATGGTATCAGAGACGAGCTTACACGGTCCATCCAGCATGAAAAGTATGAAAACTTAGAAAGTCTGTGTGGTCGTACCCGGGGACGGTGGCGAAGAGGGCGACGAGGAACATGGACTTGGCGACCTCGTAGACCTCCTGGATTGCGTTCATCTGCGACCCCTTCGGGAGAATCCCGGCGGCGGAGTACACGTCCTTCTGCGTCAGGTTCATCGTGTAGAACGCAACGTCGAGGAGGAACCACGTCGTCGTCGTCCCCAGCAGGTGCATGCCGTGCCGCGCCGCGAACTCCTTAGAGAACAGTCCGTACGCCTGGGTTTGCCGGTACGACGACGACGGCGACTCCGCCTGCTTCCCCTCGCCCTCCGCCTCGGCGATGTCGGCGTCGAGCACCTTCCGCATGTCGGCCGCCGCCTTCGCGTGGTTGCCCTCGACCAGGGCGGTGAACCGCGCGGTCTCGGGCATCTTCATCCGCCAGTAGTAGGTCGCCGCCGCCGGCACAGCCCCTAGCATGAGCACGATTCGCCACACGAAGTCGCCCTGCCGTTGCGCCGACAGCGTCGGGTTCTGCTGGAACGACGGCGCGTCGTACTTTATCAGAAATAGCTTCGAGACGGTCATGGCGACGAGGCCGGCGACAAGAATGCCGCATCCCTGCATGTAGGGGAGTACAAAAAAAAATTTATACCTACTTTTGAATGTACAGATAGTATCGCGCATTTTCTTTAAAATTTAGTTATATATATATACATAGATTTTAAAAGAAAGAACCGAATATAAAACAAACACAAACTAGCTAGATACCAAATGGGCACACACCTAGAACAAATTAATAAATGAATCCATAGTTTTCTCTCAAAAGAATATATTGCTATATTTGACACCAATATAATTATCTTTTTTAAAATGCTAATTTTATATAATTACATATGTTGTGAGTAATTATTTTTTATTATCTCTGTTTAGCTTGCAATTCATCTCAGCAGGATGATGAAAGAAGAAAAAAAATCTATATATTTTTTTTTTTGCCAAACACTTAAAATACAAAAATTACAAGCAACCAATAATCTGCTTCCACACTCTTAAATAAAATGTTATTGGAAAAAAAATAAAAAATCGGCAACAATACCAAACAAAGTTTAAATTTATAGCTCATATTACTTATATTTTAATATATAGATACGCAAATATATATATTTCAAGAAGGTCCGAACTCATACGCGCGTGCATGCATAAAATATTTGTTCGAATTCGGATACAGATCAGAAATAAAAGAAAAATGAATGAGAAAATTTTAAACCAATATATTTTGGCCGACGACCGACCTGCATGGCGAAGACGGCGGCAATGAACCCGCCGCGCGTGCGCTGGTTGGCGTACTCCGACATGATGACGGCGGAGAGCGGGTAGTCGCCGCCGATCCCGAATCCCAGCCAGAAGCGGAAGAAGCAGAGTGTCGCGACGACGGACTGCGGGGTCGAGCCGAGGGAGAGGCCGGAGGCTACGGCGCAGCCGACCATAGTCATCAGTGTGATGCCGTACACCTGAAGTCGCAGTTACAAATTCGGCATTCGGATTAAATTCGACATTTATTTATTAAAATTCAGTATTCCGCAAAAAAAAAAAAAAGAAGAAGATATATTTAAACAAATAAAAAAAAATTATGTTTGTAATACCACTTTAAGATAAAAAGGAAAAAGAAAATCTAAAATAAGAAAAACATGAAAATTTGTTATTTATTTGGCCTTGGCATATACGTGTTGGCTTAAATGGGCCAGCATCCTGTCCTGTGGCGGGAGGTCATGTTGGGCCGAGTCATGTTCGAAATGGCGTGAGGCTAGATGGGCCGAGTCATGTTCGAAGTGGCGTGAGGCTGGTGGGGCCGAGTCACAATCGAGACCCGTGGGCGCTATATCTGTACGCTTTAAGGGTGCGTTTGGTTCGGATTATCCTGGCAGGATTACAGGCAATTCTGCCAGGATTAATGCGTTTGATTCATCCGGTATGCAATCTGTTCGGAATTGCAGCATTACAAAATGTGTAATATTACACCGAAAATATTACCGAGGGGGGTGGGGTGTATCTTGGATTACTGAAGACAAGTAATCTTGCATGTTATATAAAATTACAAGTTTACCCCTCCAATTTTTGAAACCCTTCAATACGTCATGTTAAAAATTTTAAATTAAAATTTTGAATTGTCAATTTTTAAATTTTAAATTTTACATTTTAAATTTTCAAATTTTAAAATATAAATTTCAAATTTTAAACTTCAAAATTTCAAATATTAAATTTAAAATTTTAAATTAGAATTTTTAAAATTTAAAGTTTAAATTTAAGTTTTAAATTTTAAATTTAAAATTTAAAATTTTAAATTTAAAATTTAAAATTTTAAAAATTTTAAATTTTAAATTTTAAATTTAAAAATTTAAAGTTTAAAATTTAAAATTTAAAATTTAAAGTTTAAAATTTAAAATTTTAAATTTAAAGTTTAAAATTTAAAATTTAAAATTTAAAATTTAAAATTTAAGTTTTAAATTTTAAACTTTAAATTTTAAATTTCAATTTTATATTTTTAAACTAAAATATTAAATTTGATATTTTTTTTCAGATTTAAAATTTAAAATTTAAAAATCTAAAATTTAAAATTTAATTATTTAATTATTTAAAATAAATTTAGTAAAATTTTTTTTTTGTAAACAGTAAAAAAAAAGTTTGCTAAATATGACTAAGGGCAATTTTGGAATAGACTACATTTTATTGTCAAGATTACTGAATTTTATAAATTGAACCAAACATAGTAATTCTATATATATTGTAATCCAATATTATATTACTGAATTAACCAAACACAGTAATACAACATCAGTAGTAATCTGATTCAGAAAATCAAGATACCTGGATATGTCGACATATTCTGTAATACTACATAACTTGAACCAAACGCATCCTAAGGCCTTGTTTGGTTCGGGGATAAGCAAAAAGTGACTATTCCAGGGATAGGTATAAATTGAGGTATAAGCGGGGATTAAATCAATTTTGCGTTTGGATGAAAAGTAGATTTTTCTCGGGAATAAGGAAAATAGTGTTTGGATGGTTTGATTGGAATTGCGAGGATAAGAATAATTATAATTTTAAACAATAATATTTTATCTAATTAATTAAGACGAAATATTAATTAAGTAATAATTTAACTTATTTAATCTACTAAATAATTATGAATATTGCTAAAAACCCATAATATTAATAAATAAATTAATTGGTAATTAATAATTTAATTAATTACAAATAAATTAATTTAATAAAATAATGAATTAATAAATAAATTAGTTAATAATAGTCAGATGATTAATTAAGAAAATAATTAAATTACTCAAAATATTAATTAATTAAACAATATAATTAAATATTTAATTAATAAATTAATTAAAATAATGAATTAATTACTCAAAAAAGTAATTAAATATTTATTAAAGTAATAAATTAAATAGTTAATTAATTATCTAGTTAATTAGTAAATAAAAATAATATATAAATTATTAATTAAATAATATTTATTATAAATCTAGCTTGGATATTTTATTCTTTTATTATTAATTAAATATATTATGTTTATATAATTTATGTTTAAATAAATTTATAATCTTAATTAAATTTAGAATTAAGCTTGGAATAGCGCTATTCCGTCAAAATGATGGAATAGTTTATCCCAGCTATTTCGGAATAACCGAGAATAACGAAGTTTGACCGGGATAAAATATCCCGGCTAAACTTCGCTTCGTTTGGCGGAATAGCGGGGATAACTTCGTTATCCCCGCTTTAACCCCCGAACCAAACGGGGCCTAAGTGAATTGGTTGCGTATTTCTAACAGCTCGAATTTTTGGGATTAATGATTAGCGCCAACGATCCGACAATACGTACCCATTTGCATGCAATTTATAACTCCATGGTCCAAAAAGTGATGACCTTATAAAATCGAAGGGCACCGCAACAATTTTATTCTATTATATCAATAAAATTTATATCAAAATTAAATTATCGTAAAATATATTTTATTTTAGCAGTTCGTGCCGTTTTAGTAATGTAAATTATATTATTTAGTTATTCATTATTACAAGATTTATAGCAATGATTTGCAAAGATTTCTGTCTAAACAATTATTATTGTAAATAATAATTATTCATTATAATAATATTTATTGTTTAAAAAGAATGAATTTTTAGCAGTGGAGGTTCAGATTAATTTGACTTTGTTACCATATTACAAAAAAATTAATTTAATTTAAAATAGCTACAAAATATATTCAATAACTAATATACTATCTCCTACTATGTATATATATCCTGTAATTTATAAACCGTAGTATAGCGTACGCTCTATCATTTTAGCAATATGTTTTTATAGGCTATATATATACCGTCCACGGGAGGTTTTTCTCTTTTGAGATTTTTCTATAAAATATTCATGCTAAAGATGAATAATAGGTTAAAAAAATTTGAATTATTTGAATAATTTATAAGTAACTCAGAGTCTGTTTGGTATTAAAATTCGTCTATTGTTAGTAGGCAAAATAAAATTAAGGTGAAAGTATATATAGAGATATACTTCGTTCCTTAGTAGAGTCGTAGAAAATTTATAGTAATTGAAATGCAATATTTCGTTTGGAAACAAATATGTATTTCTTAATATTATTTTCCTGTGATTTTTCAAGAGTAATTGTTGATTTAGGGCCCTCTCAGTCACAAGATGAATGATATCAAATAATTATGATATTTATTCTCTAGGTACTTCAAATATTTTAAATTAAATTTAACGAAATCGATCGTCGATTTGAAAGTCTCAGCATTGAAAATGACTTGATAGCACACAAGCCTATCTTTCTATATATAGAGTCCGGTTTGTGTGTTTTTAGAAGTACGAGAGCTTCCATACTATCAAGTTGTTTTCAATAATAGAACTTCCGAATCGATGATCGATTCCATTAGATTTGATCTAAAGTATTGAAACTATTTAGAAAATAAATTTTATAATTTTTTGATATCATTTGCCTAGTAATCGAAAAAACTAAAAATTAAGGGCTAAAAATAAAAATCTCACAAAAAATAATGATATGACACTAAAATTGAAGAATTTTCTATTAAAATTTCACATATTTTGGATATTTTTATACCGTTAAACTTATAAACGTCTCACCACGATCATTAAAATTATTGATTTTGGGCCACTTCGATCACAAGGTGAATGATATCGAAAAATCGCGAAATTTATTTTCAGATACTTCAAATACTCTATATCCAATCTAACGGAGTCGATCGTCGATTCGAAATTTCTAGCATCGAAAACAACTTGAAAGTACGGAATCCTCCGTACTTTCGAAAGCATAGTAACCTAGTTCATATACGTATGAATATATTTTTAAGAATGAATAATTATTTATATACCCCTCAAAAATTTCTGAAATATTTTATATACTTTTATTTTTTTTGTTTCAAATATACCTCTCGTTTATTTCTCTTTTATTTATAAATAACCTCGTTGTTAATACCCATTAAGTCATTTCGGATTAAATCTGAATTAAATTTCTGCCAGAGTTAAAAAGAAGTCCAAATACCTTTTTTTACCCCTAACTTAAGAATAAATAAGACAAGTTGAGGACGATAAAAGGGTATATTTGAAAGGTAAAAATAGTAATTTCATAGAGACAATGGTTGTTCCTAACCGTTCGCTAATAGAATCTAACTCTAAGGATATATTTGAAAAAAACTTAGAACGTTAAAACGGTATTCTTAATATTAGCCTTCTAAGCGAGGTAAATAAAAAAGTCTGAAACTTTTCAGGAGCATATAGGGGTGGTAATCCAGCTCGCTGTTCGCGAGCTAGCTCGTGTTCGGCTCGAAATGAGTTCGAGATCGACTCGCTCGTTTAGTAAACGAGCCGAACGCGAGCTGAATTTTTCAGCTCGTTTAGTAAACAAGCCGAACACGAGCTGAATTTTTCAGCTCGTTTAATAAACGAGCTGAACACGAGCTGGGACCAGCTCGCTCGTATTCGACTCGATAACAGCTCGAATATATATATTTAATATTTATATTATTTATATAATATATATAAATAAATAATTATATGAAAATATATTTTTGTATTATTTGATTTTTATCTTAACCTAAATTAAAGCCCAACTCAATTATAAAAAATCAATTTATACGTAAAATTTCAACCATTAGATCAAAGTCTAATGGATAAGATTTCATAAATTTATTTTCTATCTATATATATATCATTTCTAATCATTTTACCTTATTATTTCTAAGCCAGCTCGTGTTCGGCTCGTTAATAAACGAGCCGAACACGAGCCGAATTTTTCGGCTCGATACTTAAAAGAGCTCGCTCGTGTTCGGCTTGTTTATGAAACGAGCCGACCCCGGCTCGCTCATGTTCGGCTCGTTGACACCTCTAGGAGTATATAAACAATTGCCTCTTTACCGTACATGAGTACAGGTACGTAGGAATGAACGCAGGTACGTACCTTCTTGCGGCCAAGGCGGTCGCCGAGCCAGCCAAAGAAAAGTTGGCCGGCGAGGGTACCGCAGAGGGCGACGCCGGTGATGGCATTGTTGACGTTGTCCGGCAGCTTCCCGGGGGCCTTGCCCGTCGGGTCCGGGTAGTAGAGCCTTCCGATGAGCTTCGTCACCGCCGTGATGCAGAAGAGGTCGTACGCGTCCGTAAAGAACCCCATCCCGGCGATCACGATCGCTTTGAAGTGGTAGACCTGCGTCTTCGCCGTGTCCAGCGCCGAGAACACCGCCTTCGTCGTCGCCGTCCCCGACTGCGCCATTTTCTTTTTCTTTTTCTTTTTTTTTCGTCCTACTCAGGAAAAATAGTATGAGTGGCGGTGACAATAGAGGGAGCAACGGAAAAGAGAGAGAGAGGGGGTGAGAGAGTTAGAGAGAGCTTGAATTTGCTGTGAGGGGATTTATTATTATTATTTTATTATTTTTTTTATTTTTTTATATTATTATTATCAACACTATTGGATTGTTTTAGGTTGTAACGACTTACTATGGAGGGGGCCGTTATAAGCAATGGTTGGAGCCTCGACTATGAGTTTGAATAGTAAAAGGTTTTAGTGAAATTACAAATATGCCCCCGTATAAAGCATAATGTTTATGCCTCATGCAAGCTAGGGTTGAATTTTCCTACGTATGTTTTCATATATTTATACACGAATATACGTGCATTTTTTAATTTGACTTTTAAAGTTCGTATTTTTTACTTGTGCTCATCATTCACGGACCTCATAAAACTCTTATGCTATATATATTGTCCAAAAAATTAATCTCATAGAAAACAGGTCTAAAAACATATGTTAACAACCTAGGAAAAAAAAAAAAAACTCTCTGATACCATATTAAAGAGTTAAGTTGATGTTGGCTATTTATTATTGGGCTAAAATAGGTCCAACTTCCTGCCCCGTGACAATAGGCCCTGGAGACTAATAAGTTGAGTTGGATGAGCCTAATAAGTTGAGTGGGGGTGTGATCCACAAGAGACCCAACGGCAAGAGGCCCAACAATAGACCCAACGTCCAGGTGGGTTGAGTCAGGTCAAAGCCCGCGAGCGCTATAGCTGAGCCCTTAAGTGCGATAGGTGCGCCCTTCTTATCAACACGTGCTTTTGGGATAGTTGGTTAGCGCTTACGATCCACAGTTGATACGCGAAGAAGAATAGGACAAATCAAAAGAGCATATTCTTAGATACAATTTTGCAGGGGTATACGTGTAAAATTACTTGCTTGGAGGGTAGCAAATGGAGCCTTGTTTTCTAAGCTTTTCTTGTTCTCCTAGACCTCTTGCATTGACTAGCTGGGTTTTGTTGTCAAATGTTGGATACTGCGAAGGATGAGATTTTTCTACGTATTTTAATTTCTTTTGCGAGTGACATTTTTGTTGCATCATCCTTAGCCGCGTTACCATTTGTCGTAATATTAAAGAGCATAATATTTCGAAGTACAGATATTTTGGATAAGTAAAAGCCAAATATAAGGAGAGTTTTTTTTTTTTTTTTTTTGAGGGAAAAAGAAGATACCTTTTGTTTTCGTAGATTTGTCCAAAGTCAATATTCAAAACGCGGAAGGATTAGTGGCTGGAATTTTATTATTTTTAGGGGAGGTTTTTGAAAGCAAAGTATTTTTGAAAAAATTTGCGTGCCAAAGTAGATAGTATATTTCAAACAGATGTTATTTGAAGAGAGAGAGAGAGAGAGAGAGAGAGAGAAAGAGAAATTGATGTGTAGTTATTTGCCGTATTTGGTTTGATTGGAGTTACTTGGAAAAGGTTTATAACTTTAGACCCTGGGTTTTTTCTCAAGTAGTAAGTAGTAACTGTTGGCTTAAATGGGCCAGAATCTTGTCCTGTGGCGGGAGGTCATGTTGGACCGAGTCATGTTCGAAATGACGTGAGGTTGGGTGGGCCGAGTCATGTTCGAAGTGGCGTGAGGCTGGTGGGGCCGAGTCACAATCGAGACCCGTGGGCGCTGTATCTATACGCTTTAAGTGAATTTGTTGCGTATTTCTAACAACTCGACCTTTTGGGATTAATAGTTAGCGCCAACGATCCGACAGTAACAACATCTTTTCATAACAAGTCTCTGGGTAGCTTTAGGGGTGTCAACGAGCCCAACACGAGCGAGCTGGGTCGGCTCGTTTCATAAACGAACCGAACACGAGCTAGCTCGTCTAAGTATCGAGCCAAAAAATTCGACTCGTATTCGGCTCGTTTATTAACAAGCCTAACACAAGCCGAACACGAGCTGGCTCAGAAATAATAAGTTAAAATGATTAGAATGAATATATATATAGAAAATAAATTTATGAGATCTTATTCATTAGACTCTGATCTAATGGTTGAAACTTTACGTATAAATTAGTTTTTTATAATTGAGTTGGGCTTTAATTTAGGTTGGGCTAAAAATCAAATAATAAAAAAATATATTTATATATAATTACTTTTATATATATATATAAATTATATAAATAATATAAATATTAAATATATATATATTCGAGCTGTTATCGAGCCGAACACGAGCGAGCTGACCCTAGCTCGTGTTCGGTTCGTTTATTAAACGAGCTGAAAAATTCAGCTCGTGTTCGGCTCGTTTACTAAACGAGCGAGTCCATCTCGAGCTTATTTCGAGCCGAACAACGAGCTAGCTCGCGGCGAGCTAGCTGGATTGCCATCCCTAGGCTAGGTAGCTTCATCAAAAAGCACTTTTGATAACTTACTTTTTGCTGTAAATAATAGAGTTACAGTAGTCTCTAGAAAAACTTTTGGTAGGGGGAAATGAGATTGTGATGGCCAAAGTAAAGCATCAAATTTATATTTTTGATTCTGCTGCAAAGAAAAGCCGAAACAAAATTCTAATATAGCATTTCTCCTAATAATCTTGTTATCCTAAGATTTTCCTCGAAACCAATATCTTTTCTTGAAACAAACAAGCAGAGATTACTTTCTAAATAATTTCTCCACGCATTAACTTAAACTTTCAAACTCTTTTACATGACGTGAAAGTTTGATATACACCTTTCGTGATTGAAAAATATTATTTATACATCTTTATAGGCGCATACATGAACATTCCTTTGAAATTTTAATAAAAATAATAATAATAAGACAAATGAGTTAATGTGAACAACAAAAGACTAGAGAGTAAGGTGCACAGCATGTGGATTCTCATGCCACGTGTCAAGCACACAAATCTCTCAATGTCCAGGCATCTATGTTAACAAACAAGATCACATGCACCATTATAAGAGGAAAAATTTTAAAAAATCAAATATAAAACAAAACTCGGAGACGAAAAATTTCCGATTCACCTTATCATATTCAATAATCAACCGACAAAATCAACTGCCAAAAAAAAAAAAAAAAATTAATCATTTTAATCTCTAATAGAATAAATCTGAAGGGCAAAACTGCAACCAAAATCAAATGCAATGCTGGGGGCGTAAGAGAACTTCCATTTCTTTCCAAATGATAGATGGCGAGAAATAGATGTACGATAGATGGAATGGATGCTCAGGCCTTGCGCCGTCCCACCAGAGCGACGAATCCAGTCTTAATTTGTGCAACCGATCGTGAAGAACCACACTGGATGAGAAATATAGAAAACAAAAAAATTATATGATGGATATAAAAGATTTGAACACTATGAACGTCATAACAGAAAAATAGGTATAAAAGATTTGAATACTATGAACGGCATAACAGAAAAATAAGAATAATAATGATAATAACATTACAAGAGAGCATTATGACACTTATACGTGGGTTTCATTAGTTTAAGGGCCTTTTTGGCACTACTGCAAAGTGTAGTTCCATTTGGTGAAGTGTTGTCTGAGTAATAATATTCCCAACAGCTTCCGATAGCATAATTAGAAGTACCAAATTGGAATTTGGAGCTTCTACTTTCGAGGCTAGAAATTTCATTTTTGATTCTCACAATCAAAGTCCCAGATTTTTCTTTTTGTCAAACGTGCTCTAAATTTTGTCGTTGCCGAATGTAGAAGTAAAAATAGGACCAAACAGGCCGTAGTTTGTGTAAAACAAACAAGTGGTTATGCACGATAGTTCTCAATAGTAAATCTAGAATAAGGGACAAAAAGGGAGGGAAGGGAGAAAGGGGTATTCATAGACGAAGGAAGATAAAACTTCAATATTTGATAAAGTGGCTATCGACGGCGGTTCAGGAACAAGAATAGAACTAAAGAAGTGTAACCAAGTCAAAGCTAATATGCTTATGACAGACAGTGTGGTTGTTTCATCATTTGGATTGACAAAAATGTAACTGGACTGAGAACAGTTGATTGTGATAATGTTTAGCTGCTTTTCATAGTGGCCAATTAGTGGCCAGCGAATTGATTGTCGGCCGATTCTCGATGAATAAAGAAGAGTCGATAAGAAATGTCCTAAATACTGTTAGTTTATGCTACCACCGTTGCATGAATTTTAAACCAACTACCTTTGCACCTGATTATTCATGTGAAATATCATTTTCAGTGAAAAAGGCAAAGAAATGCCAATCAAAGAAGAATAATACTATCACAACCAGCATACCTAAATCTATTTTCCTTGCAGAAAGAAAAACTAAAAACATCAATAAAAAAATATGTAAGTTGGTAAATTCAGTCTTAGGAAGACTGCAGATTTTCATCATAATGAAGTGGTTGAATCGCTTGTATAGGGAATGCATGGACAGTAAAAATGAAGAAATGCCACAACAGTTTAAGGAGCCTCAGAAAGCTTGCAGATTCTTATCATAACAAAGTGGTCAACCAAATACTGCAGCTCATCATCGGCTCGTACTAAGAGAAATTGTGGCCGTAACGCAGTCCACCAGGTCAGTCGCGAACCACCTACTGATCTGCCCCTTCATCCCCCTCTACTTCCAAATCCCATCATCAAGCTAGTTGCAACCCTTTCAATTTAAACATGATTTTCTTTAAAGCGACAAGGATTGAAAGCAGAAGTGGGATTGCGAGCAAATCAAGAGATGGTTGATCGCTGACATGGTGGACCAGGCCAGCCAATAATTTCTCCTGAACCAGGGACGTGTGAACAGCAAAGATGACAGCTAAAATGATTTAAGCAACATACATGACTGTTGCCTTAGCTTTAAATTACAAGGATCAAGTGAGACTTTACTTTTTGCTTTCTTCCAAGTGAACCAATTAATTTGAAGCACAAGCAATATTTTAAATTGATTACTAGATTGTTTATCATATAAAACCTATTAATGGAATGAAACTTAAAAAGGAATTCTAAACTTCTGAATTCTCTGCAAAATACAAATACTTGAAAAAGGTTACCTGTTCACAGCGGAGGAAGAATAACCGGTTTTCCTTAGAAAGTATCGTATCCGGACTTTTGCAGCCATTGCATATGACATATTCATCTGACAACAAAGAACAGACATAAGTAATATCGTAGAAGGTTAATCACATTTTAGGAACTAAAAGCCCATGTGATTTGCAAATAATAAAGCAACACAAATATAACGTAATAGTACCACTGATCTTGAAAAGGTTAAGTCAATTGTTTGTTATATATAGAGCATTTCCTTGAGCATTTCAACTGCAGTACTACTGCATAACTTCCATTTTGGCAACCAAAAAATGTAAGAGCAACATACTGTTGCTCAAGATTCATCAATATACTTCGAAAGATAAACCAAGAGTTTACATGAAGTATGCTAATGCATTGAAGCAATTCAACCTACAGTTCAAGGCTTCACAAGATAGAAATTGAACCATGGAAAAAGAATTGCACCACTAAGGCCACCATAATTTTTCCAACACTTAGTCAAAGTAATTCATCATTCTGAGAGTTTTTTAAAACCTATAATATGGTAAATCATTTAACTTGCTGTTAATACTGTTGGATTCTTGTTTGTTTCCCTGTACAATTCTCTTTCATATCTCATGCAGGACAGATTGGAGCATAAACAATGTTTTCTATCATTTGTTTGCATATGACAAACACAAGCCAACATAACTTCATCTTGCATACAACTGAACGTTACAATTATTTAAAGTCGGAGGTAAAGCACTAGCAATTAGTAGTTATAGACGATATCAGATAAATAGAGAACAGCACCCAGATAGTTGTTATATTTGTCACTTAATGAGTTATTTCTAAGGGTACTTGATATCTTCTGTATGTTATTGCTACTTTTAGATCAAAATATATTCTGGAAGTGGTATTTGCTACTTAATGATAATCACATTCTCCATATGTCAATCAATTGAAAATTCTGGATAGGTTAGTTGTTTTGACTTGAGCTAAACAATAAGCTACCCACTGATCAACACTCCTAAAAATGGTATGAAATTACATGATAGCACAATGGAAGTTCAATTCCATCAATGCATGCTTAGCACCTAATGTTCTTCCCATGCGATGAAATTGCCAGTTAGAAAAAGCTACAATTTCCCTAATGGTCCTCTCTAAGATGTTCTTCTATTGCCATTCCTTCTACATGTCGGAAAAGTACCTTTAACAGAAACAATACAGATCTGGTGGTTTAAATCATTGAGTGCCCACACAAAATGTAGGGAGTAAATAGTAGTACGACCATTACTTCCGCAAATAGCAAGCAGACATGATAGTAAATAGGGGGCCTATTTGGATTCCTCAACAAATTATATTATGACAAATTTTCTCTTTGGTGACAATAGCAGAAAAGTTTGAGAGTCCAGTGCAATACCCTAAAATGGTGATAACTTGTCAGACAAGGAAATTTCATATTCTTGAGAAATTAGAAAAACTTATTCCCGCATACTTCTAGACATTTCTTCTTCATGTCTCTCGACAACCAAACTAAAAATTAGTCCTGAGTAAGTAAACAGGAGGTTATAATAAGTTCAACTAGCACCCAAACAAGCCCCATATTTCCTTCCACAGCTAGATTATGCACTTTGTTTGACAAATTGATATCAAGATAGTAAACTTACTGATGTATCTTCTAAGGATACCCTCAAAATTCTTCGGAGCAAATCTTCCCTTGATAACCAATCTCTGCTGTCCATCAAGAGATCCACTTGTTCCCATTTCCGCAAGCAAGAAATTCATAACATGCTCTGGTTGTCTATGCATCCTGGGGACCAAAAGTACATTGAGAACTAATCTCATAAATAACAACCACATAGAATCAGTACTGGAATCTTCTTTTTCATTCTTACTTCGATCACGATATTTTGCATTTGCTAGAAGCATACATGTCTAAATATAAAAACATAATGGTGAAAAAAAGCATAAAAGGGAAGTACCACATGATGTAATCCTAAATACATAAACAAGATATCATATTAACGAAAGATAGACAAAAGATAGGCAAGTGTACAAGGGAAACGTCGAAACATACGTCTTGCATAGGTCCATGAAATTCACAAAGACTGTCTTCTTTGTCCCTTCTCGAAGAACTTGAGGGGGCCGCATAACTGTCCTACGCCGATCTCCAGCAAGATCTGGATTATTTTCACGCAGTATGTTGAAAACTCTACCAAGTAGCTGTTCCAACAAAAAAGGTTTTAGTAAAGAAAATAATCATACTGCTATGGTGTTTAAGAACTATACATCACAGTTAACTGCCGATATAATAAGAAGGATTAATTACAAATTTATTCCCTATTTTTTATCTAGATTTCAGTACCATCGTCATAGTTTTATTTGTAACAATTTAGTCCTTGAGGTTTCTTCTATACAAAATTAAGTAACAATTTAGGCCTTGAGATTTCATCTTTGTAAAATTATGTCCCTTGTGCCACGTCACCAGCAACAATAGACTTCTCTATGTTAAAGTTGAAACGCTCACGATGAAATGTCAGGGTCAAACTTCAGAGTTAAAATTGAAACTTTGAGATGAAACTCATATCAAGGTCAAACTTCATGAACTAAATAGTTACAGTTGAAAATGTAAGGGTGGAATTGAAACCCAATTAAACTTAATGAACAAACTAGTTAATCCCGATAAGAATTTCAAGAATAATGAAAGGTAATAAAGAAACAATTGGTGTGAGAACTACAACATGCCTCTTCATGCTTATAATCTCGATCACTTCCTTCCCAAGGGTATCGAGCAGCTTCCGAGATGATGTCCTCTCCCTTCTCATCCTCATCTAATTGATCATCTGAATGATAATTAATTATCAGCTATTTATTACATCTATAAGAGAAAACTCTCCTAATCTTTCTCATATCAACACCACTATCATAAAATCACAGAATAATCACGCATTTGTGCATTACCAGATATACTTACCATTAAGGTCTTCTGTGCCATCCCCATTTTCATCATTAAGGAAATCACTTTCGACCTGAGATGGAAAGAAATAATAAAATTACAGTCTTTTATTTCTTTTACTAACCTAAAGCATAAATAGTTTGCTAAAAATCAGATAGTGTAGACTCACCGGCTTCTTCTTCTTTTTCTTCGTGCCAACAAAGCTTGGTTCACTTGACTCAGTAACTACACAAGCTTAAGTATTTCAGACATTTGTGAATTATACACAAGTACAGATTAAATTAACAAACAGTAACTAGAACATATGAGAAAAACTTACTTAGCACAATGAGCCTGTTTGGCCCAAAGTGCTGTCAAGTAAAGTTGTACGAAAAACACTAACAACTTCTTCATTGATACCCTACCCAGTAGTTTTCTGCTCCAACAAAAACAGAAGCTTCAAATTAGAGTTTCTGTTTTTGGAGCACGAAGCTTGTTTCAGCTTCTTGCCACAGCAAAAGCTCCATACAAATTGCTTGCCAAGCACTTAGCTTCTGTTTTCCTGAGTAAAGGAAGCCAAAGCCTCCTTTTGTTAGGATATACCTACTAAATTTTCAGTTTTTTCAGCAAGGTTTTCCACTTCGTCAGTGGAATCATGAATCACCCCCTTCTTCTTTTTCTTCTTCTTCATAGGATCGAAAGGTGCAAGCTACATATCAAAATGACAAAAAAAAAAAAGTTCACAACCAATCTTACTGAGAAGGGAAAAAAAGAAAGAAATTATCCTAGATAATGAACCCTAAATATTAATTTCACAATTCCACGAAGAATCATATCATTAACAGCTTAAACAACAGCGCGTAGCACGTAATGCTAAAATTATACAAGAAAATCAACAAAAAAAATAACTAAAAATTCGCCAAAAAATCGCCAAAAAATAAAAAATTATGCTAGGTTAAGGAATCTCACCTCCGGCACCTCCTCCTTCATCTCAGATGGATTCTCTTCCGCCATGCTGAAACCTCTTTAATCTCTCTCCGAACCCTAAAAATAGCAAATGATAAAGGAATCGATCATTAATCTCCGCTCCTTCTCTAACATCTCATTTCTAATAAGGGAATCAACAAACCCTTGGTTAAACAAAACCCTAAACCCCGACGAAGATCTACCAATACCTAATCTTCAGGAAATTAGAAATTACCGAAAGAAATCGATTTATTGCAGGAATTAAATGCGAAAAATGAAACAAACCTTGAATTATTCGATCAATCGATCGATCGCGGAAACAATGAGACAGAGTTTAATGTGAAAAATGGAATCGATAACGAAACAAAATTTCGCGACGAGAATGATGGGGAGTTTGTTCAACAAGGGCGCGCTCAATTCTCATGCTAATGGACCGGCTCGGGATTTTTGAACCGGTCCGGTTCAAGCGCCGTTCGGAAATGACCCGGTTCAAAATAATTTGAATTTTGGGTCCATCGATGTTTTAACCCAACTCTGAATTCGAATTTAAGTCATTATTGGTTGAGATTTTACTATACGATTCGTATTCATTTGGATTTGAAATTTAAATCTCATTTGAAATCTAAAGATTCGGGATTTACGTTTGAATTTGGTTTAAGTGATTTTAGTCTTAAAACATTAAAAAAATTATCAAATTCATTAGTGATTTCATCAAATTTAATAACTTTGTTCATTTTTTAGAAATAACACAAGACCAGTTAACAATTAATAACTAATGAAGTCATTTGATAATATTTTTAATTTAAATAAATATAAAACTCAATTAGTTTAAAAATTTTGTTAAAATTTTGTTTTTTTGACCATTAATCACTAAGGTAACATTTGGATTGAGGATAAGGGGTATAACCCCTTATCCCCCTTTATACACAAACACAAATTTTTTATCCGAGAATAGTAATTTTCAGATATCTAAAATAAACTGGTATAACTATTCCCACCTATACCTCTATTTTTTATATATAACTACTTACTATTCTTCTTATTACATATTATTTATTCAAACGTTATTTTTTTTTTATCCCCGGGACAATCCAATTTTCATCAAAACGCTATTTTTCTTATCCTCACACTTGTACATATTCCTAGAATAACTAGTTCTTGCTTATATCCGAACCAAATGAATAAGATAATACGAGCATGTCCGTCTGAGAGCATGTACCAATAAGATAGCAAACTATATATTTCGTTTATTTAAAAATAAACCTAATTAGAAATATAAACAACTAAGTGTTGAACTTTGAATTTTTTGTACCAACTATCAAATCTTTAGCCAGCTGCGCCACATACGGTCATAAAAACATAAAAGAAAAAATATTAAGTGCTCTCCAAACAAAAAAGAAATGGAGTATTTACGGATGAGGTAACATTATGTTAGAACACATTATAAACAACAAAAAAAAATATGGCAAATATTTCGAGAGTTCCCAAATAAGCCGTTAATCCACGAACACCATTTGTCTATCTGTGGATCGCTCAATTCGTCCGTTTCTTTGGTTCCGTTTCTTTGGTTCGAAAATCCTACGATGATAATGTAGGAAAAAAAAAATTTCAAATCTCTTAGCAAATTTGATTTTTTAAAATAATTTGAAAAGTTGCAGTTGCAGTTTTATAAAATCCGATCAGGAATTAAATAATAAATGCTGTAAACAGAAAGGTTTAGAAAAAGTCTGTGGATCGAGGCGTGCAGAGACTCACGCTTTCAAGGTGGCGCCACTCCGGCACGCTTTCAAGGTGGCGCGAGATGAACCCGGCGAGCTTTCAAAAATCTAGCAAAACTCAGAAATAGAACGATCACTTCCAGCGATACAACGTCCACGTTCCACTCCGGCACGCTTTCAAGGTGGCGCCACTCCGGCACGCTTTCAAGGTGGCGCGAGATGAACCCGGCAAGCTTTCAAAAATCTAGCAAAACTCAGAAATAGAACGACGGGAAGAAGAAGTGTAATACGTAGAGGAAGAGGAGAAGAGAGATGATTCGGACTCAAATCACACACCTTACATCTCGGGAAAGATCATGGTAAGGTTTGTGCTCCAACGGAGAGGTTTCTTGCTCGCCCGCCCGGCTCGTGCCGTGCGTGCGTTTAGCCATTACGGATTGGGCTCCTCAAAAGACAAATAAATTTTAAATCACACTAAATTCCAAATAAAATCCAACAGATAAGGCTCAAACATATCTTGATCTAAATAAGGCCCGGCCTGAAGAGCCCACATATTTGGGCTGTAATTTGGGTGCCCAAAAACTTATCTTTTCGGCTCGAGATAATATTAGAATTTACGCACATGATAAAATATAAATAACGACAAACTACATCTTCACAAAACTTCTTGTGATATATATATATATATATATATATATATATATATATATATATATATAATCCAGCTACTATCCTTTTAGGAGGATGAGAGTCTTCGTCCTCCTAAATTTTCTACCGTTCGGATGAAAAGATGTGCGGCTAGGATGAGAGTGGTTACGGTTAGGTTGATAGTGGGCCCCCTAGGGTTGAGTGGGTGGTTGGTTGAATAGTATAATCTAACGGTTGAAAATAATTAAAAGTTAGATCTAACGGTCAAAAATTTGATAGGACAAAGACTTCTATCCTCTTAAGAGGATAGTAGCCGGACTCTATATATATATATATATATTCAGACCACCTAAGTTTCATTTCTTTCAATTAAATTATTGATTTTAAATTTTCTTTCAATTAAATAGTCATGAATTTTAACTTTATTACTTTTTTTCATGAAGTAATGATGGGGGGAATCTAATCAAATTTCTAAAAAATAAAATGACAATGACTAACAGTCAATTTTATAGTTACATCATCTCAAAATTTCTATTACTTAATTAGCACACTCGATCTCAAAAAGAACATTTAATGCAGGAGTGTTTGGTTCTTTGAAAAAGCGTAAAAAAAAAAATTTTAAAAAAAATTTAGGGAAATTTTTTTTTCATACTTTTTATTTTTTAGACAAAAATTTGAAAGAATAAAACTTTTTCATAAAATTTGAAACTTTTTTCTATGAAATTACTTTTTTTAGAAACAAAACATATGAAAGTTTTATTTCCGACCAAACAACTATTTTATAAAATACTATTTGAAAAACTAAACACCAACTTACTAAATTAATGATTTGATCATTTTTAAGTAATAAATTAAACAATATTCCGATCAAAATGTGATCGGACCAAGTGTTCATTTAGTTTCCGAGATTGGTGCATAAGAAGATCGTAACCTAGCAATTTTTTAAAAGGGATAATTACATACACAACTTTCTATAAAAAAATATTTTTAAAAAATATATTCTTTCAAAATTTCTGGTTTTATATTTATCCCCCCAAAAAATCTGCCGTTTATAAAAATATCACTACACTCAGCATCTGTTAGAAAATTATAGCTAACCATGAATTAAATATCCAATATTAATTAGTTTATATATAAAAAGATTATTTTATCCCTTATTTATTGGTGCATAAGAAGATCGTAACCTAGCAATTTTTTTAAAGGAATAATTACATACAACTTCATGTAAAAAATTATATTTTAAAATTTATTCTTACAAAATTTTTGGTTTTATATTTATCCCCCCAAAAAATCTGCCGTTATAAAAATATCACTACACTCAGCATCTGTTAGAAAATTATAGCTAACCATGAATTAAATATCCAATATTAATTAGTTTATATATAAAAAGATTATTTTATCCCTTATTTATTGGTGCATAAGAAGATCGTAACCTAGCAATTTTTTTAAAGGAATAATTACATACAACTTCATGTAAAAAATTATATTTTAAAATTTATTCTTACAAAATTTTTGGTTTTATATTTATCCCCCCAAAAAATCTGCCGTTTATAAAAATATCACTACACTCAGCATCTGTTAGAAAATTATAGCTAACCATGAATTAAATATCCAATATTAATTAGTTTATATATAAAAAGATTATTTTATCCCTTATTTATTGGTGCATAAGAAGATCGTAACCTAGCAATTTTTTTAAAGGAATAATTACATACAACTTCATGTAAAAAATTATATTTTAAAATTTATTCTTACAAAATTTTTGGTTTTATATTTATCCCCCCAAAAAATCTGCCGTTTATAAAAATATCACTACACTCAGCATCTGTTCGAAAATTATAGCTAACCATGAATTAAATATCCAATATTAATTAGTTTATATATAAAAAGATTATTTTACCCCTTATTTATTGGTGCATAAGAAGATCGTAACCTAGCAATTTTTTTAAAGGGATAATTACATACAACTTTCTGTAAAAAATTATTTTTTAAAATTTATTCTTACAAAATTTTTGGTTTTATATTTATCCCCCCAAAAAATCTGCCGTTTATAAAAATATCACTACACTCAGCATCTGTTCGAAAATTATAGCTAACCATGAATTAAATATCCAATATTAATTAGTTTATATATAAAAAGATTATTTTACCCCTTATTTATTGGTGCATAAGAAGATCGTAACCTAGCAATTTTTTTAAAGGGATAATTACATACAACTTTCTGTAAAAAATTATTTTTTAAAATTTATTCTTATAAAATTTTTGGTTTTATATTTATTCCCCCAAAAAATCTGCCGTTTATAAAAATATCACTACACTGAGCATCTGTTAGAAAATTATAGTTAACCATGAATTAAATATCTAATATTAATTAGTTTATATATAAAAAGACTATTTTACCTCTTATTTATTGATTTTTATTACAAACCCCACCGTCGCGTTGCCGTCAAGGAAGAGGACAAGGGCGGCGACCAGAGGAGGACGAGGACGTGGTGATAGTGGTCGGTAGGCTTGGTTTCACCATTATTGAGAATTTTGAAGCTTGAGTGGGTGAAAATAAAAACTGCGAAGTAAATCTAACGAATCAAACGTGAATTTTTTTGGTGGAGAATGAATGGCTCCGTCAGAGACGTGATAGGGAAAGAAGAAGATGGCTTTTAGAAGAATAAATTTATAAGGACAAAATGATCATTTTATAAGTTTCCTGTTAAAAATAAATAATAATAAATCTGAGAGACATATTTACATAACTCAGAATTTTGAAAAAATAAATATAAAAATAAAAATTTTGTACGAACTTTTGTATGAAAAGTTGACGTCGGCTTAATATTTAGAAATATGATAGAATAACAAACTAGCTACTACCTTATCATTTTATTTTAATTTTTTTTTCACAATAAAATATAAAAATTGCAATTAATTGGCCAAGTTAAAACAAATTAAAATTTGACCCCAATCCAAAAAAAAGTATCCTATAAATAATAGTTGAATATACGACGTGGCACTTTCTCATTGGCCCACAGCCTTAGCTATCATCCAGCTAATCTCGCGCTGTGGATCGCCCCCCAACTCCCGCGTTGCGCGTCTCATCAACGGCCGAGGCGTAAACGGGTCCCGATCCAACGGCTGTGATCGCACCGTTTCTAAGATTCCCAACCCACTGTGGGCCCCACGATCCCGATCGAACGACCCCGAGCCAAGCTAGCAACGGCTGGTAATCACGTATTCCCGCTTCTTTAAATGCGCCCGTTAATAGTGGAAACACTATTTAACATCCATATAGTTCCACTTATTTACATTATACCCCTATAAAATTAACTATTTATTTATATAAATATTTTAGAGAACTGATAATGTTAAAAGCTGTTTTTTTTTTTATTGTCGGCCCGAAGAAGCTCAAATTATGCTCAAGATATAATATATTCATATTGAGAATACCAAATATAACTTTGACAATATTAATTCTCACATACAAATTTAAATATAGATGTGCTGCAATTATGATGGTGATGTATTAGCGTTACGTAAATATTTAATTAGTCAAATTTGGTTATAAAATTTGATTACAGTAATTTTAAAAAATTTGAATAAAAAATTATAATAAATTAAAATTTAAGGATCAAAATATTACTGTAATATATATTGAGGATTAAAGTATAATTTAGAGACACGCAAAAACTTAGATTTGACACTGATGGATCATATACAGGATATTCATTAATTATTGTATATAAACACACGCGCAAACATTGACTTGCTAAAAGTTTACAGAGGTGCATAACGCAAATAGATCATTATGCAGGGGTGTAAATGTAAAGGAACTTAGATATTTATTATTTATTACATGTTGTTGACAGCGTAATTCAAGTCCAAAACACATCACTTATTAATTTTTTTTTAAAAAAAAGTTAGTAGTCGAGAGCACGAAGACCCTTACTTCCGCGTACCCTATCCCCGCGTTCTACGCCCCTCTCTCTCTCTCTCGCCATTGTACTCTCACAGCTCCCTCCTTTCTCAGGTAACGCTCTCTCGCTCCCCGATTTTTGGGTTCTTTTTCGATCGATTTCGTGTAATTTTGATGTAATTTTGTAGATCGGCCGCTGTTTTCCCGAATTTTTGAGCTAGATCTCTGTTTATCTTCCAAATTTCGCCATTTTTTGCGCTAATTTGAGCTTATTTCCGCTTTTTTATTTTATTTTATTTTTTTTTTTTTTTCTTCTCTCCAGATTTGGTTTTCGCTGGATCGGAGTGCTTGAAACGCTGATTTAAGCAGCTGAATCCTGCCATTAAGCTCGATTTTTCCTGGATCTGCGGTTTTTTCCCCATGAATCGAAACCCTCGTGTCGAAATGATCCCGTTTTAGGCTGTGAGTCGCCAAATCCTACTGTTGTTCCACTGATTTGCGACTAGAAACCCTAGTTACTGTTGCGATTCTTCTGGATCGAGGGTTTCTGTCCCTGGATCGAAATCCTAATATTGAAAAGATCCCATTTTGGTTCTGTAATGTACTGAGCTTCTGAAACTTGCTCACAATCTCTTCCTGAAAATAGAGATTCAGATCTTAGTATCTTTATCTTATCCTATGATGAATCATCAATACCTTCCTTTTACCCTCATATGGGCTTGTTCATTCTTGATCTACTCACTCTCCGGTCCAAACTTCGCCGCCGCGGCGGATTCCACCTCCAATTCCACCTACGTCCCAAGGGATAACATCCTTTTGAATTGCGGTGCGTCCGGCCCTGCAAATGACACTGAGAACCGGATTTGGAACGGCGATTCCGGATCGAAGTATGCCCCTTCCTTGAACGGCGTCGCCTCCCCGGCGTCCTACCAAGACTCCTCCGTGCCCGCCGTCCCTTACATGACGGCCCGCGTCTTCTCGTCACCCTACACCTACTCCTTCCCCCTCGGCGCTGGCCGCAAGTTCGTCCGCCTCTACTTCTACCCTGCGAACTACTCCAACCGCTCTGCATCGGACGGTCTCTTCTCCGTCACTGCAGGCCCGATCACCCTCCTTTCCAACTTTTCTGCATACCAAACCGCCGATGCCCTAAACTACGCCTACCTCATTCGGGAATTCTCCGTCAATGTCACTTCCGACGGCCTTAATTTGACCTTTACCCCGTCGACCAACCATACAAGTTCCTACGCATTTATAAACGGGATCGAGATTGTCTCAACCCCCGACATTTTCTCAGGGTCCACCCCGTACTTTGTGAATGGCGGGACGCCGACCGAGTTCACGATCAACGAGGGCACGGCCTTTCAAACAATGTACCGGCTGAATGTAGGGGGCCAGGCCATCTCCCCTGTTCAGGATTCTGGATTGTACCGGTCGTGGGACGACGATTCGCCGTACATTTACGGGGCTGCGTGGGGGGTGACCTTCGCAAACGACCCGAATGTCACAATAGCATACCCGCCCAGTTTGCCTCAGTACATCGCGCCGACGGATGTATACGCTACCGCTAGGTCGATGGGGCCCGACGCCCACATCAATCTAAACTACAATCTGTCGTGGATACTTACGGTCGACGCCGGGTTCTACTACCTTGTTAGGCTTCATTTCTGCGAGATTCAGTACCCTATCACCAAAGTGAACCAGAGGGTGTTTGATATCTATCTCAATAACCAGACTGCCCAAGAAGAAGCCGATGTCATTGCCTGGAGCGGCGGAATCGGGATACCAGTTTACGAGGACTATGTGGTAATCACAGCCGGGTCTGGATTGTTTGATTTGTGGGTCGCCCTTCATCCCGATGTTACAACCAAGCCGGAGTACTATGATGCTATATTAAATGGACTTGAGGTCTTTAAAATGCAGAACAGCGGTAACAGTCTTGCTGGGCTTAATCCGCCTCTCCTCCAGCAGCCGGACGTGGATCCTAACAAGGCTAGGATCCCATCTGGGTCAAAATCAAAAGTTCCAGCGATTGTTGGAGGAATTATCGGTGGCTTTGCTGCTCTTTCTCTTGGCTTTTTCTGTTTGTTCGTTCTATGCAGGGGGCAGAAGAAGAAAGGAAAGGACATGGTTGCTAGCGACGGGCCGTCTGGTTGGTTACCACTTTCATTATATGGCAACTCTCACTCTGCAGGGTCTGCCAAGACGAACACTACAGGGAGCTATGCCTCATCCCTGCCATCCAATCTCTGCCGCCATTTCTCATTTGCTGAAATCCAAGCTGCCACCAACAGTTTTGATGAGGCTCTTCTTCTGGGTGTCGGTGGGTTTGGAAAGGTTTATCATGGGGAGGTCGATAATGGGTCCACTAAGGTTGCGATCAAGCGCGGGAACCCGTTATCCGAACAAGGTATCCATGAGTTCCAAACTGAAATAGAGATGCTCTCGAAATTACGCCACCGCCACTTGGTCTCCTTGATCGGGTATTGTGAAGAGAAGAACGAAATGATTCTTGTATACGACTACATGGCCCATGGCACGCTGCGCGAGCATCTTTACAAGACCCAAAAGCCGCCGCTCCCCTGGAAGCAGCGGCTTGAAATCTGCATAGGGGCTGCCCGCGGTTTGCATTACCTCCACACGGGCGCGAAGCATACGATTATCCACCGTGATGTGAAGACGACCAATATTCTATTGGATGAGAAGTGGGTGGCCAAGGTTTCGGATTTCGGGCTCTCCAAAACAGGTCCCACTCTCGACCACACCCACGTGAGCACAGTGGTTAAAGGCAGTTTCGGATATCTTGATCCAGAGTACTTCCGGCGGCAGCAACTGACAGAAAAATCCGATGTGTACTCTTTTGGTGTTGTGCTCTTTGAAGTTTTATGCGCACGTCCTGCCCTAAACCCTACTCTTCCAAAAGAGCAAGTCAGCTTAGCCGAATGGGCACTACATTGTCAAAAGAAAGGCATTCTTGATCAGATCAGCGACCCGTATCTTAAGGGCAAGATCGCGCCTCAGTGCTTCAAGAAGTTTGCAGAGACGGCGGAGAAGTGCGTGGCTGATGTTGGTATTGAAAGGCCGTCGATGGGTGATGTGCTGTGGAATCTCGAATTCGCCCTTCAGCTACAAGAGAGTGCTGAGGAAAGCGGGAGTTTGATTGGTGGGATGTCAGATGAGGGCACACCACTCATGATGGCGTCAGCAAAGAAGGGTTCCGATGACCCGATGATGGAATCGACCACCACGACCACCACGACCACGACCACCACGTCGGTGAGTATTGGAGGGCGGAGTGTTGCCAGCGAGGACTCGGACGGGCTCACGCCCAGCGCGGTCTTCTCGCAGATCATGAACCCTAAGGGCCGGTGAGGTTTCGAAGCAACTTTAGCTTCGAAACGGTGAATAACTTAGATATCTCTTCTTCTCCTTCGAGTCTCAAATATATATATAATATTTTATTCGATATACTGCAATGAGCTTGTTTGTGTTGTAGTCTTATTGTATTGAACTGTGGATTCAATTTCAGTTCCTGTACTTTGCTTTGTGCTGTAAACTTTTATTCAACTACGGGTTTCTACTAAAAATGACTTCTAGGGTTCTTGTATCTTGTATTACTTTTGTAAGAGTGCTCTTTGAAAGTGTTTTGATGGCCATGAGTACTTATAAATTGAGCAATTTATCTGCTACTCTTGAAACTTTGGCACTTGATGTGCATCTTATTATCTGAGTTATACAATTTCATGTGTATGTCTATTAATAACATTCATCAAAGTCTACTCTATATATTTGAGTTGGAATATCTTCTTTCTCTGTTCCTTGGAAGATGGGTAAATTGCGCACTAGTCCATGGACTTTTAGCCAAATTTTACTTAGGTCCTCAAGACCTTTTAAGTTGGATGAACTGTTTCATTTGAGTACCTGTTTGCTGCATTTGCGAAGCCAAGAATCACGCATACATCGCATATCATCTCATATTTCAATATCCGCCGTCTGTTTAGTTGCAACGCCTTCTGCAATTAAAAATTAGACGGCTGACTCGAAAGTACGAGTAGATGATGCCCGCACCGAATGCAGGCAATAATATTTCCTCTCGGGCGAGGACGAAGATGAAGGACTTTGAGAAGTCTAGGCGTCGAACCTCCAACTTCGAAGTTCCAGGACCGAAATAAAACTCAAGGCTGAAAGTTCAGAGTCTAGCAGTGTGATTTTTTTCTTTTGGAAGATACTGGAAAAGTCTGTATTGTTCCAAAATGTGGTAACAATCTTCTCCAGGCTCTCTCTCTCTCCTTGAAAGTGGCCTTCTTTGGCACTTACACAACACAACATGTGATGAGTCAAATTCTAGGGTTAATGACTTCTAAGACTCTCTCTATCTGAAAGGTGTTGTTATTTTGGCACTTGGCTTACACTGATGTAATAGGTCTTCACTCTGGGGTCAATGGTGATTGTTTGCTTAAGATATTAGACACTAATATTTATGGTGATAGCGAAATTATATTATATGATCAGGAAGCTACACCAGTTAAAATACAACATACGATATATTAGATTTTATATATATTAACTATGATTCAAAATTTTTGATTTGTTTTGTCCTATAGATTTGGTCATTTAAATTCTTGCTATATGTTGAAGAAATTGAGCTGCTATAAAAAGAGGAGAGTACACAAAAAAAAAAAAAAAAGTAAGATAAAAAAGTATCAGAAAAATAGAAAAAAAGAAAGAAAGATCAGTAAGAGGGCAATTGACGTGTATTTAGGAAAGCGTCTAAGTAGTCTCCTTTTGTATTTCAGTTAATTAGATCTTATTATTGTTATTTAAACCATCTCTACAAAACCATCCTTTATAACTATCCAATATTTAAGAATAACTTGACCAGGTCTACAGGCATAGTCATGGAATTTTTTTTTTTTATTACTTTAATAACAACTAGAGTTATTAGTGTTGGGCTACTCTTCTTTTAAATGTATATATTTTTAATTTTTGAGTTCTTGGATCCATATTATTACCACCACTAACTAGTAATCTTTAGAGATTTAAGGGCACAAAAGTTATAAGTATGTTCTAAAATAGGTTTTTGGACGACTAATCCTATAAACTTTTTAATTATAAAAATAAATATTCAAAATTTTAATTTATAAAATTAGGTCTAACCAGTAAATGATATACCGATTTTAGAAAGTAGTAAATGATTCAGCATTTTCTAAAAAACGGTAAACTATTTACCGCTTTCATCAAACTTATATATTTTTTAGGGATAACTTCAAATACCACCCCTGTGGTTTCGTGCTTTCTTACTTTAGTACCCTGTGGTTTAAAACGTATCACTTTAGTACCCTGTGGTTTGGTTATTCTTTTTTTGTTATATTTTCGTTAATTTTTTTGTTAAATTAATGAGAAAGTTAAAACTACAGGATAGTAAAGTGAATATTCGATAAACCATATGTGAGATATTTGAAGTTTTTCTGTATAATTTAACGAAAAAATTAACGAAAAGATAACAAAAAAAGAGAATAACCAAACCACAGGGTGCTAAAGTGATACGTTTTAAACCACAGGGCACTAAAGTGAGAAAGCACGAAACCACAGGGATGGTATTTGAAGTTATCCCTATTTTTTATATCCGAACTCTGAAGGATGTATAGTGCTAAACACTGAAAATAATTTTAACGTTTTAAGAATGCGCTAAATGATTTATCATATTTAAAAAACGGTAAACATTTATCGCATAAGCCTAATTTTGTAAATAATTTTTTTGATAGACATTATCTATAATTATAATATTTTTTAAGTCTATTAATTTTAAAAATAGATAATTTTATATAGCTTCCTGCAAATATATCGAATAACAAATATATTCCTCCAGGGTTCAAGTTTTCATATTTATTTCTAAATTTATTTTAGGGATAACTTCAAATACCACCTCTGTAGTTTCGTGCTTTCTCACTTTAGTATCATGTGGTTTAAAACGTATCACTTTAGTACCCTGTGGTTTGGTTATTCTCTTTTTGTTATCTTTTCGTTAATTTTTTCGTTAAATTAATGAGAAAGTTAAAGCTACAGAATAGTAAAGTGAATATTCGATAAAACATAGGTGGGATATTTGAAATTTTTTCTGTATAATTTAACGAAAAAATTAACAAAAAGATAACAAAAAAAAAAAATCAAACCACAGGGTACTAAAGTGATACGTTTTAAACCACAGGATACTAAAGTGAGAAAGCACGAAACTATAAGGGTGATATTTAAAGTTATCCCTTTATTTATTTTATATATTTATATAATATATAAATATATGACTGGATATTATTATTTCTATGACACGCTATTAAGTTTTCGCTGGAATTGGTAATGCTAATAAAAAAAAATTAAAAAAAAAATCCCTTTCAACAATATTGTACATGGACCGGGCCAATCACAGTTCAACACGTGTCGTACGGTCCAGGGAATGTGCTTCCCCATTATTGGGTAGTGGGCCGCATTAACTAACGTGGTGGGCCCCACAATCTCACGCGTTTGAGGAGGGGAAAAAATGGGGGCGGGTGGGGCCCGTCCCGTGGGTCCGCACCGATTGGAGGGTCGTGTGTCGTCGTTTTATGCGGACGGTCGCATGTGGCGGTCGGGGTGGGTGGTCGGTCGCACTGGAGTGTCGTACGGTGAAATTTTCTATTAAAGACGATGAATGATTTACCGTCTTCATAAAGACGGTGAATGATTTACCGCCTTCCTAATTTTCAACAGGCGCGGTAAATTATTTACCGTTTTTTGTTTATTTGTTTTTTTCTATATTCTATTTTTTTTCTATATCATATATATAATCCTAACAACCACATAAAAATTTTAACAAATCACATTAAATCTTAACAAACTAAAAATCATAATAGTCTATCCATACAATCCTAACAATCAAATAAATTTTTTAATAAACCACGAATTATCCTAACAACCTCACTTTTTTTCTCTATTTCTTATATAATTCACGTACAATTCTTATATCTCTTATTAATGCGGTGAATGGTTTACCGTATTTAAAAGACTTCTCAAATAGCGGTGAACGGTTCACCGCTTTTGTTGGAAATTAGGAAGGCGGTGAATCATTCACCGACGGTAAATCATTCACCGCCTTTAGTAGAAAATTCCACCGTGGCTCCGAGGTGGCAAAGAGAGGGTTAGTTTGCCAATTTTATTTTTTAGAGGGTTATTTAGCCAAATACGAAATTTTACAGAGTTATTTTTGAAAAAAGTCCGTCGTACGTCGTCGTTTTATGCGGACGGTCGCATGCGGGGGTTGGGGGAAACCTGGGGTCGGTCGATGCCATTTGGTGCCGAGAATAGCGCCGTTCCGAATTTTGCCCTCGCCTCCTCTCGTCGTTGACTTTTCATCTTCACCGTTTCTACAACGCTTCATAATTTCCTCTCCCTTTTTTTAAAAAATTATAATTTAGTCCTAAAATTTTGATCCTAATTTATGTGTTAACAATTTACTCCCCAAAGTTACGCCACATTTGTAGCAATTAAAACGTCTTATTTGTTGGCCTCAAAGTTGGGCTGTTTGACTAGTCTCATCTTCAACTGCAGTGTAACTGAAAATATCTCTTCCAAACTAAGTTATTAATTAAACACTCGGTTCTCAGCAAACTTCTTATATGTGATCATTGAAAAAATCCATATGTTCTGTTCTATCATTGAAAAAAAATAATAATAAAAATTAAAGATGAATTCAACTTACTCTTTAGTTCTTATATTTAATTTTTATCCTTTTTGAGATAAAAGAAAAAAAATTAAAACTTTCAACACCAACCATCAAACCCTTTGCTAACTGCGCTAGGTACGATCGGTCTTACACTTTTTCTTTATTCGTAAAAAGAGTAGAAAAAAACGTCATTGTGTTTAAAGCTTTATAAAATCATGCTGTTTAATTCGTAATTTCGCTTGAGAGGAAGGGCTAATTTAAGCATTTGATAAAATTCAGGGGGGTCTAGCTGCCAAAGTTATTAAGTTTAGGGGCTCATATGCAAATGTCTAAAGTTTAGGGGTGTCTATGCATTTATTTACTTCATTTAACTATCACACCAAGCGAAAACAGATAAACAAACAAATATATAAAAATTAAAAAGCACTCATATAAACAAATTTAAACTTCTCAGCCATGGAACAACATTGTTTAGTCCTTTTTACCTTTCCTCGCCTCCTTAAGCTCTCACAAACAACAGTTTAAGGATCTTAGGGTACTCTAATATCCCTCATTATGACATCATTAACAGAAACAGCGAAGGGGATTTACACAAACAGGGCAAGAATTGAAGAAGAGGAAAGTTCAGCGATACAAAGTTCGTCGGCACTTTCTATCGAACAACTAAAAAGGGTTGACGGTTAGAGAACCCGTGTTCATCGATTATAACGATGAAATTGTAGATTCAGTTCACGTGCTGGGCCAAGCCGTCGGCAAAAGAGATTATCTTCTTCTCGAGCTCAGGCCTGTTGGCCCCGACGAGCTTATCCAGTTGCTTGCCATCCTTGAGGAAAAAGAAGGTCGGAGTCGCGTGGATATCCCATGATGAGCTGAAGTCCTGAAACATCAATGAGAGGGAAAGAGAAACATCGGTTAAAATGCTGCCGGTGATTTCTTATCTCGCATAAGAGAGGAGTGTTATGCGAGTGAGGGTCTGTCAGGCTTAGCTGGAGCTTTTAACGAACAACTGTTTGAGAAGAATTATTTGAGGAAGCACTGATAGTTTTTTTATAGAAATTTGGCTAGCATTGTGCTACTACAGCAGAAGCATAACATGTGTTTCTAAGTAGTAACCCAGACAACTGCATCGATGTTACCAATGTAAACATGTTTTTAATCTACTTTCCTCGAAAGCTTGAAAAACTGAAATTTTTCTTATTTCCAACTCCCAATTTCAGGAAAGCAAAAAGTTCTCTTCTTTGAGAGGATAGATCGGTTTCTATTTCTATTTTTCCATTTCACAAGTCACTTTACTTCCTAACCCTTTTCTTCCCAAAATTTTCAAGCATTCAGGCAAATACCAAACACGATATCACGAAGAAGAAAATGAAAGAATACACAAACCAGATGACAACTAAGAAACATTAAAAAGTCGAGTTAAAATTAACCTTATTAGAAGAAGAGAAAGGCTTGTGCCCTAAATTTCACTGGCAAAATAAAATCGTGCTTGTCATACTATCAAGAAGAGGTTTAAAATAAACTAGAAAAATATCATTCAGCGTTGAGAGCCACTAACGTGCTTGTTTGACCTGGCTTCTGAAATAACTTTTCTACTCCTAAAATCAATAGTTGTGTGTCTAGTTATGTTGGCAAGCTAAGCTTCTGGCGGGGTAGATGGGTTTATTAACAAAAATAGCATAAGTGCCTTTTCAGCCAGTTTCACCCAACAACACCTACGAAAAAGCTCCCGCCAGGCCAAACATGCCCCAATCACTCATCAAAGGGAAGTATATTTCTTGGCTAGTCGGCTATCAACAAAAAGAGTTAAAAAGGTCAAACAGAGACAAGAAGATCTTACCATTAACTCATCAACATCTATTATCAAGAACATGAGTGAAGGATACTTCTCAGAAAACTCAGCATAGGCTGGTGTGATCACCCTGCATGGGCCACACCAAGATGCGCTGAAATTTGCAACAACCTATCAAAAGCCCACAAATAGTTTACCGTTAAATTCAGAACTTGGAAAAAAGGCAAAGATGTATTCCAAACTAGTAACTAACGTTAAATAGCATTCTATTCTTTAATTCTTTGGGAGGAAAGTTTTAAATGCTGGTCTACCAACCATTGAAACATAGTGCATATGCATGAAATCTATCAGAAAATATTCCACACTTCTATTGATGCATATGTTCTTGACAGCTATAATATACATTAATGTTGCCGAATTACTACTTCATGAAAGTCAAATTATGCTAATCTTTTAATGTTCAATAGCAGTGAAGGTTCTATGCAAGTGCTTACTATCTTTCCATCCCTGTTTGCTTCCGAAATCTTCTCGTCCCAGTTCTCTTTGCTAGTTATCACGTGTACATTTCCACCTTTGAAATCAATCTTGTCATCGGAATCGTCACCTCCTCTATTCTACAGAGGATGAAAAGAGATATATAAGGACAACAAAGATATAGAAATGACCAAATTATAAGAACCATAAAGTAAAAGAAACTTATAATCAGGAAATAGAGCTCCTCTGAATGAACTATAATACTCAAAACTTTTCTATTTCACACCTGTTCAAATTTTTTATGCGAGGTAGAGAGAAAGGTAACTATCAGCATTTATCAGAAAAAGGAAAAGAAAACAGAATGAAATGAGAGAAAATGACTTGCTGTTAGACATGGAAAGGATGTTGGAAAAAGCAGCGAAGATAGAATGATCTATAACATCAAAAATTCTGAAGAGCTAATAGCATAAGACGCATGATATTTTCATTTTCCTTGCTATGAATGACTAACCTTTCCCACGCAGCCTCCCATGAGCTCTGTACAAGGTAAATGTTACAGGATAGTTCCAAGACAGTAGTAGCAGAAGGAATTCATTAGCAAGCTATTGCAACGAAAGCAGCTTAGAGACTCACATGCCCTGAGGAGATCTATGCAGCTGCAAAATAAAAAAGTAGTATTTAAAAGCTTGTTACTGAATGGTTAATAATATATCAAAGTACGTGCGGCAATTGGCCAAATTACAAGTTTAGCAGCTTGTTACCTAGGATAAGCAGATATTATTGGTGACCGTATTCAGCATCTAGTCTTGTAATTCTTTCGATCTTATGAAACCCACATTCTTTTAATGCTACAATTCTTATCATCGTCTCATGCAAAACTTCTTTAGACAGCAGACAAAACAATCGGAAACTAACATATCTATGCAATTTACAGGTTTTGTCGATGGGGATGCTATAAGATAGAAGACGACATTCGTCACATAAACACACCTTAATATATAACTATTTGCATATATTCATATACCTTTTAAAGTTTACACCTATATTCTCTTGAGTATTCTATATTTTAAAATCAAAATCCTGGCACTGACAAGAAAAGTTATCACTATAACCCTAACAGTGTTTGCATAGACAACATTAAATATTAAGTAGTGGCATCTTTATGAGGGTCGCCAAGGTCAATTCAGACGTTCAGATGCTATTATCCCATAGTCTTGATCAACTAGACCATTCAGAGCTGTTGTACAGAGAATATAGGAGCAAATACCCAATTCTTTGAAGGGTATCGGTCAAACCTATTACAGGGGTAGATAAGCAAATGCCATATTTCGAAGAGTATATAGACAAACATCCTAGTTGCTACATAAGACAGTAGAATGTCTTAGTTTGTCCCTACATACAGTAAACATCCCAAGTCCCAACTGATAGGGATTCCTCTTCAGCTAGATCTCCGCTTGTTTCTCCACTAGCTTTAGAAGAGACAACGTTCTAAGTGATACTGCAATCGATGAGCAAGTCACAGATCATCTGCATAGTTGAGAATCATGAACATCTTGCTTCTCCTCCAATCACATTATCTTCTTCCCCTCCAATCACATGTTGTTTGTTTCTTTTTTCAATTCTCTCTCTTCTTTCAGATGTTGTTCTATGGCTTATTCAGTAATGGTGACACGTCGCTCCGAATAAATTTTTAAGCAACATAAGCAACGTCTTTACACGAATATCACTAAATCTTAACCATCAAGACGTCTTTGATAGAGGCGTAACCCAAATCACACAACTCAAACACCTCAGATTAAATAAAAACAATTCAATGGCCAAACATAAAGCGTCTAGAACCAGCAGTAAACCGACACAACGTACTCGGACAATTGACTACAACAACTAAATCTGAAATTAAGCTTTACACTCTGAGAGATTACGCCACTTAGTTGCGTAAGAAAATATATATCAAAATATGACCACTTAACCTTCTTTCGCTTCCGTTTTCTTCGATCGAGCTAAGAACAACTACCTCTAGTGACATTTTAACCTCGGTTCGATTTGTGATTGGAGTTGCAATAGCTTGATCAAACTCAAGATATGAAAAATCTCTTTATCTCAAAAAGAAACCAACCTAATTTCGGAGCAAAAAATGATCACAAACGATAATTTTACACTCTGAATTCATCATCCAAACAGCTGAATTCAGGGGGAAAAAAAATTTATCGATGCAAACTAAATGCTTAATCCGATCACACGATCGCAACAAAATACACAATTACATATAAATCGCACCCAAATTAAGATAAAAACCATAAAATATAAAAAATTGATCAATAAATGCAACATAAACCAAACGAAATGGTGATAATATTCGACAAAATGCACCAAAAATCATAGAGAAATTTACGGAGAATAAGAAAAATCACCTTGTAGATGTAGTTGGAGTGGATTGCGAAGAGAGAAAAGACGCAAAAGAGAAGCTCCCACAAATCGATTAGCAGAAGAAGCACACTATTTTGCAGTAAAAAAGAGAATTTGGGGAATATCTTCTTCTTTCGTTGCTAGGGTTAGGGTTCTGGGACCTCACGTTAAAATTACCAAATTGCCCCTGAGGTAGGAAAAGTCACTCCTTTAGGTAAAAATGTATGGGAACCCCCTAACTATATCCTATTTTGAATCTAGACCCTATCTTTTTTTGATATATATTCTAATCATTTTGATTTCTATCATTTATTGTGGATTTAGATAATTCGTAAAATCAACGGCTATGTTAGCTAATACTTGCTTATTATTTAACGAATTTGCTAATTTCGTTAAAAGTGATTGAAAGAGTCGTTATATTTTTTTAAAAAAAATAGAGTTGAGACTACTCAAATCTTCAAATCAACTAATAAAGCTTTTTAAATTCAAAGAAATAAAAGTTAAAAACGATGTAAATGGGATAAAATAAATTTTGGGGATCTATTTCAAAATGGCCGGAGTGGTCATAGTGTAATGATTGGACTTTTTTTCGAAAGGGTAAATTGCACATTTCGTCCTCAAACTATTAAGATCTGACACTTTTGTACTCAAACTTTAATTTGTTATAATTTTGGTTCGAACTTTTAGAATGGTTGCAATTAAATCCCACAATTCAATTTAGTTGACTAAATATTAATCCGTCGCTGATATAAAAGTGATGTATCATCTTAATTATTGGCGTATCATTAGTCACAACACTGCTACATCAATTCTTTATTAATGATTCATCAATGTTTAATCAATTAAACTGGGTTATATAACTTATTATAATAATTCTGGAAGTTCAAGTTAGAAATTATAATAAATTAAAGGTTTAGGACCAAATATCATCCACCTCATAGTTTGAGGATCAAACGTGCTATAAGATGTGAAGTTGTGCTGCTAAAAAAAGTTATGGAGTGTTTGACTGAGGATATTATAGAAGTGCTGTAAATGTTTAATATTAGCCGTTAATATTTACTAATTATTGAATAATTACAATATATGTAACTGAGCAGAGACCCAATCTAGACTTGGAGCCAAATGTTTAACGGAACTCAATTTGGAAGCAATTGGTCACAACTAGAATTATTCAACTTATAAATTAATTAATTAATTGATTTGAGATTAATTAGGGACAAATTGGGTATTTAGACATATCTCAATAAAAAAAGTAATCCCTGGTCCAAGCCAGCAAACGCAAAAGCTCAGAGCTGCTGTCTTTATGGTTGGCACCGGATATTCGGCTTGCGGGCGGCACCGCAGGGCTTTTTGGAAAAGCTCCTACATCAGAACTTTCTCAAAACCCCCTATTTGCGCGGTCCCTCGTTACAAACACGCGCGCGACCGCACGGCCAAACAGGAGCATTGTGTGGTACGTCAACACAAAAGCAGACTAAGTCTACAATTTAGGACTTGTTTTGAGTGGAGACTCACCTAACCCTACAAAATAGAATTAGGGCGAAAGTATATAAGAATATCCTTCTCCGTATTTCAGTAGGACCTCCTATTTGTCCGGTCGCTCATTACAAACACGCGCGCGACTACGTATTTCAGTAGGACCTCCTATTTGCCCGGTCGCTTGTTACAAACACGCGCGCGACTACGCAGCTAAACATGGGCATTGTATAGTACGTCAACACAAAAGCAGATGAACTTTATAATTTAGGGCTTGTTTCGAGTGGAGACTCACCTAACCCTAATAGACAAAACGGAATTAGGGCGAAAGTATATAAACATATCTTTCTCCGTATTTCAATAAGACTACAGAACATATATTATAACTGAGAGACATAACAGAGTCTTAAGCTGAAGCCCTACCAAACAGGACAGAAACTAGGCCAAACATGCATTTAGAGTAGTATGTTAAACCTAACCAAGACACCAAAACCGATGTCGAAAGCAAATTTTGTCATTCTCATACCTGATAGATGGAATGATATTTCAACAGGAACAGAAATGGGAACATACAATGTCTTATGCAGAAGTATCCTTTACCCCCTTAAATCCTCCTGATCCAAGTTGTATGTTAACAATCCTGTGATTTAAAGCAGAAAATATAGAGCACACATAGAATGTTACAGGTCCATGAAACAATCGCCTCCGAGCGCAGATAACATGAGAGGTGAACTCTTACAAACAACGAGGATTAGCCCAAACAATAGTCCTTCTCAACTCCACAAAATAAATGAGGGATAAAGCAGTAAAGAGCCCGAAATGTTGTAATTATGCAAATATTGGGTGTTGCCGAATTTATTGAATCTTATCAAACTCCGCGCGAAGAGCAAATCCATTCTTCCAATGGCAGATTTTAGATCAAAAAAAAAAAAAAGGAACAAAAGAAAACAATGATCTCTAACTAATCCTTTTTATCCAACAATCATCCACCTTTCTCGGAAAGAAGCATGCCGCTCCTTTCGAAATTTTGAAGTAAACAAACACATAAAAAGAGAAAAAGTTTGAGTTCCGCAATCAAAATTATGAACCAACTTTTTCGAGGTTCTCGGACTCCCGCCGTTTCTTTTCTTCTTCGAGTATTCTTTCTTCCTCTTCACTTCTTTTCTTTTCTTCCTCGAGTAATTGCTCTTCCTCCTCTCTTTGCCTTCTCTCCGCCTCCTCGCGCTCTTTTTTCTCATCCTCTTCCTCCTCCTTTTGGTCGAGATCATCAAACTCCTTTTCCGCCGCCATGGCTTTGACTATGGGATCTCGGAGCTCTGATATTAACCCCCCGCCAACTTTGTATTCCTCCTCATCGCCGACTAAGAATAGCCGTTGATCCGGCCCAGATGCCATCGGGATGTCGACCGCAAGGAGCCTCATGTCGTACTGCAAAAGATACCAAAAACAAGCTTACAGGAATAAGAAGCCAAAATCCAAGGATCAAAGTTGTATAATTTGCTATCATTCGTACTGTATACGATGACACTCGGAATCAAACTAGAATGTTTTTAAGAATCTCGATGGGCATCAGGCGTTGAAGCAAACACATGGATTTTCTAGCAAAACTCATCCTTGGGAAATGGAAGCACGAAAGTCAGAGCTTCTAAAAGCAATCCAGCCCGACTTGTGACACTTAATGAGACTATTAGCTCGGTATTTTCAGTTAGCCAAAAAAAAAAAAAAAAACAGAACTAAGAATCTCTAAGCACTTTTTTCTCGAGCGACTCAATGATTTTAGCTAAGGTAAATGGCTACACCCTCAAATATAGGCCATTCCAAGATTAGCCATGATTTTTTTCCTTTTTGATTGACACCCCATCCACTTTTGCTTCTATTCAGTTGACAAATAAGTAAAATTAAAACAAACAAAGTTGAGGGGCTGTGAAATCAGAAAGTTAGAAGGTTTTACCTTAAATAGTTGCCCCTTGAAAGTGGTAAACTTATGACATAACACAACAGCAAATAATTTCAATCAAACAAGTACTATACATAGACGATAGAATAAGCCTTCTCCATCATGAATCTTTATGCAAGTGCGCAGGATGCCAATAAGATAAGTAGAATCATAATATTGTCATTATTGGACCTCCTCTATAAAAGGATACAAAGAACAACATTGATAAGAGAGTAAAACAATAAAATTGGCATCAGAGCAAAAATAAGAAGCATGGAAGCAAAGAACAAATTAGGTTGATATATATGTCACAGTTACTTCAAAATTACCTCGCCTTTTTTCTTCTTAACTTCAACACTAACAAGACCCCTCCTCTCCGATCCTCTGACTGGAAAAATAAGGAAACACCTTTTCCCATTGAGCCTAAGCTTAAAATTCTTTAATCTCGGCCCGCCTCCTGACATAACATATGCTCTCACCTCTGTCCCAGTTAAAGGTGCGCCCATGACCTCTAGAATTGCAGCGGACGTATTAAGCTTTCTCATCGCCATTCTGTATATTTTGTCTGGGTTTATTGTGAATCTTGCACGAAGATACAGGCCCTAGAAAAGGAGGTAAAAGAGAACCTCATTCAGCAATAAGAATATGATATTTTTGCTATGTTGAGTATTAGGAACCACAGAAGAAACTTCCGGATGACCATAAACACGAGAAAACGAGCCTCCTTGGCCTAGCTTCTTAAGCAACTTATCTACTCCAGAAAGCACAAGCTTCAACAAATCAGGGCTTCGGCTAATAGAGAGTTTGGAGGTTTTATTGTGGTCAGGAGCTGAAAGAAACTTTTAAGTCCCAAAAGTAAAAAGTGCAATTTCAAGATTCTGCTTGTGCTGAAGCTGAAGCTGTCAAGGAGATTTTAATGCAAATAGTATTAGGGCTTTTCTGAACAGCTCTAATTCAATAACACTTCTATAAAAGCTTTAGCTGGGCCAAACAGGCCCCAAGTACTGAAAAATTAAGATTCCAGTAACCAACAATTCAACTGGGAGATAAATCAAATTCAAAAAGCCAGAGGAAAATTCAGTTGCTCATGTGTTCTATCAGAGAACGTGAGGGATTTGTAATGAATAAATAAGGCATATTTCGGTCCGCAATAATACTAACTACCCTGTAGAAGTGTAGATAAATATATACAATCAAGAGATTGAAGTTCTCTAAAGAACGATATCAACAATTGGAACAAGCAAGCAAAATTTATGAACAACACAACCCAATGCAGATCAGAGACATAAGGCACTGGAACAAGAGCATACAATACAGTTATTCAAACAAGAAAATTAGTACGTCCTCGCCCAACAGAACTGATAAAAACAAATTGTTTCCAACATATAGCACTCAAGAAAAACACAGGGAAATATAAATGTTGGATCTCTATGGGTACAAGGGCAGCCAATTGTCCTTTTGTTCTTTAAGTGCCTACTTTGTTTTGTACAAAGATATCAATGAAGTAATATTGATTAGGATTTATTTGCCATGATGTGGAGCTCGTCTGTAGGATCAGCTTGAGATTTTGTTATAATTTGTTATGCTACTTAGGGTTTCGTTAGTTTCAATAACGGTTTAGTGAAAAAACATACAACTAAACAAACCCTACTCAAGATATTGTCTGTTAAGGCATGGGTACCCATCCCATGCTTCTTTCGTGTATTCAAGTGCTTCAGGTACAAACAGTAACAGAAGATACATTTAGGAGAACAAGGAAGAGCACCTTAAAAGGAGTAGGTCAATTTGAGGAGAAACTTTCCTATTTAGGTTTGAGAATGCTTTGCCTTAATATAAATATCGAAGTGATTGCCATGATAGGTCATAAGGATTGAAAATCATATCTTATAAGCTATATGTTGTTCCCTTAATTATGGTCTATGTATTGATAAACATGTGTTTGAAATTGACGTCATTTTGATAAACAACTATGATATTAAAAACATTTATGTTGTCGACTGTTACACCTTAAAATTTCAGGATGGTTATGTACTTTTATATTATATATAAAAGGTATATGCTGTCATATTCCCAACTATCCTATCTTGTCAAAATTCTCTTTATTACTAATTACTACTAATTACTAGTAGTATCTTGTCCACTTTTTGACTTCGTAGAAGCATATCTTTCTTCAATATCTATAACAACTTATGGAGAGTATAAGACTTATCAAAATTGATCAAGTGATGAAACAATCATATAGTTTATGGACGCAAAAAAAATAAATAATGCTGCCCTGCTATTTACAGAAAGCTTGACATAATTTATGAATCTAGTACTGTTCGCAAGCAAATTTGAAAAGAAATGGCCAGATTAACTGCCAATTACTAGTTAGTAGTCACTATTATATAGAGAGCACGAAAAAATAAATAATGTGGTTAAGTTGCAAAACTAAATGTACATAGGAGAAGATAATCACAAATGAAAGCAGGAAGAAATAGAAAAAGGAATGATTTTATGGGTAACAATAGACAATTGAAAAAATAATCAAAATATCTTGCCAATCTGATACTCTATCTGTGTTCATAAACAGTTGTTTTGATGATAGTAAAGAAATGCATTCACATGAATCTTCTCAAGCAAAGAAAAAGAATACTATATTGCTAAAGTTTGTGTTGTAACATAGCAACAGTCCATCACGATTAAACCCTTAATCGATTGCAGAATTTTCAAATAATTAATATTGCTAATTTCCCATCCGGCACTAATAAATTTTTAAGTTGTAAATTTGCAATTATGATTGCAGCAATGAATCGCCAGTTGGTACAAACCATTGTGTAATTGTCTCAATCTAGTTCTGCAAAAAACGAAGGTGCTAAATAATTACTTAAAATGAATCAAAGAGAGGTCCATCAAATCGTTTTTCATTTCCGTCATTCAACTGAAATATGTGATTTTTTTTTTTTTGTACATGAAATATGTGAACTTAAAATAATATGATAGGATACAAACTTGGAAATCATTTCTCTGTTGCCAGAAGATTAGAGAAATTCAAGATGATTTTTACATAAATTCCTAGATCAGACTTAAACACAAAAATTGACATCCAAGAAGTTGCAGCAATAAGAGCTGGCTAGTGGAAGGAACCCTGATCAAAGAATTAAGGCCATCTTTAAGCAAAGAAACCAACTTACTGGAAACTGGACGATAGAGATAAATCAATCTTTTACAACTAAAACATCACGTAAAAGCAGTCCTACTTGTCCATTCAGCGCAATATATTGCTCCCACGTTTAGCAAGCACAATAGATACTACCCAGCACAGACAGTGAGTGGGTAAGTTAGATAAGAAATACTAGTGAAAAAGGTTTGTAAGGCCAAAGTCTATCAAATTCAGGACAAAATTAGAAAATAAGGCAATTATAGAATAATATAAAACAAGAAAAGGATATCTTGCTAAAGGAGAGTCTACACTGAAAGCATCGAGCATATCATTTCTGGAAACTAACTAACCGCCAGAAAACAAATGGTTAATTTGTTACATTAGGAAATGAAAATGACGAACGCGAAAAGTTGATCTCATAAGAAGATGTGTATAAACTAAAGATGTTTTTTTTCATGGCTTTCCTCGCATATATCTCAAAAATCTACTTACAGTACTTAGTTTTTAGGCAAAAGAAGAAGAGTGTCATGTTAGTTCACATATTCGACTCTAGTTGTCTCTTTAGAGGAGAATGAGATGATTGATGCCATAGAAGAGAAAAAAAAAACACTACGCTAAAAACTGTCAGAAAGTATACAAGAATGAAGTAAATTGAGAAAAACGATTCCTCAAAAGTGAATCAAACTATTTGGAGAATCACTCAGCAAATATAGCAACAAAATAGCGAAGTAATCAGCTTGTAATTGGTAGAAGTAATCAGCTTGTAATTGGTAAATATTTTCTGAATTGGAACCTCGGAAGTTTGAGAAATCGAGGTTAGACCTCCTTTACAATCATTGCGATTATTCAAGTAGCGTCAGAAGGGTATAGGCGTCAGTACTCGAAATTACAGTATACTCAGCTGTTCTGTACACATGGTTCACCTCCTGTATACATCATGTTGCAGAGCATCGTAGAAGAAAGTATATAACATATACCTTACATCATCCAAACTTCTAACGAAGAACAATTTATAAGTTCAGTGTTATATGAAGCCAATTTTATAATTATAGCATACATAATACACGCATAAATGAATCACTCATCTTTCTATATTTGTCGAACGAAAACTAATGAATGTTCAACCAAATATCTATAACAGCTAATCAATTCAACCTCAAGTAACTCAAAGGTAAGCCAGAGTACTCACAGCAAAAGCTACAATAGCCGTGGCGAGAGCGAGGAACCCGTACTTCGCCATCCCCTCCGAAAGCCCCACGAAAGTGCTCGCGATCCCAAACATAATCCTCCACAATGCGATGCAAACAACAACGGCCCCCGCGCCCAGCACAATCATATAATTCCTCCTCCAAAACGCCTCCATTTGTAACCCCACCGCCTCGCGGTATCGCGCAAACGCCGATTTCGCACTAGAAAGAGGCTTCTCAAGCACCGATTTCGCAGTCCCACCACCGAATTTGCCCTGATTCAAACTTTTAATAGAGAAAAACCGGGTTTTGAGTCCATTTTCTTCGATTCGACCAAGCCCTTTGATCCCTAACCCTAAAGACCGCAACTTGATGGGGTAATTCGTGCTCAGATGCCTCGAATTAGAAAACCCGGATGACAAATTCGAGTAAGAGCGACTCCCCACGTACCTTTCAGTAAACAGGCGATGATATGCACCGATTTGAGATGAGGATCTCGGGGGAAATCGATTGGAACAAGCTCTTCGCCAAATTTCGGAGGGTGAGGAGAGACTCTGAATGGAATTGGAAGCTTCATGACTCGAATTGATGAGCTTGGAACGGGAAGAAGAAGAAGAAGAAGAGAAGGGGTTTCGGGGAATGGGATTCGGGAGGGGTTTGGGGGAGGAGGAGTAGAGCTTCGGGAAGGTGTAGAGGATTCGCTTCGAGGGTTTCGCCATGAAAATGGACTACGGGGGCGCGGGGGAGCTCAACAGAGGAAGGGGGTAAAAGCGAAAGCTTTTTGACTCGGAGAATTTCCCGTTTCCTTGTGAACCGGGGATACCTCCCTCTCTTCCGAGTTCCGAGTTACACTTTAACCGTTCTCACTCAACAACTCGGCCACATGATGAGAATTTTGCATCACTGTTCAGTGTTTCTCTCTCTCTCTCTCTCTCTCTCTCTCTCTCTCTTTCTTTCTTTTTTTTTCCTCCCTCTTGGTTATGCTTTATTACACTATATTTTAAAATAGAAAAAAAAATGAACATAATTTATCTGCCTTATAGATTATTTTGAGTAGGCTATCCAATCTTTCAAAAATTTAATTGTACTTTTTAATTTTCGATTTAATTTGAGTCAGTCACTGACACTTTGATTTTAAAATTTAAATATGCGGTTTATTTTTACAAATTTAATTAATATATTTCATATAATTTTTGCAATTATAAATAATAAATTTGATTTTTTAATTTTTTTTTCAAATTCTTGCTATTTATGATTTGGTAAGATACTATATTTCACCTACAAAATAATTTATATTATTCTAAAAAAAATTTACAATCCGAATATAATATTTTATCCTAAATATTAGATCACACTTCTTATCAATCAAATATATAGATTTTTTAAATAAATTAAAAAAATGTACCGAAAAAGATGATCATATATCTAAAAAAAACTTAAAAGGATAGGGGAATTGTGATATGTCCCTACCATTAAATAAATACTTAAAACCAAATATTATATAAGAGTTTTGAACCATATAAATATATGGAATGCTCACGGCTAGTCAGTAAATGCATTTTCCTTTCCGTGACATTGCTAGGGTCTCGGGATAATTACCAATGTATTTCTCAGAAAGTTTACGAGATAAAGAGACTAGTCTATATATTGTATGCCTTGGATTCCAGCCAAGCATCTTCTTTTTCTGTCAGGCCAGTTGAAGTTTTTTCTTTGGCGGTTGATGTTGAAGTTAGAGTTAGATTTCTTCTGCCCGCCTTCGAGCGAATTTGAGTTGTAGTTAGAGCTGGAGTTTCGAGTCATGCAGTTCTATATTATCCTTAAAATATAAAGTAATAAAATCTAGACCTTTTTGCATAAAAAATCTACTATTTTTGCGATTTTGCAAAAGTGGGCTATTTTTTTTACGGATTTAGTTTGATTTTTTTTAAATGACCAAAATATTCATATTCTCTCTCTTCTTGCTCTTTCTCCTTTCGCTTCCTCTCACTCCTCCTCCACCGCCCTTATGTCACCGCTGCGCTCCTCCCCTACCTCACGCATGAGAGAAAGGACGATGACGAAGCTTGACTCGCTCGTGGTCGTGGCTGTGGCCGTTCTTGGCGTTCTCCGGCAAAGTCATCGTGGTAAAGACAAGGGTGATGTTGCTCGGAGTATCGCCGGAGATGAAGACGAAAGTGGCAAAGGAAGAAAGCAATGATCGCTGGTCGAGGATGCTCCTAAAGCAGGTTCAGGAGTGGATTTGTGAGCGTGGTCGACGGTGATGAAACGGTGGAGGTAGTAAGAGGAAAAAATTTAGCCAACGACACGATGTTGCACTATTTATTAAAAAATTGCACTGTTCAAACATGTTGCACTATTTAGTAAGAAAGTTTTCACTATTTGATGCGTATTTAAACTATAAAATAGTGCAACTTTTTGCTATATAGTGCAACATATATTTGAATAGGGTAACTTTTTAATAAATAATGCAACATCATGTTGTCGATCAAATTTTTTTTCTCTCACTACCGCCACCACCTCGTCCCTTTAGGCCACGTTCACCGCAAACATGCTTTGGAAGCATTTTCGACTAGCGATCGTCGCCCTCCTCCTTTGCTACTTTTGTCTTTGTCTCCGACGAAGCACCTAGCGGTCACGACGACAAGCGGGTCAAATTCATTATATTCCTCTCATTCGTAAGGTATTTACGATGCGGACGCAACAGAAGAGTTGGTATGAAGGCAGCAGATGTGGGATGAACGCTCGAGACTGCTGCTGGCGGTGGAGACATGGCCCGCGAGGAAGGGTGGAGGAAGGAGAGATTGAATTTTTAAGACATAAAGGTACTTTGTTCGTTTTCAAAAATTTTGGTCCAAATTTACAAAAATGAAAAGTGGCTTATTTTTGCAAAAACACAAAACTAGTAGATTTTTCTTTTTTTCTTTTTTCTTTTTTTGCAAAAAGGCCTAAAATCGATCTTTCTAACTTTTTTTATTCATTTATATATGCTATTCTATCAGCTGATCTCATATTAATTTCCGACTAACTACTTTCTCAGTCTAACTTTCAACAAAAAAATTATATTAGAAGGATAAATAAGTTTTTTTATGGAGTTAATGACTAATTTTAACAGCATTGCAAAAAAGTTAAAATTTTAAAGTGATAGATTTTATCACTTAAATCTTTTAGCAATAAATATGAAAGATATGTACTTTTTTAGAGTATGTAGGCAAATTACTCCTAGAGCTCTTGTTTCATCGGAAGTGGAGAAATATAAAATAATTTGGACTATAAAAGCCCACTCAATATTCCTTAAATGTCTTAAATACCGTAATTTACTTCACTCTGACTGTTGTAATTTTTATTCACGATATGATAGTATGACATGCTACTTATGCCATCAATACAACTAAAATTAAAGAATAAAGCCTCACCCTTTCTCTCTGTGATTTCGGATTTGTGGGTCCCTCAAAGCATTATTTTTTATTTGTGTGGGCCCTTCAACCCCTCCCCTTCTCTCTCTCTCTCTATCTTACCTTTTCTCTCCTCTTTCGTACGGCTCTGCCTCCTACGGGCTGCTGAGGGCGTCCTTGCTTCCTCAGTGGCTTCTCTCACCTCTCATCTTTCGTACGCCTCTGCCTCCAACGCGCCGCTGAGAGCGTCCTTACTTCCTTAGCAGTCGTACTCGTAACGACACATCGACAAGCGGGTTCCACAACCTTTCCCCCCTACCTCACCTTTCCATTACTGGCCATAGGTGGACTCGCCCCGTTCTCTCTCTCGCGCGCTCTTTCTCCCCGTTTTGAAATAAGAGGTAAAAGATCGAAACTTTTTATTAATTTCTCTCCAATTTAGAATTTTTTTTGGATTTTTTGGTGGGTGCTGGGTTTGTTTTCTAGGTGGTAAATAGTGAAGGGAATTGAGATTTAAATAAAAAGTGTTGGTTTTGATATGATTGTATTTAATTTATTGTGTATAGTGCTAGAGATAAATAAGGGACATAAATTGTTGGTGGAGAGGTTAAATTTTAGTTGCGTTCCCTCGAATTTGAATTTTTTCTTGGATTCTTTTGATTCTTATTTTGTTGATGATAAAAGATGAGGGAAATCGACAACATTCTCATCTATATTCTTCTTCTTCTTCTTTTTTTGGCATTATGAGTTTATTTGATGGAAAGTATTAGTTTTGATATAAAATTGACAACATTCTCATCTATATTCTTTTTTTTTTCTTTTTTTTTTGGCATTATGAGTTTATTTGATGGAAGTATTGATTTTGATATAAAATTGGGAGTTCTTGCAATCGAGAGAAGTATTTTGTGAGGGATATAGTTGCATTTGATTAACTGTGGTGAGTGGGTATGATTGCATTTGATTAACTGTGGTGAGTTTAATATGTTGGATGTTAGGTTATGTAGTTTTCCGTAACCTGTGTGTTACCTAAGCTTATAAAACTATCCCAATATCTCAGTAATATCTCAAAACTAATCTCTTACTATTAATTGAAAAAAAAACCTGCCCATAGGCCGCTTATTCAAGACCACTTATAACTCTTTTATTGTCGACGAGAGATTTGAACCCCCGATCTTTTAAAACCCCCCGGAGCGATCGTCTTCTGCATGACGGTAGTTGAAATAATAATATTGGATACTTTCAAGGCAACCAATAACCAAATGCCACAAAAACAAACATATAAGCTTTACTCAAACCATTTCTCTTTAGATAAAGATCTCAATATATCTTCCATAACCACCACTGTTGGACACAATAGTATACTCAATCAAAATGCCATATCAACATACATATACATTTATATTTATATTTATATGATCAGTTAATATCATTTTTTCTATACGTATGGAAACTTCGAAATAAGGCTCTGTCTATATAGAACAAATACAAGAGCTATGCAAAAAAGTTCCATATGATACATGATATTTGTCGGGATGTAAGGTCTCAGTAGATATGTTGGGAAAGATCCGGTGAAAATCTGAATGATGGTTGCATTACAGTGAACGAAGAACGATAGTGCGGCACCGGCCATCATCTTTTAGGCGGAGTTGTGTGGATTCTGTATGGTCTTCTTTTTAAAATAGCTGGAAAAAGAGGCTCGTTGAGCCATCGCCAAATGACCGGAGATCCGCCGGTTTCACCAATGCCCTGCACAGCGGGCACGTCCTTTCTCTCTCAAACCTGAAATTAGAAGTATTACTTGGCTCGTGAGCTATGTAGACTCCAAAAACAGAAGGCCAAGGAGCAAAAATGGAGAGAGAATAACATATTTGCAATCTACAGTAGAATGTAGGGTAGAGCTCGAGCAAAGAGGTAATAGACGGAAGCAGAAAACAAAACTGCATCTGCTTTGGAACTTGGGAAAGTTAGGATTGATGCAATGACAATTCGGTCATCAATAGAGTTTAGTAAGAGTTAAAACATTAATTCTGCTGTCAAACACAACAGAAGGTCGTTTTCAGTCGTGCATCGTGGAGAGGGCTGATTTCCTTAAAAACCTCAGAAATGTCAACTGAAGGTCGTCTTTTGTGGAAAAAAAAATCCCAAATATAGCCCACAGCCAGATGTCGATCTCCTCATGTCTCTTCATAATCAATGGCTGAATTGCAATTATGTCAATTCAAGCATCCTCATTGTGATGCCAAACATGTCAATGAGTAACACGAAAGAAACAAAACAAAACAAAACAAGATCCAAGCTGAATTCAGAGAGAGAGAGAAAGAGAGAGAGAGATAAAGAATTTAAGATGCCAAGTGCGCCTTTAGCTTCTGCCATTTTAGAAATGCCATAGAAGTCAATAAAAAGGAAATAAAAAGATAGTAGGTGCATTACCATTCAGAGACGCAATCTTCACAGAATATATGTTTACAGCGGAGAAGAATAGGAGCATGCATCTTCTCCTGGCAGATAGCACACAAATCACCAGTAGCAATAACCTGCATAATTTCAATTCTGCTTGAGCGGACGGCAAAATATTTAAAGCAGCTGATAAAAAAACTATCCTTGAAAAGTATAAGAACATCAAGCTTCTGAATTAATCCAAAGAAAACAAAATTTACAAATTTAAGCGACTGCCATTTCAATTTCTGAAGGCATGAGAGAATTGATAGATAATGTTACTAACGAAAGATGCAGTAGGTACTTATTACATATGCGCAATAGAAAAAAACTTAGAAATTCATTAATGGGGAAAGATGCTTTAGAATGATTGGTTCCTCCTCTAGAGAGGCATACCAACCAGCACGGAGGATTTAATCTGGTATTCACGATTTGATAGTATAAGTAAACTTTCCTTTTCTTCTCTTATATATCTCTTTCCTGTTTTCCCTTTGCCTTTCCTTCTACTTTGTACCATTCATAATCCCAACGAAATGATTCAGCCAACACCCTTTGTTGGCTTTGATCCAAAAAATTCTCTAATGGGGCAAATCGACTACCCATTTTGAGATCATATATTCATAGGAAAAAGGATTCACAAGAAGCTAACCATTAACTTGCTTCAAATGTCAAAAAATGGTTCAATACATCGAATATATGAACATCAAACAAAGTCATCAATTATTTGTAAGCAGTAGGGAAAATGCAAAAGATTCATCTACAACAACCGTGTCTAATAAAGTAGTAAGGACCTTGCATTACAAATCAACGAAAAGCTAAAAGACAACACTTTACCTGTTCTGTTGTTGCATAAGACCCATAATGCATATCTTTACGCGACAACGCCCTCAATGCTGTCAAAAATGATTGAACCTGAAAATCACCAGTTTCAAATAAGCAACATTCACTCATCACCTCATCAAACTTAGGGTTCGCTACAAATTTAGCCCCTGTAGTCAGACTTCCACTTCAATCTCATTCCTATAGATCCATTTTTTTACAATTTAATCCCTAAAGTTTGTTACGCATATCTGTTTTACTGAGATGAGAAGGTTTTCAATTCGAGTCCGTATAGCCCTAATACATTCTATTTGTCCTTACAGATATTCCTTATAACAGAGAGTCATCTACTTGAAATCAAAATGGGCATCAAACAACAGAGGCTAAAAGCTGTTATAATTGAAAAGGACGAAATTGAAATTCAGATCAAACTTCAGGGACCAAAATTTTTAATTAACCTCAAATTTATGATAAAGAAAACAAAGGAAGAAAAGAGATCATACCTTCTCGACAACTGACGTCAGCTTGAAAGTAAGATACAAGCCTGTCGTAAGAGAAGAAAAGAGACTGCCATATTCCTTGTTCAGGAAGAACCGATACCAAACAGGAGTTGGCAATAAGGCACGGTACAACAGCAGAAGATATTCCACAAGGGTTAGCAGTTGACCCTACACAAAAGGGAGAAGTTATGGTAGTTCCATCTTAGACATGAATGCTGCTTACATTATTTAGCAAATAGGATCATGCACACTGTTTATACACAAAAAACTACTAAAGTATTTATCCTACAATATGGAATTGCCAAAAGTACTGCATTAGACCTCTTGGGCAACTATATGTAAAAAAGCTGGTTAAATGATCTGTAGTTTTTGCAGGAATTTCCATAAGAAGAAAGAGGCCAATAAGCAATACTACAATCACAGATTAGGCAAAAATTTACAGAAAAATAAGCAAAAGCGGATTACCTGCTTGCGGTAGTTACGGCCCCTGCAGTTTTTATAGTACATCAGGAGCATACACTTAACAATCATAGCTGCTTGGCGCACCATTGTATCTGGACAAAGGTTGAAAATTCATGAGAATTAACGCTAACTACAAGAAGAAAAGTATTTCTCAAAAGGAAAGTCTAGTAAATTTTGTGAGACAATGAGTAGGTACTTGACAAGTTACATTTTAAGGTAACACAGGGAAACAACTGTATTTTCTTTTTGAATAGCTATGCAGCATATATTTGCTATCTGTCAATAAAAGAAGATAAATGTGCTTTAGATGAATTTGGGAGAATAACATACAATGGTAGAGATCGAAAGAGAGCAAGATCTAGATATATTCATATAATATTATTCAGCCTACAAAGAGCTTTATGGGATGTTCTAATATAGTTACATTCTGCGAGTGTAACAAGCTTCAATATATGGATGAAGAGATTGCATAATAATAGATGGAAAGAATTGAGTGTCGGAGGGCTTATTTGACTAGTAGTATTGACTCTCTGTATGGGTTTTTTGACTTATTCTAGGGCCTTTGATCAAGTCCTCTACTTCTCCTTTGAATTCTAATTTTGGTGGTAAGTTTCTATATCAAAAGGGTACCTATTAGTTAGTTATTCATTTGTATGTTTATGCATGCCTCAAAAAATGATTCAAATGAATTAATTCCTCAAGTGATTCTCGTACAGCCAGTAGAAGCACGTCATAAATGTATCAGAAAAGGCAAGAAAGCTGTCAGAATCGACATATTAAGCAAGAAAGTAGCCATCAAAGAAAGATAAGACATGGACAGATGCTTCTCCAAAAAGCCATATGAGTTCACCTTTCCACACTTAACTATTCTTCTCAACTCGATGAAGGAAGCAATTAGGAGAGGAACTGTATTAAATGCATCATTGTGAAGGGACAATTGTTTGAATTACTACAAAGTATAAAAGTGGTCTTTACTGAAGAAAAAGAGAAAAGGGCACAGAATTTCAAAAAAAAATAAAAAAAAATCATATCATAAAATGAAATGAAGAACACAAGGTCATCACATTCTAAAGAACCATTAATTGTAGAACACAGTTTATCTACCTAAAAAGAAAATTGTAGAGGTACAAGAAAAAAAGCAATCATTGAACCATTAAATATGAATTCACCATGACACCTAATAATTAAGAAGTTCAGGGATTTTCCACAGAATATCAAATAAAGTCAATAACATTTCAAACTAGGAGTGAAACTAGATGGTTTTTAACTGCTTAAAAGAACTAGCATTCCTAAAAGTGAAAAAAATATAGAAAATTTCAACATGTGCAAAGTAAATCTTATATATTATCCAAACAACTTAATTAAAAACAAGCACAAACTTTAATATTCGTTTACTAGAGTAAAGTGAATACCATTGACCATAATGATAAATATGGCGTGCCAAAATGGAGGTATTTCTTTAGGAGGAAGCATAACAAGAGGTTTCAGAAGGTCATCATTTCGGTACAACCAATAGACTCCAAAAACATGAACCATAAAAACTAGTGTGATCCCGATAAGTAAAGAAATTTTCCTCTCTCCCTGCAGAAATAAACATGCCATAGTAATGTCAGCATCCAAATATCAATAATAGTAATTTCTTACTTCTAGGGGCACTCCATCACATATAATTCAAGTTTAAAAGCAAAACATAAGAAAGGAAGTTTAACTAAATGATTTCCAGCTACCTTATCCACGAGGAACTACACATTATGCCTAAAAATGAAGCAGTTTCAAATTTTTAACTATTCAAATGACCCGTTGGAAAGTAGCGACATGGATGACATGCACACATCAATAAAAGCAAGTTCTGAAAATAAAATAAGCAAGACGATTATGCATGTGTAGGATTTTTAACCAATTAAACAACTCTAAATTGTTGTGAAAAAATCAATGTTAAAGGTCCTTATTCCTATAGCAGTAAAAACACTCTATAATCATTTCTCACACATGAGAATAGCTCACTGCAACATAATTGAACAGTATTCAATTGCCAATAAAGGTTAAAGGAGATCAAATCCAATATACAGGGCAATGAAATAGAAAAGTCATCACCAGACAAATTTTCTTTGTAAATAAACAAAAGAGTGTTAATGGACTGAAATCAAGTATATCCAAGCTGTCTTTTAGAGCTCAGAGCGAATCAATGACTCAATTGATTTTCTATTCTACCATAGAGATAAGATCATGGACTTCCAAGGTCTTTGGGTTATCTTCCTAAAATGAACTATGCCAAAAATCAGTCATTATAAAAAACAACAATTTTACATAGCAAATCAAATCAAGAAGAAGATCCAATAATAGAACCAAAAGGTTCATAATTTCCAATTAATAACAAAAAAAGAAACCAAAACTGACTATTCTTCAACTAGTTAATTATCCTCTCATGGAATTTCATCTCCAATCAAAAATCTCAAAGACTTGACAGTTCCGTATGATGCAGCAAGAAACAACCAAATGCTGACGTGCACATTACAGGTGCATAAATATCACAAAAATGTAAGTATCCAGTATGTCATATAAGTTTCTTATTAAATTCCCGAACCAAAATATGAACAGAAGCCGATTAAAGAATCAATGCAAAGATAATTTGAAATTATTATACAGGAATGTTGTAAACCTTTAAAGCAGTCTGCTTCCGCAATATATCATTGGACTTGAACATCACCGCAGCAATGCAAATTGTAACAAAGAACCCTGTATAAGTTTCTTCCAAGTGTCATTACTTGAATATATCAAGAAATACAAGACTGAGTTTAAAAACAAGCTGTTCCTGTGAAAATGACTCAAGAATGCTCATTAATATTCACTAAAACCCACATTAAAGCTTAAAGAAGAAAGGAAGAGCGGCTCTCCCTTAATGCTTCTCACAACATTAGAAATTTTACAGAATACACAGATTTCATACGTCATACAACTTCCATTTAGACATAGTGATTGACCGGAAGCAGCTAACTTGAGAAATGCAAAAAGTCCCCCAATACTTTTACTAGTGGAGAAAAAGTTAACGATTTCAATGACATAATCCTGCATCACAATGATATAAAAATGATGCTCATGGTATTGAGAAATGTTAGTTGTTTCAATCAGAAAAACACGGTAAGCTGATAAAAGTACTATTCTATTCTTTTAATATGATCCATAAGCCAAATTCTAGATTGTTAGAGATATACCCGATTATACATGTTTTGTAGTTCTTTAGCCCATTGTTTAGTGCTCACCTAAGCTCTAACACCACAAGGTATCTCAACCTCAGAAGAGACATACCAAAGAAAACATTATGAACTTAGTGATTCTTCATTATCTTTCTAGTTCAAGAAAATTAAAAGTTCTAGTGCACAATTTCTCGATGTTAATGTGACATTTCAAAAATAGAAAACATCTACTAGTAGTTGTTGACTCGTCTCATAAACACGTATTTTCTTAGTTCAACAAACTAAATCGCATGTACTTGGCGGAAATCAAAGAATGTACATGATCTTCTCCACAGTTGGGGCAAGTACAGCTAATTTCTATAACATAGCAGTAAGACGACCAAGATTGGTAAAAATCTGCAACATTTTACTTCGCATGATAAGCACTACTAGTACTGAATTCTGGCAAACTAATCACAAGAAATTCATAAAGAATACTAAAAAAAGGCAATCAAATGTGTTTTATTGATCAATCTCATTTTATAATTCAACATTTTCAAGCATTCTTTGGCACCAACCTCGCCTACAAGTAACAGAATTACAAAGCTCTCTTACATACAATCTGTTTGGCAGGAACTATCATAATCTTCATGATTTTCTTCAACGGTTATCAAACACAAAAGAAAAAGAAAAAAGAAGAAATCACAATTTTTGGCAGAGCTCAAGATTGTGAGTCAAGAATTATCAACAGTGAGGTTATAACTGCAAAAGTAGCCTGTATTAGTACCAAAATGTGCCCCATTAGAATGTTTCCATTATATATTAATATTGCTGCTTTTAATAACACCGTAATTATGAATTTCAGAAACATACTGATGCTAATATATTGCTCAGTGCCAATTATTATTGGCAAAACTAGACAAATTACCTTGCAAATGTTGCCTGATGAACACTACCAATAAAAGCAATGAGAAGGGCAATATCTGCTCAATCCACCTCGCCACCTGCTGTATATCATATCTCTGATACGAGGGGTCTCTATTATTCCCCGCTGTCGCATCTGCATCGCTATCTGTGGTCTGTGAGCCAACGGCCGAGATCGATGCCGGCAAAGAAGATGATGATGATGATGACGTGACCTCTCCGACCGCACCGCCGTCGCTCCCTCCATCTCTGCCGTGCCTTTCAGGCACTGAAGGGCTCTGCTCAGTAGAGAGAGCAGTAGAACTACTGGAGATCCCCTCCCTCGCCGGCCCGACTGCCAATGCCTGCGGCGGCTGATCCCCGACCCCAATTATCCGTATCGACACCTCTCCACCGCCACCCGAGCTGTGAGCGGCGGCTGCCGATTCCTCGATTCGGGCGGAAACATGGTCCCTTGTGCCGCTGCCGCCGCTGCCGGCGGCGGCGATGACCCCACCGCCACCGACCAAGCTCTCGCCCTCCGGATGGCTCGATCTCGGCCGCAAGATCCCCGAATACTCCAGCAGGGCGGAGAGCGGCGCCTGGATGAAGTTGGACGCGGAGAATTGCACTCCGTACCTCCTCGAGGAGCCTCCGCCGCCACCGACGCCGCCGATGCCGCCTCCGGCGGCCGCGGCGGAGGGCATACGGAAGGGCTCGGGGCTCCCGCCGGGGGGCTCCGTCATCGGACGCGCGTACGGCGGAGAGCGCCGCGAGGGACCGCGATCGACAGCTCGAATTGGCCGGACACGAGGTCGGGAACGCAGCAAGGGGGAAGAGGAGGCGATGGCGATGGCGATGGCGATCTCAGAGAATGCCGAAGGGATCGGAGAGAAACCCTAACCCTAACCCTAACCGTAACCCTAATGAGCTCTTCGTAGATATTTCGTCGGAGGAAGAGGAAGATGAAGAGGGATAAGGGGGAGGTTATTTGAAGTGTTATCTTTATATAGGGATCGAAGTGTAAAGAGAAAAAGACGAAGATTCGAGAGTTCTTCGTCGAGCTCCGTTTCTCCTCTCTCTCTCTCTCTCTCTCTTTCTCTCTCTCTTTTTCTGGGTTTCAGTTTGTTTGATGGAGTCCAGAGGGAAAGGAATGGTGGGGTTTTCTATATGGTGAGGCTGACCATTTCGTGCCTTTTCTTTCTTGTTAAGGGAGAGAGAGAGAGAGAGAGAGAGAGAGAGCGCGATCAGAGATTGCAGGAGCAGAGAAAACGAACAAGAAAAAAAACCATAAATGCTGTGTACCCTACAAAAGAAAAGTATATGACGGTGCTTGGTTTAGCTTTTAAAAAGGAAAAATAGGGTTAATTTTATACGGATCCCTGTAAATATAGTAAATTACAAATATATTCTTATAAAGTTCAACTTTTATATATTATTTTTCAAAAATTTTAATATTTTCAAATATGTTCCTATCGTTATAAATCCGTTAGAAAAATTTAGTTAACCATAGGTTAAATACTTAACCATAATTATTAAATAAAATAATTTGATATTTTTACCCCTCTTATATTAGCTGTTGTAGTTTTCGGAGGGACATATTTAAAAATATCAAAACTTTTATAGAAATAATATATGAAAATTGAAGTTTATAAGAATATATTTGTAATTTACTATGTTTGTAGGGACCTCTATGAAATTAACCTAAAAAATAACTACAACTAATCCCGGCGATGCACGGATCTTTATTTACTTTTTTTTATAACTTTTATATAATATATATTAATTTTTACAAATTAAATTTTTATTAAAAAATTATTGAATTAAGTTAAAATAACTAACTTGATTAAGTTAATCAAGTTAATCAAAACTGCTTCTAAGTTAATCAAGTTAATCAAGCTAATTTTGATTAAGTTAATCAAAAGCAGTTCAAAACTGTTTCTAAATTGATTTTGGTACAATCATTTTCACCCTTCAGGCCCTGTTTGGATACCTTTGAAAACGTAGCATAGTTAAATTATGCTACACCGGTAAGAAAATTATCCTATGAAACGTTTGAGAGAACAAAAAATGATATAATTTTTGAAGTATAGTTAAAATATACTCCAAAAAATAAAGTAAAATTATAATTCACTCTAACCAAAGTAAAAAAAAATTCATTCTTGGGCTCTCTTACCTCAAAGATGTATCAAGTACTAAATTTTAAATTTCAACACAAAATTTTAAATTTCAACCTAGATTTTAAATTTCAAATTTCAAATTTAAAAATTTAAAATTTAAAATTTAAATTTAAATTTTAAATTTCACATTTTTAAATTTTAAATTTTAAATTTTAAATTTGAATTTATATTCTCGCCATATTGATTATAAAAGAAAATTATAAGTACTAATAGCATGACACTTCGAGTTCAATATGAAGAAACCATTATTATTTTTTCATAACATGAGATTTTGTATCGAGATAGTAGTATGAAATAAATGTTATTTCCGATTTGATCTTATGTGTCAGGAGTATGAAATTTTCTTCCAAAGGTTATTTCCGAGTTTGATCTTATGTGAAACTTTGGGATTGGAGTACATTTCAGTGTCAAACAAATTTTACATTTAAAATTTATCCATTTTTCTATTTTTTCTTCCACACAAATTTTAGATTTAGATTTAAAATTTTAAAATTTTTAATAATCAGAGAAGTCTCTTTCAAAGTCAAACAAATTTGTAAATTTTAAACTTTAAATTTTCAAATTTTAGATTTAGATTTAAAATTTTAAAATTTTTAATAATAATTTTAAAGTCTAAAACTAATTTTTAACTTTTAATTTTTAAATTTCAATTTGCAAAAATCCAGTAAAATCATACAATGTGAATCCAAACAGTTGAAAAATTGAAGCCTTGAAATTTTTTTTAGAGTTACAAGATTTTCTATTTTAGCTAGAGCAAAACCACAAATTATAAACTCTACAAAATTTTTAATTGTTGCATCCAAGTAGGGCCTCAATAATTTAGTGAAAATATCCAAACTACCCCCGTTTGGTTGGGGGTTGAGAGGGGATAATTTTAGTTATCCCCGCTATTCCGCCAAACGGGATGAAGTTTGGTCGGAATATTTTATCCCGGTCAGATTTTACTGTTCTCGGTTATTCCGGAATAGCTGGGATAAAATATTCCACCCTTTTGGCGGAATAGCGCTATTTCCAGCTTAATTCCAAACTTAATTAAGATTCTAAATTTAGTTAAACATAAATTATATAGGCATAATATATTTAATTAATAATAAAATATCCAAGCTAGATTTATAATAAAATATTATTTAATTAATATTTTATATATTAGTTTATTTACTAATTAACTGGATGACTAATTAACTACTTAATTTTTTACTCTAATAAATATTTAATTAATTATTTGAGTAATTAATTCATTATGTAATTAATTTGCCGATTAAATAATTAATTATTTAGTATACTTTAGTTAATAACTAATACTTATATTGATTAATTAATTAATATTTTGAGTAATTTAATAAAAATCTTGATTAATTATTAACTAATTTATTTATTAATTTATTAATATATTAAATTACTTGTGATTAATTAAATTATTAATTACTAATTAATTTATTAATTAATATTAAGGGTTTTTTAGCAATATTCATAATTAATTAGTAGATTAAATAAGTTGAATTATTACTTAATTAATATTTTGTATTAATTAATTAGATATAATATTATTATTTTTTTATTTATAACTACCTACTTTAATTATTATTCCATTTTATCTAACCAAATGATATTTTTCTTATTCTCAGGAATAACCCAATTTTCATCCAAACGCAAAATTAATTTAATCCCCGCTTATACCTCAATTTATATATATAAAGTCCGGCTATGGTGCTTGTAAAAGCACCAAGCACTTGGTGCTTGTAAATTTTTTACCGTTAGATCTACCTCTTTGACCATTTACACCCGTTAGATTATACTACTCAACCAACTACCCACTCAACCCTAGGGGGGCCACATCATCCTAACTGCACATTCCTTAATCCAATAGCCAAAAATCTACAAGCACCAATAACGTGGTACTTTTAAAAGCATAGGAGCTCAATTATATATATATAACTACTATATTTTCGGAAGTATAAATGACTTTCGACTTTTTAGCCATTGGATTAAGAACTGTATGGTTGGGATGATAGTGGTTCCCTCTAGAGTTTAGTGGTCCTTCTAGAAAAATAATATTAATCCAAGGATTAGAAATGATCAAAGGAGTTGATCTAAAAGTTAAAATCTTGGAAGCCCCAATTCTTTTATATTTCCGAAAGCACCATAGTTAGATATATATATATATATATATATATATATATATATATATATATATATATATATATATTATATTTATATATATATAATATATATATTTTATATTTTAATTATATGTTTATAGTGTTTAGATTATTGGGATATATGCTGATCAACAAAACCAAACCAGCAAAACTCCACTTTAATTACTCTCTCTCTCTTTTACTTGCTCGCAGAGTCACTTTTTCTAAATTTTTTAATATTATAATATTATATTTTATGCATTTATTTTGTATGTTGAATTATTAGACTTTTTGTATTAAATTTTAGATAATATTTTATAAAAATTAAACTATAGATTGCATGATGTTAAGAAGTTCAAGCGGCTCTTTAGGGCTCGAGCTCGCTTGACTCGAAATTAGGCTCGCTCGAGATCGGCTCGAATTAATTTCAAGCCGAGCTTGAGCCTAAATTTAGACTCGAAATTAATTTCAAGCCGAGCTTGAGCTGAGACAAGCCCCTACTCCTCAGCCCATTTGACTTTCTTATTTTCTCTCTCTCTTTACTTACTCTTTTCTTATTTTCTCTTTTTTATTTTCTCTCTTCTCACTTCTCTCTCATTCCTATTGTTGTGCACTCTCTCTGCACTTCTCTCTCCTCACTTTCTCTTTCATCCCTTTCTCTCTCTCTTTATTTTTTTTTTCTCTCTCTTTACTTTCATTGATGACATAACAAAATATCAGTAAAGAATTTTTTTAATTTTTTTTTTACAATAGCAGCATTTACTCTATAAAGTATTACAAAGGGAATGTTTACCTCCAACTTTTCATCCCATGCCAATATATCACATTTGAGATAAGTTGGAACTTTAATCTTTCACCTTGTTAGAACTTTAACAAGTGATGAATATAAATATATAAATACATAAATACATATCAGAAATAGTTATTTCATATAATTTAATATGGTGTTAGAATAGAAGATCTTGAGTTTGCATTACTGCAAATTCAAGTCTTGGGCTTATCAAAAAGTCTCGATTTCAGACGGCTCATAGTATTATTAATTTTCTCACATTTAATTCAAGACCACGTCTTGAACTTATCAAAAAATTTCGTGTTCAAACGTTAAAAAAAAAATAGGGTAAGATTTAGAACTTTGGCTTCAATACAAATTATTGTACAGAGAATATAAAATAGAAACACGAGTACAGAGAATATATTACAATGATTATTTTGATGGTGAATATAATTTTGATCCCATTAAAGTAGATATTCATAAATTAAAATGTTGTTAATAGCTAAAGCTTGCGAGGCAAAGAAGAATTAATCAAAGTGTGCTTCAAATATCCCTGCATACATGTCTTTGTCTCCTCTCCGTGTGAACAGTATCTAAGACATGATACCAAACAAAGTATAAAAAATATAAAATGAAATAAAATAAGTTAACAAAATGTACGGGAACACCCTCAACTGTATGTAGGGAACCTGAAATAGACCCCTCAACTTTAATATTTGGGTTGGTAAGCTTTAGCTTCTAATAGGGCTTTTCATTTGAGTTTTTATATTAATTTTGTTTAAAAGTTTATTAAATTCTATGACTCAATTTGGTGGAATTATCAATCAATATGATAAAATTTTAAATTTATTTGGTTAAAATCACTCAATTCTAAGTAAAGCTGGCAATCCAGCTCGTTGTTCGCGAGCCGGCGCGTGTTCGGCTCGAAATGAGTTTGAGATTAATCGCTTGTTTAGCAAACGAGCCGAATACGAGTTATGGTCATCTCACTCGTGTTTGGCTCGATATAGCTCGAATGTATGAATTGCACTGCTATGTTTTTAAAAGCACCAAGTCATTGATGGTTGTAGGTTTTCAATTTTTGGATGAAAATTTATAGGATTAGAATAATAGTGGCCCCCTAAGATTGAGTGGGTGGTTGGGGGAGTAGCATAATCTAAGGGGTGGAATTGGTCTAACGGTGGAAAACTTACAAGCACAAAATGCTTGACCGGACTATATATATAAAGGGACATATACTTTGTGAATTTCAATTATTAGATTAAGATTTTAAGATTCTAATTTTTCTTTTCAACTTTTTACCCCGTAGTAGAGCTGATAATCTAACTTGCTGTTCGTGAGCTAGCTCGTGTTCGGCTCGTTAATAAACAAATCGAATACGAGCTGAATTTTTTAGCTCGATATTTTAACGAACCAGTTCGTGTTCGACTTGTTTAATAAACAAATAAACACAAGTCGATCTTAGCTCGCTCGTGTTCGGCTCGTTGACGGTCCTAATTCTAATAAATGGAACATTGAGCGGGTCTCAATAAAAACGAAACAAATTAGGGTCCTGTTTCAGAATGGCACATAGTTGGGTGGCCTCCACACATTTTTACCTAAAAAGAATAATAAATGTAGTCTCTAAAAAGAAAATGATGCTTTAATTTTGTGGTCCTTTACATTGTTATTAGGGTTAATTACATACATGTCCCCACAAATATAGTGAATAGTAAAAATATTTCTGCAAAGTTCAACTTTCATTAGTTATTCCTGCAAAAATCGTAATGTATGCAGATATATTCCTACTGTTATACTTTGTTAAAAAAACTGAGTTAACCATAATTAAATTTTTAACTCTCATTAGTTAATAAGGTCAAATGACCTTTTTACCCTCATCCTCTTTCCCTTCCTCTTCCTTGATCGGCCCACCCCCGCCGCCCTCGTCCCCCCCGGCCCCTCCTCCGCCGCTGCCTCCTCCTCCTCGCCGCCTTCGTCCGCCCGCTCCCCTTCCCCACCGCCCTCTTCCTCTACTTCTCCTCTCCCCGCCGCCCTCGTCTGCCCCCCCCCCGGCCCCTCCGCCGCCGCCACCTCCCCGCCGCCCTCGTCCGCCCGCTCCGTCGTCCTTGAACACATCGAGGAATGCCGCTGCGGCGGGGAAGTGGGAGCACCGCCGCACGCCGCTGCCTCTTTCTTCTTCCTCGTATCCTCCTTTTGGAGGAACATATTTGTGAGAGCAAAACTGTCATTTCACATTCCTACTGTTAAAAAACAAACATATCTCAAACGTCAACAAATCAGAGGGACATATCTGCATACATTACGACTTTTGTAGGGATAACTAATAAAAATTGAACTTTACAGAAATATTTTTGATATTCACTATGTTTGCGGAGACCTGTATGAAATTAACCCTTGTTATTATATCATCTGTAAGGAATATCCAACGACAAAGGCCGGCACGATAATTAAGAAAACGTCAAGGTGGTTTTAATATTTAAATTACTGATATTAATTATTAAACCACCAATTTGAAATGTACAATAGTAAAATGAAAATGCCCATCGTATTCATGTTTGTTACACCGAATCATTAGTTAGAAGTATTTATTTATTTATTTTTTCATTTCGTCAATGATTTTGATGCCAACAAAACAATAAGCAGAAACATCGCAATTACTCAAAAAATATTTGTGAACTTTGTAGTAGAATAAGTCATGCAGTTGAATCAAAATGATTTACAGTTTAGACAAGTTGTATATATATTTTTGTTACCAAGAAAAAAAATTCTGTAATATGCATTTCACTCAGATGTTGCTTTGAAATTTTGACTGAATGATATTAGTCGATAAAACAAAGTGTATTTGAATAAGACACATCTGAACAATTCTATTTATTTATTTAATATATTAATTTGATAATTCGAAACATAGAAGACCATATTTGAAGTTTGAGTAGTATTAGGCCATGCATCAAACCTAAAGATTTATTGAAGAAGAGCCAACTCAGTTTGATCTGCCTAACTCGAACTCGACCCTAACCCTGACCCTGACCCGAACCATTCGAACCGCAGTGCAATTTCGCCAACTCCTAGCACAGTGGGTCCGCACATCGGGCGACCCCACCTACTCGATCGGTAGCACATTGGATCCGCACCTCGGGCTCAGTCCACACCCGACAGGTTCAATCGATAGCACATTGGGTCTACAGTTTGGGCTCAGTCCGGATTTAACCAAAAAGATCTGTAGCACATTGGATCCGTACTTCAGGCTCGAACCAGACCCGACCGACTCGATCAATAGCACATTGGGTCCGCACTTCGGGCTCAGTCCGCACCCGACCAACGCGATCAGTAGTAGATTGGATCCGCACTTCAAGCTCAGTCCGGACCCGTCCGACACACTCTCAATTCGACAACTTCTACACCAGCAACTTGGTTTTATCTTCACTGCTTTTCCTCTCTCTCAATTTTGGTGATGATTCAAGGACTCCTACACCTGCAACTTCGTTTCCTATTCACTTCTTTCCCTCCTATTCCTTTATCCGAATACCTCGCTACGATGAAAATGCACACATGTTTGTATACTGATGCATGTAGAAAATCTCTATGTACCCTGTTGTATATATAACTGTCTAAATGTATACGCCTCCCTTTATACCCATATGTAATTGTATATAGGGTTAATTGCAGACGGTAGGATTTTTGCAGGAATATTTTGCAAAAGTTAAACTTTGCAGGGATATATTTGCTATTCACTATATTTGCGGGGACCTGTATGCATTTAACCCATATATATATATATATATTGGAGTTGAGCTGGAATGCTCAAACGAGCTTCGTTGCCACCCATTTTATTTTCGATGATGAAGCCTCCAAATCGACGATCCGTACCGTCAAACATGATCTATACCACTTGAAGTATTTAGAAACCAAATTTCATATTTTTTCGATATTGTTCTCTTATCCATCAAGTGGACACAAAAATGAACGGCTGAAAATGAATATTCTTTAAAAAGCGATGATAAGAGTCTTGTAATTAAGATTAAGAGTATAGATCTTGATTACAAAACTAACAGTGTAAAAGTATTCAAATCAGATAAAATTTTGATAGAAAATTCTTTATACTATCTACAATAAGATTAATATTTATGATCGAAAATTTTAGTGCTACATCATAATTTTTTGTGAGATTTTTATTTTCAACCGTTGATTTTGAATCCTTCCGATCACTAGATAAATGATGTCGAAAAATCACAAAATTTATTTTCTAAATACTTAAAATAAGCTAGATCAAGTCTAACGGAGTCGACCGTCGATTCGAAAGTCCCATCATCGAAAATGACTTAGTAGTACGGAGACCTTCGTGCTCGTAATAGCACACAAGATCTACTCTTAAGAATGATAGTTTGCTTAAATTGCTGTTCTTATATTTTGTGGTGTATTGACTATTGAGTTTATGGACATATATAATTGAATTCTTTTTGTTAATTTATATTTTGTAATGTATTAATTTGAGAGTGCCACGTATGGTGCACGGGATGTACGGATGAACCGGGTGCACGCGACAGGTTCTCCCGAAATTTTGATCCAAAACTGCGAAAGCCGCACCACAGAGCACGTGCTGAGCACATTCCGAGGCATAAAAAGAAGAAACCCCCGAGGAGTGACAAAGGAGAGGAGAACGAATACGATCCCCGAGCTAGAGCGAGAGCGAGAGCGAGAGCGAGAGCGCGAGATCGGGGATGGCCCTCTCGGTGGCGCGCCACCGCCGCGCGGCGCCGGCGCCGTCGTCGTCGCCGGAGCGGTACACGAAGGAGGGGAAGGAGGGGCGGAGAGGGGAGGCGGAGGAGGGAGGCGGAGCGATGTGGTGGGTGGTGCCCATGGTGGCGCTGGGGATGCTGCGGCACATGAGCGCCACCTCCAACATCATCCACGACTGCGACGAGGTCTTCAACTACTGGGAGCCCCTCCACTTCCTCCTCTACAAATCCGGGTTCCAAACCTGGGAGTATAGGTACCGATCCCCATCATCGTCATCATCATCATCATCACGCTCTCCGAACCCTAATCCCCTTTCCTGTTTCCTCGATTTTGATTTGCAAGATTATAGTTGGTGTTTTAACTCTGTTGAATCGATGTAGTGGGGCTTTGGTGCTTAATGTGTGGTTAGAGAGGGGCAGAATCAGCGTATTTAGGATAGTTGATTGGCTAAATTACAGAAAACCTCAATGTAAATATTTGCTTTTTCACTCTTTTTCTCTGACTTTCAAAAACCTATATTTTGCCAGCTTAAAATTTCAGAAATATTTTCAGGAGGTACGGCGTTAATACAGAGGGCAAAACGCCCAAATTACCCTCACTTCTTTTATAAGAAAAAAATAATTTTTTAATATATTTTTATCATTTTAAAGGATATTTTTTGTATAAATAATAAGAAATGGACGGAATATTGATGGAACCCTGACGAAGGAGGGCTAAATGCAACAACTTGAAATGTTGAGGGGGTAAAATGTAGGTTTTTTAAAGTTAGGGAGAGAAAGTGAAAAAACGGGTATTTATAAGGAGGTTTTTTGGTAATTTAGCCTAGTTGATTTGATTAAAGGGCTTTTGGGTTGATGTAATTGCGATTCGGCTGCAAGTCATGTTAAGGGAGAGTAGAAATCTTAGTTTGGTCGTCGATGTTGATCATGGCGATGCCGATAAGATTCATTTCCGAGCTGTGTGCTCAATTCCTTGAAAAAGGCTTCACCTTTGAAAGTTTCGAAGTCATCTTTTGTAGAAAGATCCAAACTCTTGTCGCGATGGTTAATGGCGGAACTAATGTTTCTATCGTCACTAAATATGACTTAGGCCGAGTGCAATTATGCCAATCCAAGTGCTTGTTAGTGCATTGGCAAAGTAAAACCAGTAAGAGAACTCCAAATTGCGTTATTTAGTATGGCATGCGTTGTGGGAAAGCCAGTTTTTTGTTTGTTCGTTCGAATGCCCTCGCAGCTAAAAAAATAGAAGTCGAATTCAACTGCATTTGTTTAAAATTCTCAAACCATAATAGTTAATATTTGTTTGTTTGAATGCCATTGCAGCTCTGAGTTTGCCCTTAGGTCGTATTTATACATTTTTCTTCATGCAATAGTAGCTGGGCCTGCTTCAAAAATCTTCAATGAGGATAAGGTTTGCCTTTTGCACTCTTCATTGAAATTTAAAGTTTACACCTCCAAAAAAAGGGGGTCTACCTGTTGTACTAATTGCTTTCTCCATTCTTATTCTTTTTTGTCGTATCTTGTCATAATGGTTCTTAAGGTTCGAGTCTTTTATTCGGTAAGACTCTTTCTTGGTCTTATCTCAACTGTTACGGAAACAGTGCTGGTGGTTGCCCTTGCGAGGAGATATGGGAAGAGACTCGCTTGGTATACTCTTGCAATGCTATGTTTAACCAGTGGTTGTTTCTTCGCAAGCACAAGTAATTTCTGTTATTTTTTAACCTTTCTATAATAATTACTATGTAATCTGTAGCATTCTATTGTGGTAATTTTTTTTTGAAATTCTTTTTCTCCAACTTACCAGCTTCTCTAATCTTTATTGTTTTGTTAATCTCAGGTTTCCTACCGAGTACCTTCTCCATGTATGCTGTCACTCTCTCATCAGCACTATTCCTTCTCAGGAAGTATGCTCTTGCGGTCTCTGTTGCAGCTGCTGGGGTGATTCTTGGTTGGCCTTTCTCTATTTTGGTGGTTCTTCCAGTCACAGTCTACTCATTAATCCGAGGGCCATTCAAAAAAGTATTTTTAGCAGGACTCTTAACTTCGTTAAGCCTTCTTGTAAGTCACGCCAATCTAATCATTTCTCCTCTTTTTTTTCTTCTTGTTGATCCAGCAGTTTGGTTGACTTATTTTTTACCCAGGCTTTATCAGTATATGCTGATTATTACTGTTATGGAAGATGGACATCCTCGGTGTTCAATCTCTTGAAGTACAATGTATTGGGAGGCGGTGAGAGCCACTTGTATGGAACTGAAGAAATGTCCTTTTATTTCAGGAATGGGTTCAACAACTTCAATTTTTGCTTTGTTCTTGCCTTACTTTTTGTGGCAATTCTACCAATTGCAAAGAAGAAATACACCCCTGATCTAGTAATTGTTGTCTCCCCTGTGTATATATGGTTGGCGTTTATGTCTTTGCAGGCCCACAAAGAAGAAAGGTAAACACTGCCAACCTGATTATTGAACTAATAAATATGCCACTCTCTTTTTTCTTTACAATTTTCTCAGAATATTCTTGTTAGTATTATTGTATCTTTTCATTTCCCTTTTGCGTTTGCTGCTAGATTTGTCCTAACTTTGTTCCTTTTTTTTCTGTTGGTTGTTAAGATTCTTTTGATACGTCAAAAGATTCTCTCTCTCGACATACATACACATTGATAAGTAGGTATGTAGAAAAGAGAAAAAAAATTCGCACTTGAAATCAGCATCAGAGTTTGTCTTGGCTCCACTTTCTCATTTGTTTGATAAATTAGTGCGGGTATGTCTAGAGTGAAAGCTTTATACTTTTCAGAATTATTACTAGTAACTGAAATACCATTTGTTTGATTTGATTTACCTTATGTACTTCATTAATATTATGCTGTGTTTTGCAAGGAATACCGTGTCAAAATACATGAGAAGCTCTTTTTTATATGTTCTTCCTACTGCTAATATATCTATCACTGCCTTATACGGCATATTTAGTTAAGAGTTTTTGAGACCTCTTGCTGCTATTGTTAGCATCAATGTTTATAACCTAGGTAGCATTAATTAACATTACAAGTTGGCACGAATAATATATGCAATGAAGGGAGATGTTAAAGTATTCTTCTATTGTTATTTCAGGTTTCTCTATCCAATATATCCACTAATCTGCATTGCAGCCACAGCCGTCATCGATAGTTTTCCAGATCTTTTCCGCGACCAGTATGCGACTGATGAGTCTCTCATTGTTAAGGTGAAGCCTTCATATGCTTCAGCTCTTAACTTCTAATTTCTAAAAATTATTGTGAAATCTCTAAAGTTGATTTTCTTTTCTAATGTCTGGAACAGATCGCAAAAGGATTTAGACCTTTGTTTCTCGGCCTTATACTATGTGCGTCACACAGTCGTACGTTCTCCATCTTGAATGGATACTCTGCTCCTCTGCAGATCTACAAACACTTAGAGCATCATGAAGAAATTGGAACTGGTAACAATTTGTCATCCTTTGTTAAAACGATCTGTACTGAAACTTAAGTGTTGAAAGCTTATGTCAAATTAAAACTAACCAAAGAGAAAAAATTGCTTTTACCATTGTTTCTAACTATAATTAGCTTCCTTATGATCCTGTCATTGTAAATTGTTGAGGAATTGCTATTTGGTACCTATACCATTAGATCCTGAAATAATTTTATTCTTGTATTATCATCCCTTTGTGCATGTTTCAGCCTAAAGATGTAAGGCGTGCTAGGCTTAGCATCGAAAAACAGAAATGGGAACAGAAATTCCGAAGGGTAAACAAGCCAGGGATGAGATTGGCAAAAATTTTGACTAAATCTGTTCAGGAATAAGATCAGGAACCAAAATATTGCAATTACTCATGGGGATAAAATCTGGATAGTCTTAGTTCAAGCTTTTTTCCCATCAAATAGTATTTATGATCGGTAATAATACTCAGTTTCTTGGAATTACTAACAACTTCATTATTAACTGCAGGATCTTTACTCTGTGTCGGAAGTGAGTGGCATCGCTACCCTTCATCCTTCTTCGTGCCCTCTGACATCCGTGAAGTCCGCTGGATCGATGATGGATTTCAAGGCCTTCTTCCATTTCCTTTCAACACAACTTTGGGAGGCACCAAAGCTGCTCCACCTTATTTCAACAATAAGAACAAGGCTGCCAAGGGGCAATACGTAATTTCTTCACCCTTCTAAAAACCACATCCTCTTCTCACTATACAAAGTACTTAATTTATGAGGTTATGATGTATCTTCACTGTTTCATAGTTAGAGGATATTGGGGCCTGCGACCTTTTGGTAGAGCTCGACTTGAAACGTCAGCATCCTGCACGAGGAAGTGATTTGTCGACATGGGAGGTACTCTGGTTTTCTCCATTGACGCCATTGTTTTTGCTAAAATAGTCCGCTTGTTTCTTAGTCTTGCAAAGTAGATCCGCTACTGTTTCTAGCGCTTGGGTCCACATATCTTTTCATGGACCTGTTGGTAAAGTTAAAAGGATGTGGAGAATAATTGCAACTTGAAAAACAAGTGGACTATTACTGCAAAATCCCCGTTATTTTCCTCGTTTGTAGTTGTAGAAGCTGTTGTTATTTATGAGCAGCTTCTCTAATATATGACACCATTTGCATTATTGTCCCCTGACTGATTATTAAACATATCAGACCCTGGCCGCTATTCCTTTCCTCGATAGAGAACAATCACCCGCAATGTACCGATCATTCTTTATCCCGTATAAATGGCAAGAGAAGAATGCTTTTGGCTTGTACAAGCTGCTGAGAAGACTGCCGAGGAGCGACTGAGAGCAAACAGAAGTGAATTCGTTGCTCGCGTTGGGGGCTGCTGCTTTTGTTTGTGTGGCTTCATTGGAGTTTCAACTTAAAAATAGATTGTGCCTTTGTGAGCTTATCCAGGCCTTTAATAGGTTTTCTCTTTTTTTTGCGTCGGTTGAGCTGAAGAACAAATTTTGTATGATGTAGTTCCACTAATTCGCACCGAAACTGTGAGATGCTTATGTTTGCAAACTAACACCCTTGCTTTATTCGTGTTTCCTTTGTGCATTGAAATTGGTTTTCAGTTATTAGTCAAATTAAGCTTAAATCTGCATATAGAATCAGTGTTCAGAGAAGTGTACTGCTGAATCTATTTGAGTGAAATGTTGGGCTTTTTATATCGGAAAAGTATATTTTGCTGAAGGCTTGCGGAATCGGCGAGAATAGCGCAGTTCTTTCTATCTGTTAATGAAAAATTCTAACTGCTGCTATGTAAAAAGAAATAAATAATTGAACATGCTTACTTTCTCCTTGAAATGGCCAAAGAGGAATTACTCTGTAATTCTTCAGAAATATCAGCAACAAAATATTGTATCCTGAGATGATTTGATCAAATAATAGGGAGGTAAAATTTTGTATTAATTACTACCAAAGCTACAGGGAATTTGAAGTTTTTCTTTTATGAATTAAAAGTTTTTATTTTCGTGTACAACCTTTTATTATTTATTATTATTTCACTTCATTGTTTTTCAGGCTTTTGTCAAAATAATTAAATTTAACCAAATTCAATGGTTTTTTTTTCAAAAGTTAATTAAATATTTTGTACAGTAGCAAAATATTTTACTAGGTAATAGAGGTAGGGAAATCGAAATAATAAAATGCCTGTCTCTATGTTGTTACTATCTAAAATAGCCAATTAGCAAAGAAAGTGGGTTTACTTGGGTTAACACTCAACTCCATTCTCTTTGGAAACTACTACTCTCCAAGAGAGGAATAATTGTACAAAACTACCAATATTATTTTCTTTTCTTTTTGTCTTTGTAGTTAGAGAGTGATGCTATCCAAATGATCGATTTACTAACCCAAAAAAAAAAAAAAAAAAAAAGTTGATGTGCGTACTTAAAACTTACTTGAGAAGAGATGACATAAGATAAAAACAGAGTTTACAACAAAAATATCCTTCATTAAACTACGCGTGTGAGAATTTAAATTCCGTACTCTTGAAACTGAGAAGCTTAGAACTTTCTATGATTATATATAAAAACAAAATATCAACCTAATACAAAGAGAAAGAAGAATTGTCCAAATTAGATAAAGAGAGAGAAAGTAATTTATTATCCAAGTTTTTTTTTTTAAAATAGATAGCACGCTACCTGCTTCATTCATTTAAACCATGAACTGAGTAAAAAGGATGAGGCAACAGAGCCTCTAGATTCGGAACAGGGCAAAAAAATAGAAAAATCGAAAGTGCTTTAAGCTGAAGTACAGAGCTCGGACCACTCCCTCACTAGACGCCGCATTCGGCTTAATATACTTAGAGGGTCGGAAAAGTGGTTACGAAATCTCACATTATTTCTTTCCAACCAGATCATCCACCAAATAGACACTAGAATGGTTAGTCTCTTTGCAGCTTATTCAGAATTTTCTTCCTCCTAAAGTCTCACCTAGTACTCCCTAACACCGTCTGCTTCAGCAATTGCGTAGTTATCATAGAACGACTTAAAAGCAAAAACTTACAGAACATACATTTCAGCAAAAGGTGGTCAACACTTTCCGTGGCATCTCCACACAAAACGCAAACTGTGTTTTCTGACCAACCTCTTTTCAAAAGGTTGTCAATTGTGGGGATTCTCTTCAAAAGAACTAGCTAGGTGAAAATCTTAACTTTCGTCAGAATTTCGAGGGTCCAAATCTTTCCCAATAAAGTATCTCTCACCCCACCATCCTGTAGCATGTCGTACATAGACTTGACCATGAATTTGCGTCTAGCATTTCAGCGCCATCCAATCTCATCTGGTCTTATTCTCCACTTCGTAGGAAATTATTCTGTCTTGCTCCTGAATATTATGTCCCCGACCTTGCGTCGCCGTTCCACATCCCCTAAATATCTTATGCCATCGCTGTCTGTTTGTGGAATAGCATTTAAGCCATTTCGCTTGTTTTTGCCTTATGATCATGCATGTGATACTTATTTTTTGATCGCATGCTTCGTTGATTAATTTTTTTTTTTATACAGATAGGTTCTATAATTTTTTATTCGTTTTCTATGTGAAATCGATTAGAAAAATAAATAAATCAGTTTTAGTTTTTCTTTAAGTTGATCATGAGACCTATGATTTTTTTTTTCTTTCTGCTTAGTGCATATATATATATATATATAATTATGCTACTACTAGTGTAGGACCCGCGCTTCGCTGTAGATAGTATTTCAGCTAATTAAATTATATAGTTATTTAAATTTTAAAATTAAAAAATTTTAACAAAAAATTTTAAAAAAGTCTATTCAGTAGTCTTATTTATATTATAAAAATACTTTTTATTAATATTTTTTAACTTTCAGTATTTATAGAATTTAATTATTTTAATTATTTTATTTAAAAATTTAATTAAACTGAATAATTTTTATAGATATTCTATAAATAAAAGGAGAAAGAAGTTAAAAAAAAGAAGAAGAAAGAAGTAAAAAAAAAAAGAAGAAGAAGAGGAAGGTACAAATCTAGAAGAAAAAGAGAAGAAGGAGGAGTTAAAAAAGAAGGAAAAAAAGAAAAGGAGATAGGAGTTGTGTTTTTTTTTTTGTCCGACGTTGCCCACTAACGCCACCCAAGGCGCTGTCACCGTTTTGACCGCCGTCGCCGCGTCCGCTGACACAGCCGCCATGACCGCCGCCGCCGCCGCCGCCGCCGCCGCCGTGAGTTGTACCCTATTGATGCCACCCCCAAGCTGCCGTTGCCGCCTTGCCCAGTGTCGACGCCGCCCAAGCCGCCGCCGCCACTGCCCAAGCTGCCACCACCATCGTCAGGCAAGATGTAAAACAAAGAAGAAGTAAAAAAAAAAAAAAGAAGAGAAGATGAAGGTACAGAGGAGAAGAAAAAGAGAAGAAGGAGAAGAGTAAAAAAAGAAGAAAAAAAAAGAAGAAAAAAGAAGAAGAAGAGGAAGGTACCTTTCCTCTTTGACACCAACTCCTCCTCCGCCGCCCTCCACCGCCGCCTCCTCCTCCTCTCCTCCCCCGACTACCTCCTCCCCTGCGCCCGCCGTGCCATCGCCGAGTGGGATCGAGCACCTCCGATTACCATCCCCCACCCCGCCGCCGCTGCCGCTGCCGCGCCCGAGCCCCCCCCCGCGCCGCCGCCTCCGCCGCGCACCGCTGGATCTACGCCGCCGACGCCGTCGCCGCCCTCGTTCTCGGCACCATCGCGTCGGCGCTCAGCGACGCCAGCACCGGCGCGAAATCAGGCCTCGGCGAGGAAGGGAGAGAGAGGTAGGGGGAGCGTAGAGAGCCTGCGCGGGGAGAGAGGCATAGGAAGAGGCGAGATAGGAAGAAGGGGAAGAGGGGGGAGAAGATTTGGTACTTTTTCAAGAAGGAAGGGGAAGATTTGGTACTTTTTCAAGAGGAGGGAGATTTCAAAAAATTTGGTAGATTCCCAAAGGGCAGATTTCCAAGAAGGAGGGAAAAGATTTGATATTTTTTCAAGAGGGGGGAGATTTCAAAAAATTTGATAGATTCCCAATGAGGGAAGATTTGGCAGATTCCCAAGAAAGAGAAAAGATTTGAAGAGATTTTGTACGTTTCGAAGAGAGAGAGAGAGAAAGAGGGATTAGATGGAGAGGCGCGTAGAAAAAAAAGAGGAAGAAGGAGGGGCTGCCACGTGGACAATTGGAACCGTCAATTAGTATATTTGTATGGATACTATTGATAGTTAGGCGTTTGGTGCTATCGAGTTTTCTGCCGTTGGATGAAAGGATGTGCGGTTAGGATGATAGTGGTCCCCTAGGGTTAAGTGGGTGGTTGGTTGAATAATATAATCTAACGGGTGGAAATGATCAAAGAGTAGATTTAACGGCAGAAAACTCGATAGTACCAAGAGCTTGGTACTATCGATAGCAAAAGAGCCTAAATACTATTAATAGTATTCCAGCTCAACTATATATAATATATATAGTTGAGAGAGAGAGAGAGAGAGAGAGAGAGAGATAGGTTGGTATACTATCGGTAGCACGGAGGCCTCCGTGTTACCAAGTCGTTTTCGATGATAGGACATTTGAATCGATGATCGGCTCCGTTACAAGTGATCTACACTATTGAAAGTATTTGGAAACTAAATTTCATAATTTTTCGATATTATTTGGCTAGTGATAAAAATGTCTCAATTTTGACAATTTTAATGGTCGATGTGATGTGTTTGTAAATTTAACGGTGTAAAATAATCCAAATCTGATAAAATTTTATTAGAAAATTCTATGAACTATTTATAATAAGATCAGTACCTCTGATCTTAAATTTAAGTCTTTTATCATCATTTTTTATGAGATTTTTATTTTCAGCCATTCATTTTTAGACTACTCAAATGATAGGTAATGATATCGAAAAATTATAAATTTAGTTCCAAATACTTTCAATAGTGTAGATCAAGTCTAACGGAGCCGATCGTCGATTTGGAAGCCGCATCATTGAAAACAACTTGGTAGCACGGAAGCCTCCGTGCTACCGATAATATACCAGTCGGACTCTATATATATATATATATGTTATATATTATATATATATATTCTTTTGCTTCTGCATAAAAAAAAGAAATTGCTGCAGGAGTAGCTGCGCGCTGCGGGCCGGCGATAGGCCGGCCCGGCCAGCTCCGGGCTGGGGCCAACACGCAGCGGGAGCGACAGCCAGGCCCGGCCCGGCCCGGAGAGGGAGCTCCGATGGCCCGCCCCGTGAAGGGCGACCGGGCCCGGCTCGGCCCGCCGCTGGCTTGGGGCCCGGACCGGGAAGGCTGCGGGCTTGCGGGACCGGCCCGTCCGCTGCTGGTATGCGGCCCAGCACGGCCCGCTGAGGGCTAGCGGGCCCGACCGGCCGGCTTCGTGGCCGGCCCGTCCAATGCCGGCTCTGTGCCCGGCCCGGCCTGCTGCCAGATTGCGGGCCCGGCCCGGTCTGCAGCGGGTGACCTGGCCAGGCTGGCTCGCCCGCCCGCCGCTGGCTTGCCGTTCCAAGACCTCCGCTGGCTTGGGGCCCGGCCTGGCCGGCTGCCGGCTTACGGGCCGCCCAGCCCCGAATCGGGCGTACGGTGTCGGCCCCGCCCGGCCTGCTACTGTTTTGCGGCCCAATCCGGCCCGCTGCTGGCTTACGGCCGGCCTGGCAAGCTGCGAGCCCTGCTCGGCCCGGCGTCTTGCGCCCGGCCTGGCCTGCTACTGTCTTGCGGCCCGGCCAGGCCGACTTTTGCCTTGCTGCCCGGCTTGTCCCGCAACGGGAGAGATGGCCCGGCCCGCCCCGCAGCGGGTGAACGGGCGCAGCCCGGCCCGCTGCTGGCTCGCGGGCCCGGCCTGCCCCTTAGCGGTTGAGGGGACCCGGCCTTCCCTGCAGTGGGCAGGATGGCCCGGCCCAGCCCGCTTCTAGCCTGCTGCCCGGCCTGGTCCGCAGCGGGAGAGCTGGCCCGGCCAGAGCGGGCGAGTGGTATCCGCCCGGCCCGCTCTGGCGTGCGGCCCGGCCTATCCGCAGCGGGCCGGCCGGTCCCGCTGCTGGATTGCGGCCCGGCCTACCCCAAAGTGGGCCGGCCGGTCCCTCTCTGTCTGGCTTGCGGCCCGGCCCGCCCCTCAGGGGTCCATAGCGGCCCGGTCCGGTCCTGCAGGCTGCGGGCTTGCGGCCCGGCCCGGCCCTCAGGAGGCCATAGCGGCCCGGTCCGGTCCTGCAGGCTGCGGGGTTGCGGCTCGGCCCGGCCCTCACGGGGCCATGGCGGCCCGGTCTGATCCTGCAGGCTGCGGGCTTGCGGCCCGACCCGGTCCTCAGGGGCCATAGGGGCCCGGTCCGGTCCTGCAGGCTGCGGGCTTGCGGCCCGGCCCGCCCCTCAGGGGGCCATGGCGGCCCGGTCCGGTCCTGCAGTCTGCGGGCTTGCCGCCCGGCCCGGCCCTCAGGGGCCATAGCGACCCGGTTTGGTCCTGCAGGCGGCGGGCTTGCGGCCCGGCCCGGCCGTCAGGGGGCCATGGCGGCCCGGTTCGGTCCTGCAGGCTGCGGGCTTGCGGCCCGGCCCTCAGGGGGCCATGTCGGCCCGGTCCGGTCCTGCAGGCTGCGGGCTTGCGGCCCGGCCTGCCCCTCATGGGGCCATGGCGGCCCGGTCCGGTCCTGCAGTCTGCGGGCTTGCGGCCCGGCCCGGCCCTCAGGGGGCCATGGCGGCGGTCCGGTCCTGCAGGCTGCGGGCTTGCGGCCCGGCTCAGGGGCCATAGCGGCCCGGTCCGGTCCTGCAGGCGGCGGGCTTGCGGCCCGGCCCGGCCGTCAGGGGGCCATGGCGGCTCGGTCCGGTCTTGCAGGCTGCGGGCTTGCGGCCCGGCCCTCAGGGGGCCGTGTCGGTCCGATCCGGTCCTGCAGGCTGCGGGCTTGCGGCCCGGCCCGGCCGTCAGGGGCCATGGCGGCCCGGTCCGGTCCTGCAGGCGGCGGGCTTGCGGCCCGGCCCGGCCGTCAGGGGGCCATGGCGGCCCGTTCCGGTCCTGCAGGCTGCGGGCTTGCGGCCCGGCCCGGCCGTCAGGGGCCATAGCGGCCCGGTCCGATCCTGCAGGCTGCGGACTTGCCCCGGCTCGGCCTGCAGAGATAGAGAGCTGGCCCGGCCCGCCCAGCAGCGTGCGAGCGGGCTAGGCCGGGCCCGTCCCGCAGCGGTCTCAATCAAAAAAGATAAATATTGAGGGGTTTATTCAAAAAAAGTTAAAAAAAAAGTCTATTACGTTACAGTCCTTCCAAACTCAGGCCCTAATGCGTCACGGCCTACCTCAGCCCATTAAAGCATCTCTGCCCGTCAACGTCTCAAACGGTCTAGAAAACCGGCCCATCTGAAATCTAGGGTTTCGGCGGTTCGTTTCGCTCCCTATATATATAAACATCGTCGTCTCCGGATCTCCCCCATTCCTAGGGTTTCCTTGCTCCGCTCTCCGCCTACGTTCGTCGCCATGGGTAGAAGTAAGCATCTCGATTTCCCCATCTCTCTCTCTCTCTCTCTCTCTCTCTCTCTCTCTCTCTCTCTCTCTCTCTCTCTCTCTCTCTCTCTCTCTCTCTCCTGTAGTTCGTTTTCCGCTCTGGTAAAATTGATCAAATGTTCGAATTAATCTTCTTCTATTTCGACGTGATCCAATTAATGGTGTTGATGAAATCTTTGCATTGGGCTTATTCTTTCCATGATCCGATTTGGATGTCTTAATTGTTTAGTTTCCTATTTCTATGTGGTTTTTAGTATGCTGATTTTGTTAGTTTGAGTTTAAGGTTTATTAGACCATGTTTTTGGTTATTGTTTCAGATCTTAATCTCTCCACGATCTCATGATGGTAGAATCCGCTTAGTAATTGCAATTATATGATTTATGTTCTTCATAATGGCGCGATTGATGTCAAGTTGAATATTTGATTCGGAAAATGTGAACTTTTGTTTTTCCAATATCACTCAAATGCAATTGCGATAAGATTTAATCAAGTTTAGTTGTTTTAATATAAATCTATGTGGCTCTAATGTTTAAACAGGAAATTATTAGGAAATTTGGATGTTATAGCAGTGGAAGTTGGAAAATAAGCTGTCATTATTTGCCCCTCTGTCAATGTTTTGTTATTTGGATAGGTGGATCACTTTGCTCCCATTTTTATGAAGAAACTTGGCTTGGGTTTTGAGGTGTGCTAGATCTGAATGTTGCATAAATATTTCTATTAAACTTAGTAAATTAATTCTTTTTCCAAGCCATCACCTGCTCCTGTTTACCTGTGAGAATTTCTGACTATAATTATTATATTTATATGGGTAAAAATTTTGGGTATTTTAAAGTTCTTTAGGCCAAAGCAATAGTTGACAAATATGCCATATTGCCATATAATGAGCCAGAATTTTGAAAAGGTCTAGTATGATTGTAGCAGGATTGCTGATTAAGGATGTGGTGTTGTGGTGCTTTTTGTATATATTGGTATAAACACAATTTAGAGGTACATCAGATTTAGATTATATGTATTAATGTAGCATCAGATAATACATACTAATATTAGTTGGGGAAGTTATGTTTAATGCAATTTCCAATTGTTCATAATTGTCATGGCACCTTTGTTGTTTGTTTGTAAATTTTATTAATTTAATGGGATAGACAAAAGGGAGGTATCGGCCTATTGATTTCAGTCAATGCTTTCTAGCATGAATGAGTGTTTTGTTTCCTCTTTATTTTCGGTTTTCTCTTCTGCGCGGGTCGGGGTGCATGTATCTCTTGAAGCATTGTGTTCCACAATATTTTTTTTTTGAACCTTTGTTGTGTTTTTGGTTTTACTTTAGGTTTACTTTACAAACTGTATGTCATGATTTATAATACATCACACGCAGGACCTGCAAGATGCTACCGCCAAATCAAGAATAAGCCGTACCCAAAATCCCGTTACTGCCGTGGTGTGCCGGATTCGAAGATAAGGATCTATGATGTTGGCATGAAGAAAAAGGGTGTTGATGAGTTCCCCTTCTGCGTCCACCTTGTGAGTTGGGAAAAGGAGAACGTTTCAAGTGAAGCTCTTGAAGCTGCTCGTATTGCCTGCAACAAGTACATGACAAAGTTCGCAGGAAAAGATGCTTTCCATCTTAGGGTTCGGGTTCATCCATTCCATGTGCTTCGTATCAACAAGATGCTTTCGTGTGCTGGGGCTGATAGGCTTCAAACTGGTATGAGGGGTGCTTTTGGGAAGCCACAAGGGACTTGTGCTAGGGTTAGCATAGGTCAAGTTCTTCTCTCTGTCCGGTGCAAGGACAGCAACAACAACCATGCTCAGGAAGCGCTCCGTCGTGCTAAGTTTAAGTTCCCCGGCCGTCAAAAGATCATTGTTAGCAGAAAGTGGTAAGTAACAGATGAATAGCTTTTAAAAGCTAATTGGATTAGGTGTTGTTGGTCACAGTTACTTATTCTCCATTTTGTTCAACTTAAAATTACCAAGTTATTGGATATGTTGGTGGATGGTGGAATTTTGCTATCTGATCTATTAGATTTGTTGGCTAAACACACACACACACACACACACACTGTCACACACACAAACTAAACTGTAATGATAAGAGCAGAGCAGTCCAATTCCTGATGCATTTGATTACACATTTATAGAAACTGGTAAAATGTGAACATGCTCTAGCATCAAATTTGTCAATTATTTGAATGATGGAGCTGGTTTCTACTGATGGTGTTGAATGCTGATTCCTGGATTTATAGTATCAAAATACTTATTTGCTTCCATTCATGCGAAGACTGTTCATGAATGTTTGTATTGTGTATTTATGTTTCAGGGGATTTACCAAATTTAGTCGCACTGACTACTTGAAGTGGAAGAGCGAAAACAGAATTATGCCTGATGGAGTCAATGCGAAGGTATGCTAATAATTTGTCCTAGCTTTGCATTTCAATGCTGGTATTACATTACCTTTTAGGGTTATATCATGTTTATTGTTCCTTGACTCTTAGCATCCTTCTCTCATGTCAAACATCAGATTTGCTTTTGAAACTTTGCTAGTTAGCGGGTTACCCCTTCCTCTGCATTTAGTAGTCATTAAATAGCTCATTCTTGGGTACTTGGGCAAAGCTAAGTCTACTCCTTTAAAACAAGTCCAACTATAGCTGGTAATTTTATTTAAGATCCCATCTTTTGTTTATAGCTTTTTAGTAACTAGGAAGGCGTCTGCAACATGTTTTTCATCTTTTCAGAATTTAGTTTGAGGATTCTTTTCTGGGGTTAATCAAAATCTCTTTATGTAGGTAGAATTTTAGTTTTTGTCTTGTCCCCACTGTGTTTTGTGAGGATTGTGGGAAATTGTGGTCATGATGATAAACACGACTGCTCCAAACTCCATGGACCTGTCATTCTTAGGGATAAATATGCGACTAAGGGTATTTTGACCGCCTAATTTTAAGTCGGGATTGATAAAATGCTAGCTTTTGTATAACGACCTAACCTACTTGCAGTAATAACTCGTTCAGCCCAGTTATTAGTTCTAATGTGCCCGTCACCTGTATGCCTCTTGTTTTCTTTCATATTATTCAATGTGGGACTACTAAGGATTAATATTTTGTATATGGGGGAATAGCGTCATCGTATTTAACCAATTGCAGTCTAAATGACCATAACTTCTGATTGAAGGTCCTAGCATTTTATGCTGGTTAAGAACCAATTTTTTATGGCCTTTGTTAGAGTCGGAATGTTTAAGCTTCTTAACAAAATGGCATTATTCTCCTTTTGAGTAGCTCCAATATACCCATAAAGCAACCGTTTGTGAAATAACCTAGGCTTTTTAACAAGTTCTTTTGCTTGCATTTGCAGTTGCTTGGATGCCACGGGCGGCTCGCTAATCGCCAACCAGGAAGAGCTTTCCCACCTGCTACAGTCCAGGAAGCTTCTTAAGTTCCTCTCCATTTTTGGTGAATTACAACATTGCTGCTCCATGCTTGTTTCATCTTTAGTCATGTTTAGGGCTTTTTCCATCATGTTGACATCTTGTTATGTATTAAGTTTGCTGCAGCAGCTTCTGCTTGTGCAGAAATCTGCTGTTAGCTTTTACTTTTGGTTGGTCATTGTTTTATTATCACAACACAATTATTATGTTTTAAGTCTTGGTGAATTGGTATTTGGCTATGGAATCGTCGTTAATCGCATATGTTTTTGGGTATTATGGGGTCGTTTGGTCATTTGTTGAGGAGAAGCATGGAATCAGCTATATCTATACAAACGAAAACAAAAGACTAGGGTTTATATATATATATATATATATATATCAGTAAAGTCTACTGGCTTGTTAAAAAGAAAAACAAAGGATATCCCCATTTATTTTTCCAATGAATTATCAACTATATCTATACAAACGAGGAATCCAATGTGTTCAGAAGGATTTGGTAGGATTTCTCACAATTCCAATACTTTCCTCCAAACCTTATGATTTATGGTCGGATTTGGTGGTAATTCATTAGCTATTAATAATTGTATTTTCTCGACAACACTGAATTATTCCTCTTTAAATTAGCTACAACATTTTTCTCACTGCAAATATAATGGAAAAAATAATTACATTGAAATAATTTCTTGTCACCTCTCGTGCTAGCCCATCATCAACTTTTCTTTTCTTTTTATCTAACGGCCACTGATTTGAGCTGATTAGAATAGTTAGATGGTATTCAGATTGGGACAAGAAGACTAGGGTAATAGTACACTAGTCTAGTTATATATATATATATATATATATATATATATATATATATATATATATATATATATATATATATATATATATATATATATATATATATATATATATATATATATATATATATATACACACGTCTTCTGTGCTTTCGAAAGCACGGAGACCTCAGCACGGAGACCTCAAAAATGAATAATTTTGTGAAAATAGATGTTAGACTTTTTCAATTCATGATCGGAATTACCAAACGTTATCTAAATAATATAAAAAAAATTTATCAAAAATTCAAACTGTTTGGATTGTTCTATACCGTTAAACAAGCAAACGGCTTATATAGGTCGTCAAAAACTGCTGATTTTGTGATTCTTTGATTACTACGTAAATAATTTTTAAAATTTATGAAATTTAGTTTCTAGACGCTTTAAATACTCTAGATCAATTTTAACGGTTCCGATCATCGATTCGAAATCTCTATCATCTAAAATGACTTAGGAGGTCGAAGGCCTCCGTCATCCTAAAAGGATAGCAGCTGGATTATATATATATATATATATATATATATATATATATATATATATATATATATATAATTATATATAAAATTCGGCTATGGTGCTTTTAAAAGCACAAAGCACTTGGTGCTTGTAAGTTTTTCGCCATTAGATCTAGCCCGTTGATCATTTCCACCCGTTAAATCATATTATTTAATCAACCACCCACTCAACCCTAGGGAGGCCACTATCATTTTAACCGCGCATCTCTTAATCCAAATGTTGAAAATATATAAGCACCAATAACTTGGTACTTTAAAAGGATAGAAGCTCAATTATATTTATATATATATATATATATATATATAGAGAGAGAGAGAGAGAGAGAGAGAGAGAGAGAACTAGGCTACTATACTATTAATAGTACCAAGTTATTGGTGCTATTAGGTTTTCGACCCTTGGATGAAGGTATGTGCGGTTAGAATGATAGTGGTTCTCTAGGGTTGAGTTGGTGGTTGGTTGAATAGTATGATTTAACGGGTAGAAATGATCAAAGGGGTAGATCTAACGGCGAAGAACTTAGTAGCACCAAGCGCTTGATGCTATTGATAGTATAGTAGCCGGACTCTCTCTCTCTCTCTCTATATATATATATATATATATAAACTATCTAGCCAGATTATTGAGATAAAGAATGTGGGCCTATTTAAAAAGGAAACAAAGAACACCTCCATTTATTTTTTCGGTGGATTATCAACTATATCTATACAAACGAAATCATTGGAATATACAACCATTTTGAAGTGGGAATCATTGGAGCTAATTTAATTAGCCAAAGTGTCCTTTTCAACAAATCATCTTGAAATTAACACTTAACAATACAATTTTCACCCGTCACATCATCTCAATAAAGACCTTGAATGTCTAAGGAAAGTGTTGAGGGGCCTTGCTCCTTGTGCACTAAAAAGTGCTTCTTTTGCCTTCTCCATCACCTAATGATCAAGAAAATTATTGCTATCATGCCTAATTTAAAAGAAGAATCAGGAAAAAAAAAATATGATTCTTACATGTAGATGCAAATTATTTCATATCCTTGTGGTATATATGCAAAAATGGCCAAGGCTAATTTACTTTTTTTTAAAAAAAGTTAGTTTGCTACATCTATTTTAAAAATTAGGTCGAACAACGACTTGAAAATATAATTAAATCAAGGGTCAGTGGGTTACTGGTTATATCAGTAACACCAGCATGACATTATAAATATTTAATTATTTTTTATAATTTTATTATATAAAAGTATATATTAGTATTATTATTTTTATTATTCTAATATCATTCTTACTTATAAAATAAAATAAACTGATTTTTAGACCAAATTAAGTAAATATAAGTTTTCAAGTTTCACTTTTTATAAGACTAAGTTATGTTAATAGAAAATAAAATCAGCTAAGTTGGTTTTAAGCTGTTAGATTTTAATATGACTTGATTAAAAAAATCCAACTGGTTTACAATTAAACCAGGCTGATTCACTGATTCTATGGTCAAACGGTCAATTCAAAGAGTTTAACGTAATTTTTTGACTTGCCTGATTTAAATGGTTGAACTGAACAATTTTATGAACTGGGTCACAGTCAGATCGGTTAAACTTTCGACCTGATTTTTAAATCATTCATTATGCTGTATTAAATTTTGGGATGAAAAAGAGTATGAAACCATTCCATTTTGGAGTGTACGTATGATATACATTCATCCATCCTAGGGTGGGATTTACTTTACTTATCACATCAATGTGACAAGTAAATGTGATAAGTAAAATTAATCTCACTCTAGAATGGATGAATGTATATTATACACGTGAAAATAGAGTGTATGTGTAGCTTTACTCCTTAGGGAATGATTATTTTTCAAAGAGGCCCACCCTCAGAATATAAACTACCTTTTCCAGCCTGTCCTTCTTGTAGGGAACTACTCTGTGGCTTGCAACAGCTGCTGGAGGGGATTTTCTACTGGCTTCTTCCCTGCATGAACCTCCATTTGCTCTGCTCCTTGTAACAACACCTCCACTCTCCATTTTTTTGCCACATAATATTTGTGGAAGGCTTGACTCCTGTTAATTAATGGCACCAAATTATTATTATCCCCACATAATCAAATAAATCAAAAAAAGAAATAACTCAAGCATTTAATATAAAGATTCCTTACATTTCAAATAATTTTGAAAAATTCCTATTTCATTGTTTCATCTGTTAAACATAAAAATATTTAAACACCATTCTTTATCAGCTTAATATATTGGAGAATAATGATTGTTTCGCATTATTTAACAGTTTGAGTAAAGCCAGGCTCCTAACATTATCGATTTTCTACTAAATTTTAAGTTCATGTTTAGCATCTTTCTGAGAAAAAAAGAAAAGAAAAAGAAACTCTTGTAAACATTAGATGTATATACACTTCTTTTACGCTAGTTTTATCCACCCTCGCATAATAATCTATTCACATAAACTTCGTATAAATATCAAATTTGAATATTAGTGTATTGAAAGGATATACAAATGATAATAATATCAGCAGAATATTCTTAAATTTCACCAAAACATGCTTTTTAGCAATGATTTTTTTAAAAGAAAAACTTGAAATTCAAAGATTTATGGCAAATTTTTTTAAAAGATAATATATATATATAGACTTAAAATATAGAAAATTTCCAATTAATTTTTCTTCATTGAAAAAATTTCGACTTAATTTTTTGCGAGTTCTTTGTAGTGTGTGTTCATACCAAGAGTAATACTGTGGCGCAATGCTTGATAACCTCCAAGTTCATGCGCGCATCATCTAAGCTTCTGCAAGTGATCAACATACACATCATAAAATTAATACTGGTAAAAAAAAAAAAAGGGCTTAACCTTGTGAATTAATTAAATAAGAATCAACTTTTGGTGAGATTAAGTGAATTGAGTTCCTATGTTTTTAAAAGTACCAAGTTATTGGTGCTTGTAGATTTTTGGCCATTGGATTAAGAGATGTGCGGTTAGAATGATGCGGGCCCTTTAGGGTTGAGTGGGTGGTTGGTTGAGTAGTATGATCTAACGGGTTGAAATGATGCAAGAGGCAGATCTAATGGTAAAAAATTTATAAGCACCAAATGTTTGGTGCTTTTACAAGCACCATAGCCGAACTCAGATTAAGTTATAAATATTAACCTGTGCTTTTGTTGCCCTAGTCCAAAGTAAGAAGCCAATGTTGCCATCTAAAAAAGTGAAGTAGAAAAGTTAGTTATAGTTTCCTTGGTAAATTTGTTCCTTCAACATGTAGTGAACATCTAATCCTAAAATAATATTTGCTAACATAAAATAGCTTCATAATGAAAAATTCAGCTCGTGTTTGGTATGTTTATTAACGAGCCGAACACGAGCTGGCTCGCGAACAGCAAATTAGATTGTCAGCCCTACTACTGAGTGAAAAGTTAAAAAAAGATTAGAAAATTAAAATTTTAACCTAATAATTGAAATTCATAAAATTAAGTTGTCTTTACATTTGGGTTGGCCTCAAATCCAAATAGTAAATTTTTTTAATATATATATTCGAGTTATATCGAGCTGAACACAAGCTGAGGTTAGAGTCAAACACAAGCGAGTTAACCTCAGTTTGTGTTTAGCTTGTTAAGATTTCGAGCTGAAAAATTTAACTCGTGTTTCGAGCTGAACACGAGCTCGCTTGTGAACAACGAGTTGGATTGCCAGCCATAAGCCTCTGCATTGCCTGCATGAAACTGCTCATGAATTTGAAGGAATGCAGCAATACACTGCTGAAATTAACTGAGTATCAAGAACAATAATAATACCTTGAGATCTCCAGCTCTCCTACCAAAACCTTGTGTGAGAAGAGGCAATGAATCAATCACCCCAGTGGGCTCAGGAGGAGGCTGACCAATGTCAGCAAATGCTTCTCTTATCCTTGGGCAGTCAAATCTCTGAATGTTGTGTCCCACCCACACTCTCCCTGCAGCATTCATTGTCTAATTAGTTTCAATTGAATATCCCCCATATGATTATTAACTTCATTTCTACTGTACTTCTAATTTAGGGTTACTTTCATAAAGGTTGCTGTAAAAGTTATCAAATAATAAATAAATTCTTACAAAAAATTTAGGTTTATTCTTTCAAAAATTTTCTGGTTTGTAAATATATCTTTTCAAAAGCTCTGATTTATTCATATAAGTCCATGCCGTTTGATTCACCGTTCATTTTTAATAGTGGATACATAAAATGACTATTTTATCCTTACAAATTTATTCTTGCAAAAAGCTATTTCTCTTTCTCTCTCTCTCTCCTCGCCTTCGATGCGACACGATAGACGGGAGAATTTTTGGAGGAAAAAAAAAGTAATAACTTAAATTTTGTGACGATATATTTACTATTTAATACCTTTCAGGAAGTCATATGTAATTATTCCTTTAATTTAAATATTTTTAGAAATTAGATTTTTTTTTTCACCGTAAAATGACATTAAACCATGAATGGTTGAAGTAATCTAAATTGAACCATTATAATTAATGGACATTTTATAAGATGGACTATTTTTTTTTTTTTAATATTGTTTGGGGACTTTAAGGAGTTTAGTTATATTGATATTGTACAGGGACTATTCACACTTTATCCTGTTTCTCTTGACACACTCATCAACTTTCCTTTAATTTCATGTATTTTAATCAATTAAATTAAAAAATTTCTAGATTAAGAAGTGATTTTATCAAATTTCATCTCTCCATCTACTTTTTAGCTTAAAAAAAAAGAACGTGTGCTTGGATTAATGACCAATAGCTAATAAAGCTTTTATATAGCTTACTAAGATCTTGAAATCAGTAAACTGAAAAAAAAATCATGAAAAACTTTTAAAATTTTACGTAAGAACCAAACAGAGCCCCAAGCTGCTAGGCGAGTTATCAATCCGGATATGACCTCAAATGTCAACATCTATTCTACAAACTAAAATTTATTATTATCATATATATAAAATTGACTTATGAGCAACAATATAAAAAATATAAATAAATAATTACTGCGAGTGACACGAATTAAACATGGACTCACCGTTCAGAATCTCGAAGATTCGGCCAGCGACGTCCGCGAACGTCGGAGCGGAGGCGACGGCCTCGCGGGTGATTCCGCTGAGCCTCCTGGCCGAGACGGCCGACAAGTCGGCCGGCCTGATCAGCGTGGAGTAGCTGGCGACCTCCGCGAGCCTCCGCGGGCAGACCAGTATCGCTCCGAACTCCACCAGCCAGAACCGCCGCCCGGCTTCCCCGCCCACCGGGGCCGTCGTCTCGACGTCGAAGAACACAATCTCATCACCCATACTTTGTATAGATATGTTGTACATATGCTGCTATTCTTATCTTCTTCTTTTTTTGTCCTTCTTGTTTCCTGCTCTTTGTTATGGATATGTGTAGTATATATGCTTGTAGTAATGGGAGAGAATGTGTTGATAGGGGGGTTTGTTTTGGCTTGTAAATGAAGTAGAGTACTTAGCTTGTTTGAGTTGGTTTTGATGGGTTGGATAGCCCAGCAAGGGAAGCAAAATAAGGAAGGAGAGATATGTGGGTGAGACTAGGAATAATCACATATGAGATGGAGAGAGAGAGAGAGAGAGAGAGTGAGAGAGAGAGATTTCTTTTGGATTAGGTACTCTGCAACCTGCATGCATGCTTTGCTTCCTGAACAGGCTACTGTTCTGTGTTCTTTTATTTCTTTCAATTTATGTGTTTATTATAGGCTAAATTATAGAAAATTTTTCTGTCAATATTTTTTTTTTTAATTTTTCTCCCCTATTATTTAAAAACCTACACTTTGTCCCCTTATAAAATGAAAAATGTACATAGGGGGATACGGTGTTAACTTTGATGGCAAAATGACTAAAATGCCCCTCCGCCCTTCATGTCTTACCCTCTCCCTCCTACGCTGACTCGAGAGTATTTTGGGTATAAAAATATATATAATAATATTTTATTAACGGAATCTTAACGGAACACTGACGGCAAGTGGCAAAGTGAACATTTTTCATTTTATAAGGGGGCAAAGTGTATTTTTTAAATAATAGGAAGGAAAGTAAAAAAACAGATATTGACAGAAAGGTTTTCTGTAATTTAGCCTTTATTATAAGTACTTTGTGTAAAAGCTGGGTCTTCAAGCTAGTTAGTTGGCTCTTTGGTTAAGGGGTATGATTAGGGGTGGAACCGGACCCGGGCCTAAACAAGGCCCGACCTGATGGGTCATATAGGGGTCGGGGTTGGGGTATCGAAATTATCTTTGGGTCTGGGTCGAGTTTAAAAATTTAGGCCGAAAAACTTTTGGACCTATTTGGACATGTCCAAGCCCTGCCAGGACCCGACCCGAAAGCCCTATACATTAATTACCAAAATAAGATAGTTATTTATATATATAATATATTTATCCACATAAATAACAAATAATAAAATATATTATATATAGTATAGTATATTAAGGATATATATATATATATATAGAGAGTCCGGTTGGGATACTATGGTGTTATTGAGTTTTTCACCGTTAGATTTAATCCTTTGATTATGTTTACCCGTTAGATTATACTATTTCAACCAACCACCCACTCAACCCTAGGGGGCTCATTTCTTCCTAATCACACATTTCTTAATCCAAGGGCTAAAAAACTAATAGTACCAATAGCTTGGTGCTATTGATAGTATTTCAGCCTAGTTATATGTATATGTATATACGTATATGTATATGTATATACGTATATATTTATACATATGTATATATGTATATGTATATATGTATATGTATATATGTATATGTATATATATATGTATATGTATATATATATGTATATATGTATATGTATTATATATACATATATATGTATATGTATATGTACATACATATATGAGGGAAATTGGAGAGAAATCAAAAGAGAAGATAAATTGAGACATCTAATTTCTCTCCAATTTTTCTTCTCTTTCTCATCCTAACCACCCATCAAAATTGATGGGTGGCTACAAAGTTTATAGCACAAGGGCTATTGTGCTATTGTGCTATTAATAGCACAATAGCCCTACTCCATATATACATACTCATAAGAATATAGTAGTCGAATATATATATATATATATATATATATATATATATATATATATATTTGTGTGTGTGTGTATATGCTAAATTTTTCAGCGTTAGATCTACCCTTTAATCATTTTCACTCGTTAGATTATACTATTGAACCAACCACCCACTCAACCCTAGGGGGCCCACTATCAACCTAACCGTAACCACTTTCATGCTAACCGTACATTTTTTCATCCGAACAGCCGAAAACTTATGAGTACAAAGGGGTCTATACTCATAAGAGTATAGTAGCCCCAGCCTATATATATGTGTGTGTGTGTGTGTATATATATAGTCCGGCTACTATACTCTTATAAGTATAGACCTCTTTGTACTCATAAATTTTCGACCGTTAGATCTACCCATTTGACCATTTCCATCCATTAGATCATTCTATTCAACCAACCACCCACTCAACCGTAGGAGACCACTATCATCCTAACCGCACATCTCTTCATCCAATAGCCGAAAACTTATTAATACAAAGAGGCCTATACTCATAAGAGTATAGTAGCCCCTATATATATATATATATATATATATATATATATATATATATATATATATATATATATATATATATATATATATATATATATATAAGCACGTATCTCAAATTTGGGTATGTCGACAGAGCCATTTCAAATTTCTTTTTTTCATACGCAAAAAAACCAACGTAACGAAACCAACTATTACTTCCTATTTTTTCTCCATATGTTAAAAAAAAATATTTTTATTCATATATAAATTCAATCTTACGAACAGTTATGATAACTTTATTAAAAATATCTCAAAAACAATGAACAGTTACGATCAATCTGTTAAAAATAGCATTCCTCTCCATCTACTTTATATTAAAATTAAAATTTGAGTTTAGTTGATGAATTAAATTTAATTTTTGATATCAAATTTGAATTACTAATTAAAATATTTTAATTACAGTAGATCAAAATTAAATTTTAAAATTTAAAATTAATGTGAATTAAATTTAATATTTTTAGTTTCAAATATATAGACAAACGGAATAAAAAAAGAAATAAGAAAATATTCCCTACTAACAGTTATGCTCAATTTGTTAAAAAAATTCAGTTTGTTTTTTTTTAAAAATATCTCAAATAATAATGAATGGTTATAACCAATTTGCTAAAAAATAGCACTCCTATCTTCTGTAAATTCAATCTTATGTACGATTATAATCACTTTATTAATATTATCCCAAATAAAAATGAAGGGTTACGATCAATTATTAAAATATAGCATTCATATCCATCTATTTTTATATTAAAATTATAATCTAAAATTAAATCACAAATTAAATTTAATCTTTGATTTCAAATATAAATTAATAATTAACTTTTTTTTAATTAAAGTGGATCAAGAATAAATTTTAAATTTTAAAGTAAATGTGAATTAAATTTTGATATTTTTAGTTTAAAACACATACTTAAATTTTAGATTTACCATAACTTAAAAAAAAATATATAAAAATATTCAATATATATAAAAAAAGAATAATATAAGATATTGCAGATTTTTTTTTTTTCAAAAATAAAATACAATATATATAAAAAAAAAAGGATAAAAATGAACGATTATGGTCAATTTGTTAAAAATAATCTCAAATAAGTATGAACGATTATAAACAATTTATTAAAAAATAGTATTTCTATTTATTAAAAAATTCAATTCTGGAAACGATTATGATCAATTTATTAAAAAATATCTCAAAATAAAAATGAATGGTTCTAATCGACCTATTTTATATTAAATTAAAATTTGAGTTTAAATTATGAAATAGATATATATTTTTTTGATATCAAATATGAATTAACAATTACAAAATTTTAATTATAATGGATCAAAATTAAATTTAAAATTTTAAAATAAATTTGAATGAAATTTTAGTACTTTTAATTTAAAGCACATACTTAAATTTTAGATTTATAAAGTATAATTTTTATTTTAAATATAATATATAATTTTATAAAATATAATTTTATTCTAATTTTTTTTAAAATGTGATGTAAATTTATATTGATTTAAAATAAAATAAATTAATTATTACATGCATTTGCACGTATATTTTGCTAGTGTGTGTGTGTGCATTTGCACGTATACTTTGCTGGTGTGCGTGTGTGTGCATTTGCATGTATACTTTGCTAGTGTGTGTGTGTGTAATGCACGTAACAATTATTTTAATTTATTTTAAATCTATATATATTTTTACATTATATTTATTCAAAATTTATAATAAAAATTATATTTTATAAATTTATAAACTATATTTTAATAGAAAATAATTGTAATATCCTATATTAGACATTGAATATTTTTATATACTTTTTTATTTTTGATGAGTTTAAAATTTAATTATGTAATTTAAATTACAAGCATTAATATTTAACTCATATTTATTCTAAAATTTAAAATTTAATTTTTGATTCATTGTAATTAAATTTTTTTAATTCTTAATTCAAATTTGATATCAAAAATTAAATTTAATTCATGATTTAAACTCAAATTTTAATTTTAATGTAAAATAGATGGATATGAATGTTATTTTTTAACAGATCGGTTATAACCGTTAGTTTTTATTTGAGATATTTTATTAACAAATTTATCATAACTATTTATACGATTGGATTTATAGATGATTAGGAATTCTATTTTTTAACAGAGTGATCACAACCGTTCATTCTTATTTGACATTCTAATTGATCATAATTGTTTATGGGGAATATTCTTTTATTCTTTTTTGGATTTCGTCGGTCTTTCATATACGTTTTTATATATAGTATAGATATACAGTACATATTATCATATATAGTTATATACATATAACTTTTTATATATATATATATATATATATATAGTACGTATTATACATATAACTTAACATTATATATAATATATTATTTATTAATAAAGAGATATTTTGTTTTAATTTAATAAAAAATAAAAATATATATGGGTATGTAACAAATGCATGAAGTGGGCCTCAACTTAGCTAGATGGGTATTGGGTTTGGGCTTGGGCTTCAGCCGGACCTTAATTTTTTTTTAAAAATAAGGTAGTAGCCCGACCCCAAAGCCCGAATCTTTCTTCGGGATTATATCATTTCTTTTCAAGAAGTCTGGTTTACCAATAATAATTTCAACATGGGTAGTGTAAGTGTTCCTCAACTATACGATGTCCCATCCTTAAATTTTTTTAATGTGGTAAAATTTTTGACTTGACCTTTTTTGAATTATTACGATCAAGTCTCATAATCCAATTTACTTGACTATATTGAGATGTGCTAATGTGAATATGATGTAACGGTATTATAATTGATAATGTGATAAAAATTAAAATGTGACATCACTTTCACATAAGTGATACATTAATATTTAGTCAACTAATTGGATTGCTATATTTGATACCATAAACTTAGAACTAAAAATTACAATAAATTAAAATTTGAGATCAAAATGTTATGCGCCCCCTAGTTTTAGAACCAAAAGTGTAATTTAACCTAAGTTTAAGCTGACAATTGAAGATGCTTCATTATACCCAGGTCAAAATATTTATACTAGCAAACATAGGGCATATGCTTTAAAGTGTAGGGATGGTATTTATACTCAATGATTCACCATTTCTCATATCATAAACAATGTGAAATAAATTATGTATTTAAACTTAACAAGTTTGACTTAATTGTAATCATAATTTGATGACAGAAAGGAAAGCATCAAAGCAAATTTTATTAAGTTTGACTTATCAATCAACGTTAAGTGGATATAAAAATTTTGTTGAACAAGTTAAAAATAATTTTTAAAACTTAAATTGAATAAAAATTAAAATAAATTTTTTGAAAAAAATGGTTTTTCTTCTGCATTTTGATGATGTCTGATTAATCAAGCAATTTGATGAAAATTTGAATTTTTTTGATTGTATAGTTGATCAAAATAAGTTAATTATTTACAAAACAAATATTTAATTTATAGTGAGCCATAATTTAGGTGGCCGTAGAGTCTTTTTTTTCAGTATGCAAACCGATTTATCGAACCTCACAGAGAGAAAAGGAATGTTTGAAGATGCGAAGGGGAGTAGGAGCTTTTGACTTGAACAAGAAAGGGACAGTATACTATATTTAAGCCTTGCCTTATTAGAACGTTGATTTTAAGTCGAAAAAGAACGAAAATAGCATACTAAATTAGAAGTAATATCCTGTAATTGTATGAATTTTAAGAATATAATAAATATATCAACGTGGATTAATTTCAATTAATCTATAAATGTTGGATGAAGGGATAATTTTGGAACAAATTTGATAGGTAAATGCTACTTGTACACCCTACCCTACACCCCAAATTTTAGAATACTACTTTTTTGAATTTTTAGTATTAAAAAGAAAAATATTTTTAGACTATTAAATTTGAAAGGTGTATAATTTATACCCATTTTCTAAAATCGATAATCCAGCTTATCTAGTATCAGTTAGCAATAGAAAATCCTTTCTGATTTTAAATAGTATATTACTTTTTATATACATTAAGTTAAGCCATCAATTCTATTATGACTTTTTAGTTTTTTATATATATTATATCTTTTTTTACGGGCACCAATCCTGTTATGATTTTCAGAACTCAATTTTCTACTAGGGATGCAACGAAAGAAACGAACATCAATATTGATCCAAGTGAAGAAGATAGCTTTGCAAATTTTATCGCCGTAAAAAATATACTAATAAGGTAAATTGCTAAATTCGCAATACTATCTACTCTAAGGCCCCGTTTGGTTGGGGGTTAAGCGGGGATAACTTTAGTTATCCCTGCTATTCCGCCAAACGGGATGAAGTTTGGCCGAAATATTTTATCCCGGTCAAAATTTTACTATTCTTGGTTATTCCGGAATAGCTGGGATAAAATATTTCACCCTTTTGGCGGAATAGCGCTATTCCCGGCTTAATTCCAAACTTAATTAAGATTCTAAATTTAGTTAAACATAAATTATGTAGACATAATATATTTAATTAATAATAAAATAATAAAATATCCAAGCTAGATTTATAATAAAATATTATTTAATTAATGTTTTCTATATTAGTTTATTTGCTAATTAACTGGATGACTAATTAACTACTTTAATTTTTTACTCTAATAAATATTTAATTAATTATTTGACTAATTAATTTATTATTTTAATTAATTTTTTGATTAAATAATTAATTATTTAGTATACTTTAGTCAATAACTAATACTTATATTGATTAATTAATTAATATTTTGAGTAATTTAATTAATTTCTTGATTAATTATCTGACTATTATTAACTAATTTATTTATTAATTTATTAATATATTAAATTACTTGTGATTAATTAAATTATTAATTAATAATTAATTTATTAACTAATATTAAGGGTTTTTTTAGCAATATTCATAATTAATTAGTAGATTAAATAATTTGAATTATTACTTAATTAATATTTTGTATTAATTAATTAGATGTAATATCATTATTTCTTATTTATAACTATCCACTTTAATTCTTATTCCTTCTTATTTAATCAAACGCTATTTTTCTTATTCCCAGGATTAACCCAATTTTCATCCAAACACAAAATTGATTTAATTCCCGCTTATACCTCAATTTATATCTATCCCGGGAATAGTCACGTTTTGCTTATCCCCGAACCAAACGATACCTAAGATTTTATGAAATCTCATATAGAATGGTTTAAAAATCTGTACCAAAGGTTTACCGTACTTCTTCAAAGTTTCTTATTAAAATTTAGTAGCAGAAAAATAATATTTTATAAAATTTACAACCAAACTTACGTAATATTATTTAGCAATATAAAAATATAACCTATATATTTAGTCATGTAGTATTTTTATAATGTCCACACCCTTTGTATCCTCTCAAATGTTATAAATTTCATAAAACAATTGATTTTATATTTTAAATTACTAATGATATTTTATGTTTTATTTTTTTCAAAAAATAATTATATTTTAAATTTTAACTTATTCATACTAGATACAAAAAGAGCAAATTAATTTTGAGTTTGTATTTTAATTTTCATTTAAAATTTTATGCTTAAATTATGAATTTAAAATTTTATTTAATTTAAAATTAAAAAAATGTGAAGAATACATCAATATTGGCCCAAGTGGAGAAGGTAGCATTTTAAATTTTATCGCCGTAAAGATTATGCCTGTAAAATAAATTTTTATCACCATAAAGAGTACGCCAGTAAGATAAATTGCTAAATTCGTAATACTTATTCACTCGAAACTTTATGAAGTCCAATATAGAAGGTTCCGAAAATCTAAACTAAAAGTTTACCGTACTTCTTCAAACTCTCCCACATCCGTAAAAGTAAAATATTTAAAAATTACTATTAATTTGGTAAAAAAAAGTAATATTTTGTAAAATCAACAATCCAGCTTACCTAGTATGAGTTAGCAATAGAAATTTCTTTCTAATTTCAAATAGTATATGACTTTTTATATACATAAAGTCATCCTTCGAGACCACCAATTCTTTATGACTTTCTAGTTTTTTATATATATTATATCTTCCTTCACGGACGCCAATACTGTTATGATTTTTCGAACTACCTTTTCTACTAGAATGCCACGAAAGAAACGGACATCAATATTGATCCAAGTGAAGAAGGTAGTTTTAAAAGTTTTATTGCCGTAAAAAATATACTAATAAGGTAATTGATAAATTTGCAATACTATCTAATCTAGAACTTTATGAAATCTCATATAAAATGGTTTAAAAATCTGTACCAAATGTTTACCGTACTTTTTGAAAATCTCTCATTAAAATTTAGTAGTAGAAAAATAATATTTTCTAAAATTTGCAAACCAAATTTACGTAATATCATTTAGCAATACAAAAATATAACCTATATATTTATAGTCTTGTAGTATTTTTCTAATGTCCACACCCTTTGTATCCTCTCAAATGTTATAAATTTCATAAAACAATTGATTTTATATTTTAAATTGCTAATGACATTTTATATTTTATTTTTTTTTAAAATAATTATATTTTAAATTCTAACTTATTCATACTAGATACAAAAAGAGCAAGTTAATTTTGAGTTTGTATTTTTATTTTTATTTTTATTTTATGTTTAAATTATGAATTTAAAATTTTATTTAATTTAAAATTAAAAAAATGTGAGGAATACATCAATATTGGTCAAAGTGAAGAAGGTAGCATTGTAAATTTTATCGCCGTAAAGATTATGCCAGAAAGATAAATTTTTATCGTCGTAAAGAGTACGCCAGTAAGATAAATTGCTAAATTCGTAATACTTATTCACTCGAAAACTTTGTGAAGTCTGATATAGAAAGATCCTAAAATCTATACTAAAAGTTTATCGTACTTCTTCAAACTCTCCCACATCTGTAAAAGTAAAATATTTAAAAAATTACTATGAATTTGATAAAAAAATAATATTTTGTAAAATCGACAATCCAGCTTACCTAATATGTAATAGAAAACTCTTTCTGATTTCAAATAGTATATTACTTTTTATATACATTAAGTCTTACTTCGAGGCCAACAATTCTATTATGACTTTCTAGTTTTTTATATATATTATAACTTTCTTTACGAGCACCAATCCTGTTATGATTTTACGAACTCTTTTTTTTCTATTAGGAATGCCACGAAAGAAACGATCATCAATATTGATCCAAGTGAAAAAGGTAGCTTTGCAGATTTTATCGCCGTAAAAAATATACTAATAAGATAAATTGCTAAATTTGCTATACTATCTACTCTAGAACTTTATGAAATCTCATATAAAATGGTTTAAAAATCTATACCAAAAGTTTACAGCACTTCTTCAAAATCTCTCATTAAAATTTAGTAGTAGAAAAATAATATTTTCTAAAATTTACAACCAAACTTACGTAATATTATTTAGCAATACAAAAATATAACCTATATATTTATAGTCTTATAGTATTTTTATAATATCTACACTCTTGTATCCTCTCAAATGTTATAAATTTTATAAAACAATTGATTTTTAAATCCTGCTATGCTTTCCTGGGAAAGGTATGCCACCTGGCTTTTTATATCCATCAGATCCACCTTCGTAGCCCTCAACACTGTCACAGCTCATATAACATTTGGTGTTTTGTATGCAACAAATCCTCCCTTACACCCATCAGTGTTGTCATGATATCAAGAATCATATTCTCCATTTGAAATATAACTTGATTTTTTACATCGGTTATATCTTTCTTTACAGGGACTATTCCAATTATTATTTTTCGGATTCCCTTTTCAACTTTGGATGCCACAGAAGGAACATATAGCAAAATTGGACCAACAGAGGAAGATATTTTCGAAAATTGTGTCGCCGTAAAGATTATACCAAGAAGATAAAGTGGTAAATTTATGATACTTATCCATTCAAAAAATGGCCTTTTTGCATAAAAAATCCACTAGTTTTGGGCTTTTGCAAAATTGGGTCGCCTTTTTCAATTTTGCTGATTCGATCCGAATTTTCAGCAAACTGACCAAAATACCTTTATTACTTTTTCTCTCTCATCTTTTTTTTTCTCTCGTTCTTTTTTTTCTCTCTCCGAAAAAGGAGGCGGAGGCAGAGGCGGAGGCGGAGGCGGAGGCGGAAATAGCCCGCCTCGTCTCTGCCCCGCACGTCCTCGCCCTCGCCTTCGCCCGTCCACCCCCCGCCCTCCTCGCCTCTGACCCCGTTGAGGCCGCGCCGCGACCCTCCTTCTTCACTAGGGCACGGCGATGTCGAGGCGCAGGCTCTTCTCCTCTACCGCGCATCGGAACGTCGCGACGTCGTCGGAACGCCGCAACGTCGTCGGAGGCGGCGAGCTCGCCTCCGACGACGTCACGGTGGTTGCGATAGAGAGCAAGAGAGGGGTGGTGACAAAAAAAAAGAACTATAGAGAAAAAAAAAAGAATAATAAGAAATAAATTTTTTTTTTACAGAAAAGACTAAAAATCATAGAAGAAAGAAGAAGATGATGAAATTGCACTGTTAAAATAAAGTTACACTATTTTTTAAAAAAAGTACACTATTTTAATGAAAGTTGCACTATTTGAGATAGAAATTACACTCTTTTGGAATGAGATTTACACTCTTTAGGTCAAAGTTGCACTCTTTAGGTAAAATTTACACCATTTTTTCTTTTCTTCTTCCCCCTCCTCCTTCCCCTCATCCTCATCCTCATCCTCATCAGAGTGTTATAGGCCATGGTGTCGACCTTTCCCCCTTTCTCCTCCACTCTGTCTAAGATCTCTACGGCCTTCGCGGTGCGGCCGCGGGTGCAGAGCAAATCGACGAGCTTGGTTATCTGCTTCATTAGCTATCAGCCCTGAGACGCTGATAGAATTTGTTGTTCCATTAACTGAAAGAGCATTTAGAACAGTTAGAATTAGCGCAATCACTGTCGGATTTTACAAAATCGTGATTTAACTGATAAAAATAATTTAAATCAAAAGAATCAAATGTTGGGAGGGTTTCATTTCGGTGTGGCATATAATTGAAGACTTTATGTCAATATAGCTATTCTTGAGGGTCCCTGTACATTTTCACCATGTTTTTGCTTGTAACCGTCATAATTCTGTTTTGAGAAAATAGTCTGCGTTGATCTTAGATGTCTCGATTTACATTTCTTGGACAGATGTGAGGTGAATAAGGAAAGCCATGGATGGTGCTGAGGTTGAGGAGAATCGGCTTGCTGCAGGCAATTGGAAGGTCTTTCTGGCATCCGTTATTCAAACGAAACTAAAGTAATTTATACAAATTCCATTCAAAAATGGAAATCGTATTTGTATATATCCAAAATGGAAATCATATTTGTATATATCTTGTTATTACTGATGTAATTGTTATCATTACATTGGAGATAATTTGTTTGTCCTTTTGTTCTGCTTACTCTTGTCTTATGAGTTAGATGGTACCAAAGAAACAATATGCCATGCAGATGCAGAGGGAGCGAAAGCAGTGCTCGAGGACGGCGGCGAGGGCGGGGTGTCACAATCTCTCCCCCTTTAAGCCCCGACGTCCTCGTCAGGCTTAGACTCACCAGTACCAGGCGATGTGAGACTTGTCTCGCTAGCCTTTGTCATTCCGACCCTGACTTAGCCTGTCATTCACCGACCCTGGCTTAGTCTGTCATTCCGACCCTGGCTCAGCCAAGACTCATCTCACACTTCCGGCTGGTAATTGGCTCTGATACCAACTGTGGCGCCCCAACTTCCCAGGGGGTCACCCATCCTAGGACTACTCCCGTCCTAACACGCTTAACTCTCTTAACCTCTTGGGCCTAGCCACCACCCAAAATGCTTAAGCCGGGTTAAGAGTTTAGCCCTATTATATCTTATATATAGGACTATCTGGGTTCTCACAATCTTCCCCCCATTAAGCCCTGACGTCCTCATCAGGCTCAGACTCACAAGTCCCAGGCGATGTGAGACTCGTCTCGCTAGCTTAAACCGACTTTGTGGTGAGCCACGCTCCACCCACAATAGTCAACAGCACCTGGCTCAGCCGAGACTCATCTCACACTTTCAGCTGGTAATTGGCTCTGATACCAACTGTGACGCCCTAACTTCCCAGGGGGTCACCCATCCTAGGACTACTCCCGTCCTAGCACGCTTAACTCTCTTAACCTTTTGAGCCTAGCCACCACCCAAAATGCTTAAGCCGGGTTAAGAATTTAGCCTTATTATATCTTATATAGGACTACATGGGGTCTCACACAATTGCTTATGTTTCATTTAATAATTATTATTTGTTTATGTTTAAATCGAGTTAGAGAAAATATTATTGTGTTACCTTGAGTAAGTCTTTTTTTTTTGTCTTTTTTGCAGCCAGTTTGGTGAGATATAGGAAGAATAAAAGAAAACTTTGAAAATGGTTAGATGAGCACCTTTTTGAATATAAAAGATCCTTCAATAATGTGAATTGTAGCTCTTTCAAACCATATTATAAAGTTGACTAGAAGTTGGAATTGTAGGAGCTCTTATATCTAATGTATTTCGTATTACTATAATACATATGTTCAGGATGATTATTAGGCTAGAGTAAACTTGAACAATATTTATCAAGAAGTCATAATATAAATTTGTTTCTATGAATTATGATATTTTGAAATAATTGATTTCTTTCTTCAAATATTATAATGTTGTTAGATGTTAGATATTTTTCTACTTGATGAATAGCCACATAATTTTCATCTTTGTTACTAATCGTCTTTCTTTCTCTTTTGTTTTGATTTTATAGGATATATGGATTTATTCTTACTGCAGGGGTTCAATCGCCAACTATATGTATTTTATGGTAAGCTTATCTCAGCACCCAAAACCTATATTCCAACTATGTAAATTCTTTCTAAATTATATAAAGTCATTCTTTCTTCTTTCTTAATCTTACTGCATATCGTTCTTTTTATTTTTCTTCCAATGCATGTGATAATGTTTTCCATAATTTATCCTACAGTAGAAGAATGAAAACTTTCAATTATAGAAATTGCTTTACAATTTTGTTGGAAATCAATTGATTAGATAAGCAGATTTAGAACTGAAAGGGAAAACCTAGATGACTAAAATACAAAGAAAAGATAGAAAATTTTGCGAAATCGAATAAAATTGTTAAGTTGCAAAAATTTAGGGAACGGTATGGCCAATTATGTCATAAACACTAATAGCTATAAATTCTCTTTAGATCTCAAAACTAGCTTATTTATATAGGTCCTTATAAAATCTGAAATTTTATTCATACTCTTCAAAAACTATAAGGACTGAAATTTTTACTGTCTAATTTAACTCCCCTAGGAAAAAAAATTATAGAGAAAAAAAATAAAAATAAAAAATATTATTTTCTTACAGAAAAGAATAAAAAAAAGAGAAAAAAGAAAAAGATGATAAAATTGCACTGTTAAAAAAAATTACACTGTTTTAAAAAATATTTGTACTGCTTTAATAAATGTTGCACTATTTAAGAGAAAAATTACACTCTTTTGAGATGATATTTACACTCTTTAGAAAAAATTGCACTATTTAGGATAATGTTGCACCATTTCTTTCTTTTCCTCTTATTCTTCCTTCTTCCTCCACTCTCCATCCTCATCCCCTCCTCTCTCTCTCTTTCCTCACACTCCAAAATAATTTTAGATCGGTGCGGTCGAAGCCGGAGGAGGAGGAGCAGTCGTAGTCACGGGGTCGAAGAGGTAAACAGGGAGAAGGGAGAGAGAGGCGTCGGCAGTGGCGCGCGGGGCGGTGGTGGACGGGCGTAGGGGGCGCGGCAAGCGCAGGAGGGGGGGGGGGGGGGGGGGGACGCAGGGGGCGGGGGCGGGATAGCGCAGGGGATTGGGGGCGCTGGCGCGGGGCGTAGGGGGCGCAGGGGACACGCCCCGTACGCCCTTGCGCCCGCCTGGGCCCGGGTCCCCGCCCCGGCCCGGGCCCCCGCCCGCCCCCGCCCCCCCGGGTGAGCGCAGGGGGCGCTCCCTGCGCCCCCTGCGCCCCGCGCCCCTGCCTTTGCAGGACCATCAGAAGCCTCAACAGGAGAATTGCTCAAGTCCAACACTGAAAAAATGTCAATACTAAGCCACCTCGCCCTCCTTTGTCAGCATAAGTCGCGAAAAAAAAAAAACATGGTCAGCTGTACAATAAAAGGAATCACAGATCGCTTGCTGCTACATCAGTTTCTGGAAGGAGTAAACGTGGTTAAGAGACGCAAAAGAACTTATAGAAGATGGATTCTTTAGATGGCCGAGGCTTTCTTGAGGGTTTGCATAGTAATATTCTTCTTCTGTTACACTCCTCCACGACACTGTGCCAAGAGCAACAAGCAACCAAAAATCACAAGAACCAAAAAAGAAAAAAAGATGTTCCACTCGTTATTGATATATTCAATTAATGGTCTACTGGTCAGAATCGCGTTGGCCTGCTGAATGTTCCTAGAACTCCCGACTGCCTGATGAAGGATCCTGGAGCTCCTCAATACCTAAAACACCAACAGCCTCTCCACAGGCCTTGACCGCGTCCATAGGAGCTTCGGATACTTCTGTTGCGGATTTGTTCTCTACAACAGTTTTTTCTGCTGCTGCCAGGCCATCAACTTGTGTAGTTGGAAAATTCTTGTTTATCATGTCTATAATATCTCTTATGGAAGTCAAATCTTGTTGTATGGCTTGCAACTGCTTTTCTACATGTACGATCTTATCTTTCCCGTCTATTTTTTGAGAAATCAAATGAATGAGATCTTTAATTTCTCTCATAGAATCTACCCTAATACACAAACCTCCAATCTGATTCCTCATCTCCTTAGTCCTGATATGATATCCCTAGAAAGATCTGCCTATGCAGTGTTTACCGCTGTCACAAACTCCCTTAGACCCGACAATATAACCGTGATATCATGACGCGTCTTCTCGATTTGAGAGACAAGTTCATTTTTTGAATCAGTAATATCTTTTTTTTATACCATTCATTCCAAAACTAATCTGTTGGACTCCCTTTTCAAGTCTGGATGTGATGGAAGGCACCGATAATAGGATTGGACCCAGGGAGGCAGGAATCTTGATATATTGCAAATGGGCCTAGAATTTTCGTATCCAAAAGTAAGCCCATCTATCATGTCCAGTCCAATGAACATTACCCATGTAAAAAAAAAAAACTGCTGCAATAAGTTAGGCCCACTCAATTTGGACTGAGCCCAATCCACTGGATGAGGGCCCATCCCTACACCCATATCCGAAAATTCAAATTTTTGAATACTACACCCGTGTGCGAAATTTAAATTTTTGAATATTTAAATTCAATCTTAATTTTTGAACCAATCATTCAAAATTTAAATTCAAAACTCCCAACTATTTCTCCACCCATTCCTCAACCAACCATTCAAAATTTAAATTCTAAACTCCCAACTATTTCTCCACCCATTCCTCAACCAACCATTCAAAATTTAAATTCTAAACTCCCAACCACTTCTCCACCCATTTCTCAACCAACTATTAAAAATTCGAATTTAATTCAAAATTCAAGTTCAAATTTCGAATCCGTAACCAATCCCACGAATTCCTCAACCAATAAATAGGGAAGGTAAAAAAAAAGGGAGGAAGGAGAAGATAGCAAAAAAAAATAGAATAAGAGAAAAAAAAAAAAGGGTTCTATTTTCATAAAAGCCAAATTCTGGGCCCGTATGTGGACTGGGCCTCATCTTCATGTGGACTGAATTTTGGGCCCGTAGGCAGACTGGGCTTGTATTGAAGCCCGTATGTAATTAGAAAAGAGACCTCTTGCCGTACCGGAGGGAATTCTTTTCTTCTTTTTTTTCTTCTTTTTTTCTTTTCCTTCTTCTCTTTTCAAATAAAAAAAAGAAGAAGAAATATCTCCCCCTCCTCCTCTTGACCGTGTGGTCAAGGAGAGAGGAGGGAGGTATTCTACTCAAAAAGAGGAAAGAAAATAATAATAAAATAATAGTAGAATAAAAAAGAGAATCTCCCTTCTCTCCTTCTTTCTTTTCCTTTTTTGCCTCGCAAAGATTGCGCCATCGACGTCGTCGTCATCGAATCCCATTTTAACATCTTCAATGAGCGAGGGGAGGAGGGTCAATGATCCTCCGTTTCTTCGGACCTCTCCACCTCATTCGAAGTTGTTAATTAATGGGACGGATGGTTCCCTGTCACGTCGCCGCAACCGTCTTCAACTATGACTTGACCTTTTCGAAAGAAGAAGGGAGGGGAATCAATGGTTCCCCGCTTCTTCGGACCCTTCAACTACTTTCAAGAATGTCGAGTCAAGATCGTCGCAAAAAAAAAAAGAAGAAGGGAAAAACATGAAATTCCATACTCCGGTTTCTTCGTTTTAATCCAAACCTGCTCGGATGATTTCTTCGGACATCTGAATTTTGGTTTTGGTTCAATCCGAATCAAAATAAAATTACAATAAATATTAATGGGGATTTCTTCGGATCCCAAATCAAATTGTAATTTTAAAAAGGAGATTTCTTCGGACCCCAAAATTAAAATTGCAAATAAAATTCAAAAGGGGATTTCTTCGGACCCCGAATCAAGATCGCAATTTTAAAAAGGGGATTTCTTCGGACCCCAAATCAAATCGCAATTTCGAAAATGGGATTTCTTCGGACTCCAAAATTAAAATTGCAAATAAAGTTCAAAAAGGGATTTCTTCGGACCCCAAATCAAATCGCGATTTTTAGAAAAGGGATTTCTTCGGACCCAAAATTAAAATCGCAAATAAAGTTCAAAAGGGGATTTCTTCGGACCCCAAATCAAATCGCGATTTCAAAAAGGGGATTTCTTCGGACCCCAAAATTAAAATCACAAATAAAGTTCAAAAGGGGATTTCTTCGGACCCCAAATCAAATCGCGATTTCAAAAAGGGTATTTCTTCGGACCCCAAAATTAAAATCGCAAATAAAGTTCAAAAAGGGGATTTCTTCGGACCCCAAATCAAGTCGCAATTTTAAAAAGGGGATTTCTTCGGACCCCAAAATAAAATTGCAAATAAAGTTCAAAAGGGGATTTCTTCGGATCCCAAATTAAAATCGCAATTTTAAAAAGGGGATTTCTTCGGACCCCAAAAATAAAATTGCAAATAAAGTTCAAAAGGGGATTTCTTCGGACCCCGAATCAAAATCGCAATTTTAAAAAGGGGTTTCTTCGGACCCCAAAATTAAAATTGTAAATAAAGTTCAAAAGGAGATTTTTTCGGACCCCAAATCAAATCGCAATTTTTTTAAAAAAAGAGATTTCTTCGAACTTTGAATCAAAATTCGAATCCCGAATTCAAATTAAAAAAAATTGAATCAAAGAGGCGTCTTCGGACCTCAATTCCAAGCAAAAATAAAGGAACATGCAAAATAGCCCATAAATTTTCATGTTCCAATCCGAGCCCAATCAACATTTCGGGCTCCAATTCAGACCCAATTAATAAGCAGGCCCAGAATGGCTCAACATCACGTGCTCCAATTCAGGCCCAATCGAGAAGTAACAACCCAAATCCATTCTAACCCAATATGATAACTAAACCTATTCTAGCTCCACATAATCCAAACCCAACCGAGTCCACATAAAATCTAAATCCATTCTAGCTCCAAATAAAAATCCAAACCCAAGCCTAAACCCAATCAAACCCTCTCATGAAAACCCAAATAAAATCCAAACCCAAACCTATTCTAGCCCAAAATGAAAACCCAAGCCTAAACCCAATCAAACCATAATATCCAAACTAAACCGAATTACTCCACAATGAAAACCCAAACTCATCTAAATCCAAACTCATTCTAGCCCACAATAAAAATCCAACCTACATCTAGTCCACAATAAAAGTCCAACCCAATCTAACCCAACCTACATCTAGTCCACAATAAAAGTCTAACCCAATCTAACTCAACCCAATCTAGTCCACAAATAAAGCCCAGCCCATAAAACCACTAAGGCCCAAAGAGCATCAAACCCAATCTAGTCCACCATACCCAAATCTCATGAACCAAATTTCATGGATCATAAACTAAATGAGCCATGAACCAAATTTCATGGGTCATGAACCAATTCCAAACCCAAATCCCATGAGCCATAGACCAAATTCCATACACCAAGTTCATGAACCAAATCTCATGAACCATACACCAAATCTCATAAACCATACCCAAGATCATGAACCAAATCTCATTAGCCATATCCAAATCTCATGAACCAAACACCAAATCTCATGAACCATACCCAAACCTCATCATATCCAAATCCCATGAACCAAACACCAAATCTCATGAACCATGAACCATAAACCAAGCCATACCCAAATCTCATGAACCATGCACTAAGTTCATGAATCAAATCCAACTCTTATGAGCCATACCAAGTTCATACGATGTCCTCCACCATGGGCCAAGTTCATAAACTGAACCCGACCTCATCATGAATCTCGATCTTTTGCTCTAGCTCATATACCTAGAGTGAAAATCAAATTCAAAATCGACTAACCCTAACACATATACTTAGGGTAGTCAATATTTTGCTCTAGCGCGCATATACCTAGAGTGGAAGTCAAATCAAGCCCGACTAATCCTAACACATATACTTAAGGTCTAGTCACCCTTTCGCTCTAGCATATCTAACTAGAGTGAAACCCATATCCAATCGAGCTCTAATACATATACTTAGAGTTCATTGAAATCAAATTCGACGAACCCTAACGCAATACCTTAGGGCTTAGTCAGATCCTCACTCTAGCACATATAACTAGAGTGAAAAGTATATATTAAACTCGGTTAATCCTGATACATATACTCAGGAATTAGCCACCTTTTACCCTCGGGTAACATCAAATTCGACCTACCTTAATACATATACTAAGGGTTTGGTCACATCTTCACCTTGGGATATACAACCAAGGCGAAATCAAATATAATTGGACTCTAAAGCATATACTTAGAGCCAATTAGACTCTAATACATATACTTAGAGTCTGATATCGATTAGGTCTTAATACATATACTTAGGACCTAGTCAATTCTAACCCCGACTGAATCCTAACACGTATATTTAGGATTCGGTCAATCATCGAAGGTCTCTTAATCGAAGGTGCCCCAATCTCCAGGGGGTAATTAACAGTAGATGCTTGCGTCTATTGGAAGCCATGGATCCGCAATACCTGATACCCATACACTTATTATACAAATCTGAATCATGAATACTACCCCCACGGGAAATCCATCGAACCGTGCGAGGTGGGTCATTCGTGGTGGCAGACACAACCCATTCAAAAAATTTACCCAATTCTATTGCAAAGGGCCTCAACATCCTCACAAAAAATTTAGTCACCCACAAACTGCAACGATTCTCTTGTTCATCTGTGCTTCTGGATCTGCTGACATTGTTTAGTGAGGTGACAGGTGGTGTTATATTGATGGTCTGGAATGTTTCGAATGTTGGATTATCTGCACTCGTAGCAGATGAGGGTTTCATAGAAACCTTAGGCTGCTCCTCTGCTGCCCGTGCAGCCGACTCAGAATCTTCATCAAAAATTTATGACTGCTGTGCCAAAGGGTCTCAGAATCTTCATCAAAAATTTACCCGACTTGGTGGTTGATACCCGAGGTCCCAAGTTCGAATCCTAGTTGATTCACATTTCCAGCTAAGTTTATTTCTAAAAAAAATAAACGAAGCGGGTAGCATGCCACCTTTCTCTCCAAAAAAAAAAAAAATTTACCCGACTTTTTCGAAGTCTCCCAAAAATTTACCCAACTTTTCGAAGTCTCCCACAAACTGCAATGATCCTCTCTTTCATCTATGCTTCTGAATCTGCTGTAATTATTTAGCGAGGTGATCCGAAATGTTCCGGATGTTGGATTATACGCACTCGTAGGTGCAGCAGTAACACCAATGGGAGGAGCAGATGAGGGTTTCAAAGAAACCTTAGGTTGTTCTTCTGCTGCCCGTGCAGCTGACTCGAACTTGGATTTGGATGCTGGAGACAGTTCTCACAGTAATGCACCTGCAATTAATGCATGCAAGCCCTTTTTAGAATGTAAAACAACTGTGATATAATTAATCAAAAAAAATAATGGGCGCTCATTAATTGCAAATATGTACTGTGCATGCAACAGATGGAAGTACGCAAATCAACTAGGAAAACACAATAAAATAACAGCAAAGTCGGAATAAAGAGGAAAGTATCAGCAGCAAACACAACTATAGAAGAACAATCTACTTATGCAGGGTGTGTCCCTATTTATTTCACATCTCAAGTTAATTTACGCTAAATTTTTTCCATTCTACAAAGTAAACAACCAAGGCCATCTGAAGGTTCCAAATAATTCACAGTCGGTACTTACCAGTCTTAGCATCGAAATCTGGGGACATTTAATCAAATCAAACTAATTAGAGTCGATAAAATGCAATTATTTTTTCAAAACTCAGCTGGCAAGGTCTAAACTTCTCTGGGAAATAATATCACAGATTATATAGTTAATTATGGTATATACTCTAGAAATTATGAGTAGCTCACATCAGACTATTATACCTACATGAACTGGTTGCGACACCAGCGAGCGCTATATATACACACACAGAGAGATAAACAACAAGCTATATAAATACAGCAACAGGTTGCAATAATTAAATCACATAAGACACACAAAAAAAACAATATGTATTATAATATAACTTGCTACTTTGCGAGAACAGACAAGGAAATGAATAAAAATACAAGGACGTTACCCCAAAAAGGTGAGTAAATCCCCAGCCAATGACAATCGTGCCTGTAGAGAAGTCATGCAGGAAAGGGTGACAATGAAGAACCCTGATTGGACTAGCTAATCATAATAAAACAGATGCATCTTTTGGAATATGTCTAAACCATATATAGTTTGCGAACAAGTTCCTAAAGGGATGAGATTAGTACATGAGATGCATGCATGCATCATCTTTTGAGTCATTAAGTCATTTAGTAATTAACAATCAATGTTTTCCCAACTTGGTACAGATTTAGCTCTCACTAAATCTTCTACATTTCATATGCTTTAGAATGCACCAAAAAAAAAAGCTCAAGTTCATTTTGATAATCTAAACACTCCACAGTTGCACACCTTCTTTTAAGGGGCATAGAAGATCTGCTGCCTACATCTTTTGCAGAGTGCTAACACTTGCCAATTCGATAGATAACACTAAATGCTTAAGGAGATGAATGTTTACCCAAATCCAGAAGATCCTCTAGCTGAGCCTTCAGCTCCTTCAATTCGGCGAACGCCATGCGATAGGGGGCCTTCAAAATCGGAGTAGTGCTCGGAACCAAATCGATGAAGAAGGCAATCTCTCGGTCAGGAGGCATCCCGGGTAGCTCGGCAGGAAAGACATCGGGGAAATCTCGAGCCACCAGAATATCCTCCAGAGCCGGTATAGTTCGATAAATGACGTCTACCGAAGCCAGGTAAGCCGTACATCCACCGATCAACAAACTCCTAGCTCTGGCAGACGAGATAGTCAAGGCGAAGAAAGAACTCTTACAAGCACGGTAGATGAATTCCTTCTCGCCCGGCTCCGCGAAAGTCACCGTCCTCTGCTCACAGTCGATGGTGGCATGATGCTTGGTGAGCCAGTCCATCCCAAGCACCACATCGAACTCCTTCAGCGGCAACACGACCAGGTTCGCCAAGAACACCTGGTCGCCAAGCAACATCAGATAAGCCCTAATCCATCTCTCTGCTCCAAGGCCCTTTCCGGGGGTCTGGATCCGAAGGGGTACAGAAAGCGGACTCGACTCCAGACCGTGCTCGCGAGCGAAAGAACGATAAATAAAAGAATGCGATGCACCGGTATCAAACAACGTCCTAGCATGAGAGCCGAAGAGGGAGGTTATACCTGCAACCACGGCGTCTCCACCGGTGTCTCCCTCAGGGTGCGACATGTTGAAGACACGTCCACCCGACGCCTGGGGTGTCCCCTCCTGCTGGCGAGAAGTGGAGGAACGCCCAGACGAAGTTGCAGCTGCCGGTGGCGGGTTCCTCCGGTTCTGTCTCATAGTGGCTGGAGAGGAAGCAGTACTCTGCGCTGGTCCCATCGTGCAATGCTGGCGCATATGTCCCTTCTGGCCGCATCAGAAGTAATGATCTCGGCGCTGGGGGCAGGCGTACGGCCGATGACCCTGCCCACAGATAACGCACGTCGAGTTCTCCTGCCACTGGCTCCCAGATGGAGCGCTCCTGGCTGACTGGCTCCGCTGATGCTTCGGCGGCCTCTTCTTAGAGAAAGAGCCACCGCTGGAACTGGGATAGAAACGCTTCCGATCAGCGTTCCTCTCGGGCTGATCTCGCTCGGCGCGCGTCTCCTCAGTCTCGTACTCATCGTACGTCATCACTCCATGGGAGGCGATCAAGAGGCGGATGCTCGGCCTCAATCCCCTCGCGAACAGGCGCGCCTTATGGTACTCGTCTCGGGCAGCAAAAGAAATCAAGCCGATGATACGGGAGAAGTCCCACTCGTACTCCTCCACGGTGCGGTTTCCCTACTTGAGACGTTCCAACTCACGCTCCAAGCTCTACTTCGTGCTCTCTCGGAAGTAGTGGCTGAAAATGATCTCCCGAAACTCCTTCCACGAAGGGTAGGCAGCGATGTAACGGGTCGTCAGGAGGTGCAACCACCAGTCGTAGGCCTCGCCATCCAGACAGTGGGTGGCCAACGGGACCTTGTCATGCTCGTCGATGCAGAGGTCGCGAAAGAGCTTCTCAATCTGTAAAACCCAACGCTCTACAGTCCGTCCACCATCCTTCTTGCCTGTGAACAAGGGCGGATCGAACCTCCGGAATTCCGCCAATCGCGCTCGGATGTGGCCACCACTCTCAATCACGGGGTCGGCGAACACACCCGGAACAGCCGACATAGTCGCTGTCGTCGTCGCGGTCGTGGCCACAAAAGGCGTGGGTGCCACAGGAGGGTCTGCAGTCATCGCGGCACTCGGCGGAGGAGGAGGAGGGGCTAGAGCGGCAGTCGCCGTAGCCTGCTGCTGCAGGAACTGCTGAAACATGCCGGAGAGGGTCGTCAGCTGACCCCTCACCTCGGCCACCTCAGCCTCTAGCTGCAGGGTACGGTCAACACTAGGCTGCTCGCCTCCTGCCGGCTCCTTGCTCAAACCAGCCGCAGTAGCCCGAGTCTGAACACCAGCAGACGGCTCCGTAGGCGCACGCCCACCACCACGACCAGGACGGGAAGGTCTACCACGACCACGAGCCATCTGTAAAACACAAAAACCGCGTAAGAGAAAAGAGGGTCGGCAACACCCAAGAAGCGACAAGCCAAAAACAAAATCCCCGAACTCACGCACCTACACATCTTAGGTCTTTCTATGGGTCAACCTAACCAATGGTTCAGTTACAAATTTATGAATGAATGAGTGTTTGTAATCTTTACGCTCTGATACCATCTTAATCTGTCACGCCTCGGGCTAGTTTTAGAAGCGAAAATACGTGTCTTTATTTTTTGAAAGCCTAGCCCGCGCCACATACAGACCCGCCACAAATACAGGGCCCACTGTTTACACGGACAAAGTCTCCCCTGTATTTGCACGGCGTACACACGATACAAACAGGATCACAACCACCATTCATTCATCACACATACAACAAAACACACTGTCCAATACATACAGCTAACTGTCCTTGACAATTACATGTATCTAAACAAGTCCTTAGGCGAATGATGATGCGATGTGTTTGAGATAAAAAAAAAATTCAAAATTTTAATTTGAAAATGTGGAGGGCAATAAAACAAACATGGAAGGATTAGTATTTGCCTTAGATGACCAACCATCAAAAAGGAAAAAAAATATTAAATTGTGATTCGATTGCTACTTTCCTTAGAAGACTAGATATCAACAAGGAAAGAGATTAAAAAAATATTGTTGCCCTTTTTTCAAAAAATTTTGAATTATTTTTCAAAATGAAGAGGCCCTAGAATTGCTATAAATTGCACCATGGGAATCAAGAAAAGAGGTTGGAAAAAATTAAAAAAGAAAAGAAAAAAGAAAGAGAGAGAGCCCGCTAGGAGGAGGACCCTCTCCCTCTCTCTGTGGTTCGTACACAGAGAGAGAGGGGGATTGGGTCCCCTCTCTCAGACCACCGAAAAAAAAGAAAAAAGAAAAGGAAAAATAAAAAGAAGTTGAAGGCCACAACAACGACGGCGACTGCTACAACGACTCCGACAACGACGGTTTGGTGTACATGCATAAATGGTATAGTAGCGGTTCTTTGTCGGTTTGATCAATACGACCGTCTTCGTGATAGGTTGACCCGATCAAATTCGGCATCGGATCGTTACTATATCGTGCGCGCATGTTCACTAAACGTCCGCCTCCCCGACATATACAAAAGATCTACTTATGTGGAGATCGGATCTCCGACCGATTTGATTGTGCAGCCGTCTTCGTGATAGGCTCGACACGCTCAAATTTTTATAAAAAAAATAAAATAAAATAAATAATCAAATACATATTTGATTTGGATCGCCGTCTTCGTGATAGGCTAGATCCAATTTGGCTCAAACCGGGTCGCCGTCTTCGTGATAGGCTTGACCCGAGTTCGGTTTATTTAGCCGGGTCGCCGTCTTCGTGATAGGCTTGACCCGAGTCCGATTAATTAAATCGGGTCGCCGTCTTCGTGATAGGCTTGACTCGCATTCGGTTAAGTAAACCGGGTTGCCGTCTTCGTGATAGGCTTGACCCGGGTTCGGTTAAGTAAACCGGGTCGCCGTCTTCGTGATAGGCTTGACGCGCTTCGATTAATTAAACCGGGTCGCCGTTTTCGTGATAGGCTTGACCCGGGTTCGGTTAAATAAACCGGGTCGCCGTCTTCGTGATAGGCTTGACCCGGATTCGGTTAAATAAACCGGGTCGCCGTCTTCGTGATAGGCTTGACCCGAGTTCGGTTCGATAAACCGGATCGCCGTCCTCGTGATAGGCTTGACATGTATTCGGCTCAGTCGACTGCATAAATGCTTGACTTGAACTCAGCCAATATAAGCATGTGTTCAATTTGAACGTAATAAAAAAGAAGAAAATAAACAAGCTGAGCCGCTCCTAAATCAAACCGGCTTGAATATAAATTCAAACCAAACCAAACCCAAGTCAACAAGGAGTCATGCCGATCATGGATAAAAAATAAACTAAGACCAAGTTGGTGAACCAAGTCTAAAATGGTGAACCAAACTCATAACGGTGAACCAAGCCCAAGTGTCAAACCACATATATGACATTAAACCGAACTCGCAACAGTGAACCAAATCCAAGCTAGTGAACCGAACCTAAGAAGGTGAACCGAACCCAAAACGATGAACCAAATCGACTCATAAGCCGGTTCAACTCAAATCGGACTGAGATTCAAGAGGTTTAAGCCAAACCAAATAATGAACCGGTTCGACCTGAACCGAACTAAGAGCCGGTTCAACCTGAACTAAACCACATGAGGTTCGAGCTGAGCCGACCAAGCTTATAGCCGGTTTGACCTAAATCGAACAATGAATGATTCAACTTAAACGGGTTCAACTCGAATTGAACCATCTGAGGTTCGAGCCGAGCCGAACCAAGCTAGCTGCCAATCTGACGTAAACCGAGTCATAAAGGACTCTATTCAAACCATAAGTTGGGTTCAATTCACATGAGGTTCGAGCTGAGCCAAGTTGAACCAAAGTACAAGCCAGCTCAACCCGAACAAAGCCACAGGAGGTCCGAGCTGAGCCGAACCAAACTACAAGCCGGTTCAACCGAAACGGAGCCACATGAGGTCCGAGCCGAGTCAAACCAAACTACAAGCCGGTTCAATCCATATTGAACCACAGAAGGTCCGAGTCAAGTCGAACCAAACCATAAGCTGAGTTCAACTCAACAAAACTATAGAAGGTCCAAACCGAGCCAAACCAAACTATAAGCCGGTTCAAGCCGAATGGAGCCACAGGAGGTCCGAGCCAAGCCAAACCGAACTACAAGCTAGTTCAACCCGAAGTGAACTGGAGAAGGGTCGAGCCAAGCCGAACCAAACAATAAGCCAGTTCAACCTAAATCAAACCTAGACGGAACTATACGTGTCGATTCAATGCAAACTACACAACTTGAATCGAACCATGAACCAGTTCAATCCCAGATCAAAATCAAAGGGCAAGATCAACTCAAACCGAACCACAGGAGAATCGAATCAAGCCGAACTAGACATAAACCGGTTCAATCTAAATCGAACCTGGAGAGAGCAATAAGTCGATTCGACCTAAACCAAATGCAAAAGAGTTCCAAGCCAAGGAGATCCACAAGAGCTCAACCCGAATCAAACACAGGCCAGTCTCAAACCAAATCATAAAGGCTCGATCCGAACCTACTGAACTATAAGAGGGTTCAAGTTGAGTCAAATTATAAGAACTCGACCCAATGAAACTCAAGGGGATCTCGAACTAATTCATACGTGTTCGACCTAAACCAGGTCTCAACGAGTCCTGAACTAAAGAATAAGGGTTCGACCCAAACCAAATTCAGAAGGGGCAAATTAGTCTGAGGCAGCTCAACCCAAATCAAACAGATGAACCAAATCAAGTAAACCAGCTCCGCTCAAATTGAAGCAGATCCGGGATTCAAACCGAGCTGAATTAAATGAGTCAACTTAATCGACTCACATGCCATAATCAAATGACCGCAAAGTCGTTAAACTAAACAACTTAAATCCAAACGACCGCAAAGTCGTTAAACTAAACAACTTAAATCCAAACGACCGTAAAGTCATTAAACTAAACCCGAATTCAAACGACCGCAAGGTCGTTAAACTAGACAACCTAAATTCATATGACCGCAAGGTCGTTAAACTAGACAACCCAAATTCATACGACCGCAAAGTCATTAAACTAAACAACCGAAACTCATACGACCGCAAAGTTGTTAAACTAAGCAATCCAAAACAAATGACCGTCAATAAATGACCGTCAAGTCGTTAAACTGCACAAATGACCGTCAAGTCGTTAAACTGAACAAATGACCGTCAAGTCGTTAAACTGCATAAATGACCGTCAAGTCGTTAAACTACATAAATGACCGTCAAGTCGTTAAACTGCACAAAATGACCGTCAAGTCGTTAAACTGTACAAATGACCGTCAAGTCGTTAAACTGAACAAATGACCGTCAAGTCACTAAACTAAGCAAATCAAATGAAACTCAACTCAATCTGACCGTCATGTCGTTAAACTGAGTACCCACATTCAAATCGACCGCCATGTCATTAAACTGAGCACCTCAGCCTCAAGCCGACCGCCATGTCGTCAAACTGAGCACCTCAACTTCAAGTCGACCGCTAAGTCATTAAACAGAGCGAATCAAGTTCAAATCATGCCGACCGCCATGTCATTAAACTGAGCATCTCAACTTCAAGCCGACCGCCATGTCATTAAACTGAGCATCTCAACTTCAAGCCGACCGCCATGTCATTAAACTGAGCATATCAACTTCAACCGACCGCCACGTCATTAAACTGAGCACTCAATTTCAAACCGACTGCCATCTCATTAAACTGAGCACCTTAACTTCAAACCGACCGTCATGTCGCTAAACTGAGCACCTCAATTTCCAACCAACCGTCATGTTGGTAAACTGAGCAACACAGTTTTGAACGACCGCCAAGTCTGTAAACTGAGCATTTCACTAATGTACAGCGGGGGTATGCCCCTGCTTAAGCCATGTACTTGAAAATTATATGAATCAAAGTTCATATTTATACTATGCTCTCTTTTTATTATCAGCATTAAATTTGGTCTTTTAATCGAGGGTTCCTTAACACTGTTAGTGTGGGGTAATTAATAGTAGATGCTTGCGTCTATTGGAAGCCATGAACCTATAAACCTGATCCCAAATCAAAATTTAAATAAATCTAATCTGTACCATGAATGACCACTCGCCTTGCGGCGGGGCCGGTTCGTTCGCGGCAGACAAAATGGCACGCCCGGTGGGACATGGCTTCACCCTCCATCTTTGAGACCAAATCCAATAATGCTGATAAGAGACTTATGTATAAATGTTCCGCTGATAGCAATTGCTTTATCCAAAAGCAGCAATGGCATCCAACAACATCACGTCTTCTACTTCGGTGGAGATCAAGGCAAGGCACGTCGACGAAGGGTATTTTGGTTACCGTCATGCCCTAACCTGCCGACGAAGCTGTCAGGGGACAGGACGATTCCTGCTGACAATCGTGGTCTTCCCCCTCCCAACATCACATCTTGGCTATTCGTCGAGGGCAATCAATCCTCCGTCTTTCTGGAGATATTAGGTCTTTCTCCTTTCCATTTGGTAACATCACGGAGAATATTCTGATCACTGGCTTGCCACTCAAGCCGTCAGGGGGCAAAACAACTTTCACGAGCAATTGTGGTCCTTTATCTCCTGATTCGACAAAGGAACCACAATATCATCAATCCCAAAACCTCTGCACCCCACAATTGCACCCCAGCTATTCGTCATGTGGGGAACAAACGGAATGGGGGCAATCAACCCTCATTTATCTTGGAGGCATATGTCCATTCTCGCTCCGGGGGGCATAACTTTGCTCTCATTAGATGAAGTTGATCCCCTGAGAAGAATCAAAGTGGATGAAATCATAAAGTTCAGTTCAGAATTAGCACATTCGCTTCATATTTTCAGTCCATGATCATGAGGCTCATAGACTAGTCATTTTTTTTAAAAAAAAGAAAGAGCAAAAGAAAATTTCAAAAAAAAAGAAAAGAAAAAAATAAAGCAAAAAAGAAAAGGAAGAAAAAAAAAGGGAAAAGAAAAAAAAAAAGAGCAAAAAAAAAGAGCAATAAAAAAGCAAAAAAGAAAAAGAAGAAGAAAAAAAAATCTCCCAGCTGCGATGAAAATACCGCATGCAAAAATGGGACCCCCGCTGTAAAGAAAATCTATTTGAGGCTCACAGACAAAAGTTAGGGGAATGCTTCTGGCGAAAACCTTCGTGGGCGCCAGTGGCCATAGTATTGATGATAGAATGCTAATTCATCCCTTCGGTTATGCAATAACTCGGACACATCGGGTTACTTCTGAAGAATCTATCTCTCAAAATTCATTCCATTGATGGAATAATAACTCCCTCCTATGTCAGTTATGCACGGCAACGATGACACATCAGGTTGCTTCAAGATGCAAAATGCAAAATGCAAAAACAAAAAAAACCTTATGAAGGGATGTCAAAAAAAAAAATCAGTATGTCATCTTAGAGGGCCCTGCCTAACTGCATGAAGATGCCCCTTTCCCTCCCATCCCGTTTCGAGGACATGCATATATGTCATACCGAAAAGTTTTGGAGGACTTTGCCTAGCTGCACTTGAAGATTATCCCTTTCCCTCCCATCCCATTTTGAATAGAGAGCTCTTACAAGGATTTGCCTAACCGCATATAAAGATGCTCGTATCCCAACAATCTCATGTAGAAGATCTATAGATGAAAGTCCAGAAAAAATTGTTCTATAAATTATAGAGCTTGTTATTCTCTTGATTCAACTCATACTTCATCAAAAGAATAATCCTGGATGAAGAAATAAAGCTCTAGGGTGCTCTTTTATCAAAAGGTATACAAGTATGTCAACTTGCCAACATGATCCAAGCCCAAAAAAAAAGAACTTAAAAAAATGTTGGACTCTTGTCAAGTGCAATTTTGATACCCAATCTAGCTAGGGTGTCATGACGAACACCTACGGGCAAATCATATGAATTTGAGTTGGTCCTACAACGAACCGACAAAGTTATGATATCATGAATATGCCATTCATATACAATGAGCAACGAGACGAAAATTGTTGTTGTACTCATCAAGGTCGCGGTTCCTCGAGTGCATTTCTCCCTATATTTTGATATCCCAAAAGGAAAATATCGATATCACTATATAAGAAATGAATAATATTGGTCCCAGAACATTGAGCCTCTACTAAACTCTTGAGCATCCTCGACTCAAGCTTGTGTTTGCTACTGAAAATAATGTGTTTTTCTAGGACATCAGTTGAGCAGAAATGATCCCTTAATCGCCAGGTCATATCATACTTTACAAGAAAATGATAAATTCTTGAGACTACACCTTTTTCCACTCTCATGGCACTCACAGAAAAAAGGTGGGGGGCATTTGTTTGAGATAAAAAAAAAATTCAAAATTTTAATTTGAAAATGTTGAGGGCAATAAAACAAACATGAAAGGATTAGTATTTGTCTTAGATGACCAACCATTAAAAAGAAAAAAATAAATATTAAATTGTGATTTGATTGCTACTTTCCTTAGAAGACTAGGTATCAATAAGGAAAGAGATTAAAAAAATATTGTTGCCCTCTTTTCAAAAAATATTGAATTATTTTCCAAAATGAAGAGGTCCTAGAATTGCTATAAATTGCACCATGAGAATCAAGAAAAGAGGTTGGAAAAAATTAAAAAAAAAAGAAAAAAAAGAAAAAAAAAGAAAAAAAAAAAGAGAGAGAGCCCGCCAGGAGGAGGGACCTTCTCCCTCTCTCTGTGGTTCGTACAGAGAGAGAGGGGGGGATTGGGTCCCCTCTCTCAGACCACCAAAAAAAAAGAAAAAAGAAAAGAAAAAAAGAAGTTGAAGGCCACAACAACGACGACGACGGCTACAACGACTCCGACAACGATGGTTTGGTGTACATGCATAAATGGTATAGTACTAGTTGTTCTTTGTCGGTTTGATCAATACGACCGTCTTCGTGATAGATTGACCAGATCAAATTCGGCATCGGATCGTTACTATACCGTGCGCGCATGTTCACTAAACGTCCGCCTCCCCGACATATACAAAAGATCTAGTTTGCTGCAGCAGCTTCTGCTTGTGCAGAAATCTGCTGTTAGGTTTTACTTTTCGCTGGTCATTGTTTTATTATCACAACACAATTATTATGTTTTAAGTCTTGGTGAATTGGTATTTGACTATGGAGTCGTCGTAAATCGCATATGTTTTTGGGTATTGTGGGATCGTTTGGTCATTTGTTGAATGAAGTCTTCCATTTGTGCTTACAGGAGAAGCATGGAATCAGCTATATCTTATACAAACGAAAAACAAAGACTAGGGTTTGTTTATACATATAAACTACTAGCTTGGTTATTGAGGTAAAGCCTACTGGCTTGTTAAAAAATAAAACAAAGAACACCCCCATTTATTTTTCATTGGATTATCAACTATATCTAACGGGAATCCAATGTGTTCAGAAGGATTTGGCCCGGCCAGTAGGATTTGAGGTAAAGCCTACTGGCTTGTTAAAATAAAACATCCGGGCCGGGCCGGATGTTGTCAAACATCCGGCCCAGCACGGCCCCCAGGCCCGGAAGGTCCGGGCCGTGCCGGGCTTCGGGTCGGCCCTTCAATTTTTTATTTTTTTAAAGATATAAAATTTTAAACTATAATCTATTAAATATTTCTTATTTAATCTATATTTTGACTGAAAAGTTTTAAATTTATAAATATTTTAACTTTTTAAAATATTTATAAATTATTATTATTATTATTTTAAAAATATGAATTGATTAAACTTTTGGTCCATGGGACCAAACAATTTGGTCCGATGGACCAAAAGTCCTCCCAGGGTCTGCAGTGGCAGACCTTTGGAGGGGAGCTCCTGGGGAGAAGGGCCTAGGAGCTCAGACCCTAAGCCCCAAGGTACTGGGCCGTGCCAGCCAGGCTGGCACGGCCCATGCGGGCCGGGCTGCACGCCGAGATTCCGGCCTATACGGCCCAGGCCCGACACGGGCCGTTCCGAGCCTGCGGGCCGCAAACTCTCCGCCCAGCACGGCCCGGAGAGTCGGGCTGGCCTGGCCCGACACTGATGTTATAGTAACCGTGCCGGGCCATGGCCCGGCCCGCAGTCGTGCCGGGCCATGGTCCGGCCCGCAGTCATGCCGGTTATATATATATATATATATATATATATATATATATATATATATATATAGCATAAGTCTTATGTGCTTCTGAAAGCACAACGATCTTTGAAGCTTCCGAATCGATGATCCACACCATTAAATATTATCTAGAGTTTTGAAATTTCTAAAAAAATAAATTTCGTAATTTTTCAAAATTATAATAAAATCCATCAAGTGGGTATAAAATGAACGGTCAAAATCAAAAGACATCCTAAAATTAGATGATCGGATTCTTCAATTTAAGATCGGAGTCATTGATCTTTATCAGGATAGTGAATAGAATTTTTTGTCAAAAATTCAATCAATTCTGATTTTTTTACACCATTAAACTAGCAAGTATTTCATACCGGCCGTTACAAGTTATCAATTTTGAGATCTTTTGATAATAAGGTAATGATATTTAAAAATTATAAAATTTGATTTCTAGAAGTTTCAAATATTCTAAATCGTGTTTAACGGTACGGATCGTTAATTCGAAAGTTCAATCATCGAAAATAACTTATGAGTACGAAGGTTATCGAACTTATAAGAGTATAGTAGCCGGACTCTATATATATATATATAAACTAGTTTGCCAGATTATTGAGATAAAGCCTGCGGGCCTATTTAGAAAGGAAACAAAGAACACCTCCATTTATTTTTTCAGTGAATTATCAACTACATCTATACAAACGAAATCATTGGAATATACAACCATTTCGAAGTGGGAATCATTGGAGCTAATTTAATTAGCCAAAATGCCCTTTTGAACAAATCATCTTGAAATTAACATTTAACAATACAATTTTCACCCTTCACATCATCTCAATAGAGACCTTGAATGTCTAAGGAAAGTGTTGAGGGGCCTTGCTCCTTGTGCACTAAAAAGTGCTTCTTTTGCCTTCTCCATCACCTAATGATCAGGAAAATTATTGCTATCATGCCTAACTAAAAAGAAAACAGAAAAACAGAAATATGATTCTTACATGTAGATGCAAATTATTTCATACCCTTGTGGTGTATATGCAAAAATGGTCAAGGCTAATTTACTTTTTTTTCTTTTTTAAGGAAGTTAGTTTGCTACATAAATATTTTAAAAATCAAGTCGAACAGCGACCTGAAAATGTTATTAGATCAAGGGTCAGTGGACCACTGGTTGTACCAATAACGCCAGCATGACGTTAAATATTTAATTATTATTTATAATTTTTATATAAAAAATATGTTATTATTATTATTATTCTAATATCATTCTTAATTATAAAATAAAATCAACTGATTTCTAGACCAAATTAAGTAGATATAAATTTTTAAGTTTTACTTTTTATAAGACTAATCTATAGTAATAAAAAATAAAATCAGCAAAGTTGGTGTTAACTAAAATCAGGTCGATTTTCTGGTTCGATGGTTGAACCGCCGAGAGCAATTTTTTTACTTATCTGGTTTAAATGATTGAATCGAACAATTTTATAAATTGTATCTAGATCAGATCGGCCAAACTTTCGATCCAATTTTTAAATCATTCATTATGCTGCATTAATTTTTGGGAATGATTATTTTTCAAAAAAGGCCCACCCTCAGAATTTAAACCACCTTTACCAGTCTGTCCTTCTTGTAAGGAACTACTCTGTGGCTGGCAACAGCTGCTGGAGGGGATTTTCTACTGGCTTCTTCCTACAGGAACCTCCATTTGCTCTGCTCCTTGTAACAACACCTGCACTCTCCATTTTTTTGCTCCATAATATTTGTGGAAGGCTTGACTCCTGATAATTAATGGCACCAAATTATTATTATCCCCACTCTTCCTTACATTTCAAATAATTTCGAAAAATTCTTATTTCATTGTTTCATCTGTTAAACACAAAAATATTAAAATATTATTTTCTATCAGCTTAAGCTATTGAAAAATAATGATTGTTTCGGATTATTTAATAGTTTGAGTGTCAGGCTCCTAGTATTATTTATTTCCTACTATTTTTTTTTCTTTTCCCTCGAAAAAAGTTCCTGTTGAGCCTTTTTTCGAGAAATCAAAAAAAAAAAATCTTGTAAACATTAGATTTATATACACTTCTTTTGCTCTAGTTTTATGACTTTATCCACCCTCGCATAATAATCTATTCATTTAAACTTTGTATAAATATCAAATTTAAATATTAGTCTATTGAAAGGATATACAAATACTAAAATATGCTTTTTAGCAAAGATTTTTTTAAAACAAAAACTTGAAATTCAAAGATTTATGGCAAAAAAATTTAAAAGATAATATATATATATATATATATATTTAAAATACAGAAAATTTCCAATTAATTTTTCTCCATTAAAAAAATTTCGACTTAATTTTCGCGATTTCTTTGTAGTGTGTGTTCATACCAGGAGTAGTACAGTGGCGCAATGCTTGATAACCTCCAAATTCATGCGCACATCATCTAAGCTTCTGCGAGTAAAATTAATACTGGCAAAAAAAAAAAAAGGGCTTAAGCTTGTGAATTAATTAAATAAGAATCAACTTTTGGTGAGATTAAGTTACATATATTAACCTGTGCTTTTGTTGGCCTAGCCCAAAGTAAGAAGCCAATGTTGCCATCTAAAAAAGTGAAGTAGAAAAGTTAGTTATAGTTTCCTTGGTAAATCTGTTCCTTCAGCATGTAGTTAACATCTAATCCTAAAATAATATTATGCTAATATAAAATAGCTTCATAATGAAAAATTCAGCTCGTGTTTGGCATGTTTATTAACGAGCCGAACACGAGCTGGCTCGCGAACAACAAGTTAGATTGTCAGCCCTACTACTGAGTGAAAAGTTAAAAGAAGATTAGAAAATTAAAATTTTAACCTAATAATTGAAATTCACAAAATTAAGTTGTCTTTACATTTGGATTGGCCTCAAATCCAAATAGCAAAAAATTTTAATATATACATTCGAGTTATATCGAAGCAAACATAAGTGAGTTAACTTCAACTTGTGTTCAGCTCGTTTAAAATTTTGAGCTAAAAAATTTAGCTCGTGTTTCGAGCCGAACACGAGCTGGCTTGTGAACAACGAGCTGAATTACCATCCTACATCCTCTGCATTGCCTGCATGAAACTGCTCATGAATTAACTGAGTATCAAGAAGAATAATAATACCTTGAGATCTCCAGCTCTCCTACCAAAACCTTGAGTGAGAAGAGGCAATGAATCAATCACTCCAGTGGGCTCAGGAGGCGGCTGACCAATGTCAGCAAATGCTTCTCTTATCCTTGGGCAGTCAAATCTCTGAATGTTGTGTCCCACCCACACCCTCCCTGCAGCATTCATTGTCTAATTTGTATCAATTGAATATCCCCCCAAATGATTATTAACTTCATTTCTGCTGTACTTCTAATTTAGGGTTACTTTCATACAGGTTGCTGTAAAAGTTATCAAATAATAAATAATTTTTTACAAAACTTAAATAATTGAGGTTTATTCTTTCAAAACTTCACTGGTTTGTAAATATATTCCTCAAAAAATTATGATTCGTTTATATAAGTTCTTGCCGTTTGATTCACCGTTTATTTTTAATAGTAAATACATAAAATAACTATTTTGTCCTTACAAATTTATTCTTACAAAAAGCTATCTTTTTTTTTTCTCTCTCTCTCTCCTCGCCTTCGCGGCGGCACGATAGACGGGAGAATTTTTGGAGGGAAAAAAAAAATCTAATTACTTAAATTTTGTAACGATATATTTACTATTTGATACCTTTCAGAAAATTACTTAATTTAAATATTTTTAGAAATTAGAATTTTCTTTTGTTCACCGTAAAATGACATTAAACCATGAATGATTGAAGTAATCTAAATTGACCCATTATAATTAATGGACATTTTATAAGATGGACTATTTTTTTTTAATATTGTTTGGGGACTTTAAGGTATCGTTTGGTTCGGGGATAAGCAAAAAATGACTATTCCAGGGATAGGTATAAATTGAGGTATAAGCGGGGATTAAATCAATTTTGCGTTTGGATGAAAAGTAGATTTTTTTCGGGAATAAGAAAAAAAGTGTTTGGATGGTTTGATTGAAATTGCGAGGATAAGAATAGTTATAATTTTAAATAATAATATTTTATCTAATTAATTAAGACAAAATATTAATTAAGTAATAATTTAACTTATTTAATCTACTAATTAATTATGAATATTGCTAAAAACCCTTAATGTTAAAAATAAATTACTTGGTAATTAATAATTTAATTAATTACAAATAATTTAATAAAATAATAAATTAATAAATAAATTAGTTAATAATAGTCAGATAATTAATTAAGAAAATAATTAAATTACTCAAAATATTAATTAATTAAACAATATAATTAATTATTTAATTAGTAAATTAATTAAAATAATAAATTAATTACTCAAAAATTAATTAAATATTTATTAAAGTAATAAATTAAATAGTTAATTAATTATCTAGTTAATTAGTAAATAAATTAATATATAAATTATTAGTTAAATAATATTTTATTATAAATCTAGCTTGGATATTTTATTATTTTATTATTAATTAAATATATTATGTTTATATAATTTATGTTTAACTAAATTTATAATCTTAATTAAATTTAGAATTAAACTTGGAATAACACTATTCCGTCAAAAAGATGGAATAGTTTATCCCAGCTATTCCGGAATAACCGAGAATAACGAAGTTTGACCGGGATAAAATATTCCGGCCAAAATTCATTTCGTTTGGCGGAATAGCGGGGATAACTAAAGTTATCCCCGCTTATCCCGCCAACCAAACATGGCCTAAGGAGTTTAGTTATATTGATATTGAACAGGGACTATTCACACTTTATCCTGTTTCTCTTGACACACTCATCAACTTTCCTTTAATTTCATGTATTTTAATCAATTAAATTAAAAAATTTCTAGATTAAGAAGTGGTTTTATCAAATTTCACATCTCTATCTACTTTTTAGCTTCAAAAAAAAGAACGTGTGTTTGGATTAATGATAGCTTACTAAGATCTTGAAATCAGTAAAATAAATCAAATTTAGGGGAGTCTCCATTTATATTTTCCCAATTTCTTCAAGATAAAAAAGGTATAATTGTACAAAGGTCCCTTTTAACTATAAGCCAACTTTACGAAGATTGCTTTAATTTCGCTGCAAAGTATAAAAAAAAATAATTTTTAAAAGAATTAATTAATTTAGAAAGCATGGAAAACTATTTTTCGGGAAAAACTTTGTATGAGAAAATTATATTTTTTCCAGTTTTTCGTCGGTTTCGAGAAAAGCTAGATTTTTTTAAAAAAAATAATTTTTTTTGCAAATTTCATCAAAAACTAGTATTTTTGTATTTTGGATTTTTTTCGAAAATAAAAAACACTAATTTTTTATAAAATTTGAAAAAAATAATTAGAAAAAATATTTTTTTTCAAATCAAACGGAAAGAAAACTGGAAAAAAAATCATGAAAGATTTTTTACCGAAGAGACAACTTTTAAAATTTTACTTAGGAACCAAACAGACCACCAAGCTGCTAGGAGAGTTATCAATCGGCGTATGACCTCAAATGTCAACATCAAATTTACAGACTAAAATTTATTATTATCATATGTATAAAACTGATTTACCAGTAACAATATAAATAATATAAATAATTGATGTGAGTAACACGAATTAAACGTGGACTCACCGTTTAGAATCTTGAAGATTCGGTCGGCGACTTCCGCGAACTCAGAGCGGAGGCGACTGCCTCGCGGGTGATTCCGCTGAGCCTCCTGGCGGAGACGGCCGACAAGTCGGCCGGCCTGATCAGCGTGGAGTACATGTACTTAACAACACTTTAAACAATAATTAACGACGCTTTAAAGCGTCGGCAAAAATAATCCCGACGCTTTTAAAGCGTTGGACAAAGCATTGTTAAGTACACGTGTCAAAGCATTGTTAAGTACACGTGTCGGACAAATTTACCGACACTTTCACATAGCGTCGGAAAATTTTTTTCCGACCCTTTTTAGTGTCGGTAATATATTTGTTGTCGACTCTAAAAAGAGTCGTTAATTTAAATAATTGCAGACACTCCAAAGCGTGGTAAATTATAAAATACCAACATATTAGCATCTCTAAAAAAAAATTATTAATTTAAACAAATGCCGACATTCAAAAGCATCGGTTAATTATGAAATACCAAATAAACATGCAAGCACGAAAATTTTGCAGTAATGAACAAAAAATTTCAAATGTTTCAACATCAATGAACTTCGCTCAACAATATTAATCCCAATCAAGAAATAAAAAATTTTCTACTATTGTATGAGCAAGAAATAATAGGAACAAAAAAAAAATCATCATTTTTTTATTCACAATGAATTACTAAGATCCTTAAATGCATCACTAAGCAAAATCCATCATACAAAAGTTTAAACGTATGGCCTCTGGTAGTGTATATGTAGCTGACAAAATCTGATGAAGAGAGCTATACACGAATCACTAAGCAAAATCCATCCTACAAAAATAAACAAAAATAAATGTTAGCACAAATAAAATTGGCTTAGGTGCTCCTGCTGCATCAAAATTTTTATCTAAATAGGAACAAGCAAAATCCATCAAAGAGCCATACACGAATCAGAATTCTATTATTGGGATTGGTTATTACAAATATGTCTAGTAAAATAATTTAGATCATCAAAGAGCTATACACGAATAAAAGATCACGAAAATTTAGTCACTTACCAATCAACTATAAATAACAATCAATAAATCAATACACACACTCACCAAACTTTACCACCCTTTATAATGCCGAATCTGACCTTTTTCTGTCGCGCAAAGAGTTTAATATCAGTAAAAATTGATAATAATAGAAGAAAATCACCAAAAACAACTCTACAAGTGCAGCAAAAATTAGATTATCTCTTAATTAGCATTATGATTATGAATTAGCATTATGCTTGAAAAGAAACAATGCAAAAGCTCACCTTTTCTTCCAGTATGGCCACAAGAAGCCAATGTAATCAGGGCACCAAAAGTGGGCTAAGTGGCATCTTCACTAGTTTGGAAATTATTGTCTTTAACAATTTTTTTCAATCTTTTCAGCTTAGGGTGTGTTTGGTTCCACGTAAAAATGTGGAAACAAAATTTTCCGTGGAAAAAAGTTTTCGGAGGAGAATAAATTTTACGGTGTTTAGTGTTTGGTTTGTAGGAAAAGAAAAATACTTTTCCGTTGTGGTTGTTTGGTTGAAAGGAAAACAAAAAAAGAAAAATAATTATAAATAAAAAATTATTATATATATTTTCTCTTATTCTATATTATATATTATTGATATATAATAATTATCATATTACATATATTAGTATTATAATTTATATTTTAAAATAAATATTTAAAATATACTATACAATAATTAAGTATGTAATATAATATATAATAATATATATTTAATGCTATAAATAAATTATCATATATTTATAAATAAAATATTATAAATAAGATATTTATATAAAAAATAAAAAATAAAAAAATTTTATATATATATAATCAAAGAGAGAGAGAGAGAGAGGTCCATTGCTCTCTCTCTCTCAGGTGGTCCACGAGGTGAAGCCCACCTCGTGGACCGCATGCAAAAAGTCATGAGCCGCGATTTTTTTCACTGTAGGTTTTCGTTTTCCGCTCCGTGCTGTCGGTTTTCGTTTTCCGCTCTCACGGAGCGGAAAACGAAAACCCATTTTTTTCGTAGCATTCGTAAAAGAACTTTTCCAAAAAAAAAAATTTACATACAACTAAACATCAAAAAGTAACTTTTTCAATGAAAAATAAATTTTAGAGAACCAAACACACCCTAGCCATAATCTCAAATACTGCACAATCAATCAAAAATAGATAGAGTTGCATAGTTGCAAAAAAAATTTGAAGCATAATGCAGATTTGCATACCTATCACTGTCGAGCTGAAGGTTGCTTTGGTCGATAACACTCCCAATAGAGGAAAACAATCTGAATAGCAAGACAAAAACAGTAAGCACATAGATGAAACATTTCCTTGAGAAGCAGCAGCACCCAGCTAATTGGAAAAACATGAGTCTAGAGCTTGCACTACGGAAAAGAGATGAAACGAGCTTTCAGACTGTAAAAGCAGAAGCTCCAATTTTGGTCTTCAATCTCTGCTGTAGTAAAGAGAACCTCAATTTCTTCCCATTACATTAGCAGTAGCTTTTATTTTGGGGTTTAGAAACTCATTTCAGCTTGTGTGGTATTACCTAAAAGTTGGGTAGCAATCATATGACTTAGATGAACTTGCAATTAGGTACAGTGTGCACTATAGTTGTTAGGTATTGGGGATTCTTCTAATTGTCTTTTCCTTGGAAGGATAATAAGAATTCCATGATTTTGTCTTGATCCTTAAGTAACTAACTGGAGGTTACTCCCTTGTTTCAACACCAGAATAAAGTAGTTCCGCGGCAGCACCCAAGCAATTTGCAGATGAGGCAGAATATGAGGGGTTGACGAGCATCTAATATCCATAAAGAACATAGCAAAGATTAATATCCATGAGGAACATAACAGAGATCCTCTTCAGCTTAATTTGAAAGCCTATTCTAAACCAGAATAGGAGAAAATGTATTGTTTACCATCAATACTATCCAAAAGATCATGAATACTGATCCGCTGATTACCACTGTCCCCTTGAAAATCTGATAGAGTAACCTTCTTCTTCTTTTTCTTATCTATGAAGTTAAAAAGGATAATATTAATCAAATTCTGATAAAATCACCTATGTTTTTGCTCTAAAAAAGCTAGGAAAAAAGAAAAATAATTACCATCAAAAGCTTCTGCAGGCATGCTAGTAACCTCCTGAAGCATCCTCAGATGCTTCTCCCCTTCCTCGCCATCATCATCCGATCGGTTGGAGGTGATCTCCTCATCCTCCTCACCTTCATCCGAGGGCACATCCTCATCCTACAATCAAATAGCACATCAAACGCCATAAAACTCAAAGCGAATCCAAATTTCTTCACAATTTCAACAAATATAGAAAGTAAGATAAATATCACACCTCAAAATCCTTAGGGAGCTCATACTTGTAATTCTCTACCTCGTCGAATCGGCGATTCTTCCTCGCCTCCTCCTCCGGCACCGGCTCATCGTACTCATACACGTTCTCCCCGTGATCGACCCCCGCATCATCATCATCCTTCTCGTCGGAGGAACGGCTAGGGCTAGGGTTTTGGACCACGAGCTCCTTGAGAAGCGCGGAGGGGAGGCGGGGGCCGTGCCTCTTCTTCTTCCTATCTACCCGCTTCGCCCTCTTCGCCCCACCCTTCATCTTCATCGCCGGATCTAGGGTTAGGGTTTTGGAGACGCTAGGGTTCTTCTTCTTGCTCTTCCGCTTCTTCTCCGCCGCCATGGGGAGAGGGAGGGTTTTGGATTTGCGGGGTGGTCGAGTTCGGGTGCGGGGTTTTACCTTTCGTTGCCGAGTGAAAATAAATTGATATAATTTACTTAATTACGACGCTTTGAAAGCGTCGCAAAGTAATTATTTATTGCCAACTTTTAATCATAGCGTTGGCACATACCAAATATTAAAGACGCTAGTATCAAAAGTCGTCTAAAAAGCGTCGGTATTAAAATATTTTTTTGTAACGAGTAGCTGGCGACCTCCGCGAGCCTCTGCGGGCAGACTAGTATCGCTCCGAACTCCACCAGCCAGAACCGCCACCCGGCTTCTCCGCCCGCCGGCGCCGTCATCTCGACGTGGAAGAACACAATCTCATCACCCATACTTTGTATGGATATGTTGTACATATGCTGATATTCTTATCTTCTTCTTTTTTTGTCCTTCTTGTTTCCTGCTCTTTGTTATGGATATGTGTAGTATATATGCTTGTAGTAATGGGAGAGAATGTGTTGATGGGGGGGTTTGTTTTGGCTTGTAAATGAAGTAGAGTACTTAGATTGTTGGAGTTGGTTTTGATGGGTTGGATAGCCCAGCAAGGGAAGCAAAAGAAGGAAGGAGAGATATGTGGGTGAGACTAGGAATAATCACAAATGAGATGGAGAGGAGAGGCAAACAGGGTTTTGGTTCTAAGTTTTTGGAACAGCATAGTACTGGAGAGAGAGAGAGAGAGAGAGATTTCTTTATCTAAATAGTGAATAAAATGGATGGTAGGATCTTCAATTTAAGATCGGAGTTATTATTTTTTATCTAAATAGTGAAAAAATATTTTATAAAAAAGTCAATCAATTCTAATACGTTTACACCATTAAACTAGCAAATATCTGATACCGGCCGCTAAAAGTTATCAATTTTGAAATCTTTTGATTGTACAGTAAATAATGTCAAAAATTATAAAATATAGTTTTTAGATATTTCGAATACTCTAAATTATATTTAACGATATGAATTGTTGATCGAAAATAACTTATGAGTACGAAAACGATCGTACGCAAAAGAGTACAGCAACTGCGAGCCAGACTCTATATATATAGTCTAACTGAAAATATGAAGTAATTAGATTTAAAACTTAGGATCTTAGTTACAAATCAATCAGATCTTATCCAATTGTCCCAAAAATTATAACTAATTTAACAGTCTAGTGTACACCAACTATTTTATGAGAATATGCATCAGTCTAAGGAAGGCATAAATAGTTTGTAGAAACTGATTTGCTTTTAAAGACTTTGCATGGAATTGTGTGAAGTTCCACAAAAAAAAAAGAAAAGGGGAATCACAAGTTACTTGTACCACTTTTACTTGGGGGCCCAAGAGCCTTATTAGGAAATTATCAATAATTTGGTTTTTGGTGTCGAAAGGAAGTTTTTTTCAATTCTCTTTACTGCGTTTGGTTAGGTTGTAAATAAAAACATACTATTTCAGGTATAAGTACAAGTTCAGATATAAACAAAAATTAGATTAATTTTACGTTTGGATGAAAATTAAATTGTTCATGATAATAAGGTAATAGTTTTTGAATGGTTAGATTAGAAGAGAAAGAATGAGAGTTATAATTCTAAATTAAAAATATTTTATCTAATTAATTAACATCGAAATATTAATTAAAAGTTATTTAATAAACTAATAATTTTATTAGCCTTGAATATTGTATAAGATAATAAAAATATATTAATTAATTAATTAATTATAAAAATAATTTTTAATCAGTTATTAAACTATTTTAGTTAGATAATCAGTAAAGAAATTAATTACATTAGTTAAAATATTAATGATTAATCAATATAAATGTTAAACATATTAAATTATTAATTTTAATTAGCTAATTAATTATAAATAATAAATAAATAAATAAATTTATTATTTAAACAATATATAATAATTTAAATATATTAATTAAATTAATTAATTACTTAATATCATAATTAAACTTAGACTTAAGGTGGTGTTTGAATTGGGTACAAGAGGAGGGATAAGGCCCTTATTCCCCCTCTTGTACCCAAACATCATTTTAGGTGGATGGGAACTATAGTTTCCACCCATAGCGGATTATGACATTAAGTAAAATTTAAAAATTTAAATTCAAATATAATGAGAGGGATAATATTATTATTTTTTATTTATAACTATCCACTATTCTTCTTATTCTATCTTATCTATCCAAACCAACCTAATTTTCATCCAAACGCAAAATTAATTTAGTTCTCCCTTATACCTGAACTTGTACCTATCCCTGGAATAAGTAGTTCTTACTTATACCCGAACCAAACGAAACTTAAAGCTTGTTCTAATTTGAGAGCAAGCTTGTCCCAAGAAAAAGGTTGGAACAATAGTTCCAACTTGGTACTAGCTTGTTCCAAAAAAGGGGAACACCTGCTCCCACCCCTTTACTTTTGTGTTTGGAAACAAGGGATGTAACAAGGGGTTATTCCACCTCTTGTTTCCCAACCAAACAGAACCTGACTTCGTTTGATTCGGGTATAAACAAGAATTACCTATTCTAGAAATATTTATAACTTCAGGAATAAGTAGGAATTAGACTTATTTTACGTTTGGATGAAAATCGGATTATTTTCGGAATATAAAAAATAACGTTTGGATAGATAAAATGGAATAAAAAAATAGTAGGTAGATATTGCCCCTTTTATTATATTTGAATTTAAAATTTTAAATTTTATATTTAAAAATTTAAATGTAAGTATATAATTAAAATTTAAAAATACAAAATTAAAATTAAAATTTTTAAATATTAAAATAAAAAATTGAAAGTTTTTTAAATTTTAAATTTTGATCAAATCTAAATTTAGAAATATAAAATATCTAATTTTAAAATTTAAAATTTTAAAATATAAATTTAAGACCGAATATAAAAAATTTAAAATATAAATTTAAAATTTAAAAGTTGGAACTTTCAATTTTTTCATTCAAAATTTTAATTCTTAATTTTAAGATTACAAATTATAATTTTTTTAAATTTAAAATTTAAACTTTATATTTATATTTAAAAATTAAATAGGGCTGTGAGGGGGTGGAGTTAAATGCTTGCTTGGGGATAGGAGGGGGGATAACCTCCTTATTTAAAATTTAAATTTTATATTTATATTTAAAAATTGAATAGGGGTGAGGAACAAGGGTGAGAGGGATTAAAAAAAGAACTCATTAAGTTTTTTTCAATAATGATTATTTAAATTTAAATATACATATAAAATTAAGTTTAGATTAAATTATAATTTTAAATTTAAATTTATAATATAAATTAAAAAATTATTAATTTTTTGAATTTAGATTTAAATTTAAATATATGTTTGATATTTTAATCCAGATATAGTTTTACATTCGGGCTTTAAACTGATAAATTCTAATTTAAATTTAAATATTGATTACAAATTTAACTAGTAGATTAAGTTTTCCTTAACTAAATAATAATAATAAGTTGGCTACAATTCCAAATCTTTTTCCATGCCAATCTAGTTGGAATTTTACTTGGATTTCGATTCCTATTTCGAACCGAACATGCCAATTAAGCCTAGAGCGTATATTTTTTCCGATATTTGATAAAGATTTTCCATGCGCTATAAATTCCGGTTCTCAAATTAAACAAAGAGGAGGACAAATTAAAAGCATGGCGGCGGAGACGGAGTATTTAGAGGTGATGCTTTGGATGAATGAGGGCCGGGGGAGGGTGGCGTACGCGGAGGCCGGCGGCGACTTCGTCGACACGCTCTTCAGTTTCTTCACGATGCCCGTCGGCAAGATCGTCAGTCTTCTCTCCCCCACCGCGGCTGGCGGTGGCGGCGTTGGCAGTCTGCAGCAGCCTCGGCCGCTGGGTTGCATGGGCAACCTGCACGGCAGCGCCCGCCGTCTCGGCGCAGAAGGCTGCCTGCGCACCGCGGCGTGCCAGTCCATGCTGCTGTCCCCCCGCAGCGCTTTGGAGGCGGTCTGCGAGCGGTTGAGGATCAACCCGCAGCGCGCTTGCTTTCCGAACACGCTGTACGCGTGCCCCTCGCCGCCCTGCCTCACCGGGCGCAACGCAGCCTTCAGTACGGTCCCTGGCACCCGCTGCCCCTGCGGCCGCACCATGTCCCGCGCTGTCCCGCAGCCCGCGGAGAGGAAGAGGGAGGAGGAGCGCGACGGCGACGGCGGTAGGGATGAGGATGGCGGAGTCTTTGTGAGGGGAGGAGCAGGGTTTCGATATTTGGTGACGGACGATCTGCGCGTAAGGAGGAGCTGCACGGCCGGCTACATGGAGCTGCTCCAAAGCCTTCACATCGCCGATCCCATCGTTCTCACCGGCCGCCGCGTGAAGATTGGCAGAGGCAAGGTATGATTTACACAAATCTTCTTTCTCAAAAAAAAGATTTACACAAATCTTCTACTTACATAATATCATAATCAATTCCAACACATTAACAACTTTTGACTTTGCACTCATTTGAGGGCAAAGTCACAAAAGTTCATACCAAATGCACACTCCTCTACCTTCGAGACAAATTTGCGCGCCTCCATTACAAAAACTCAGCCACTTTGAACCCAACTTCGATCAAAACAAATACAACCTAATTTGCAGTTCTATTTCTCATACCCATCGTTTTATGGTCCATGCTTTTCTCTGGTCAGCAGTTATCTATTAATTATCTTTTACGGCATGATCTATCCACTTTTAGACCATTCTTGAACTGCTTCAATCTATTTTTCAATTACAAATTCGTTTCTCCTAGGTTTCTCTATCTTCTCAACTTTCTTTCGCTGAATTTTATTTCCTTTCTTGTTACTGATTAAAGGGTTAATTGCATATACTTCAATGTAAACATATTGAATAGCAAATAAATTTCTGCAAAATTCAATTTTTACATTCTTTCCTGCAAACGTACTAACGTTTTTCAAATATAACCCTGCTGATAGAATTCGTTAACAATATAGTTAACTATAAGTAAAATGAATGATTGAAATTAATCTTTTTACTCCTTATAGCGTAATCTTATTTACTTATAAAGAAAAAAAATAATCGTTGTAATTTTTTTGGATGATACTTCTATATAATTTTAAGAATTTAGGTTTTTTTTTTAAGAACATATTTCATATTTGTGATGATAAAATTGTTATTTTACTTATTTTCTATCAAAAAATAAATAATGCTCTAACCTTGATAAACCCGTGGGGGTAAATATAGACATCACTTGATTTTTGTAGAAATAAAAATAAAAAAATTAAATTTTATAAGAATATTTTTGCTATCCTATATATTTATAGAAAGTTGTATGTAATTAACTCTTAATTAAATTATAAATTTTCATAAATTTAACGAGGATTACATGAAATTCTGGAGTTAACTATGCCTTAATTGCAATTTATGAGGCACTGGTTTGATAAAGTTGCGATTTGATTGCAAACCAGATTTATTAAAAATTAAAATATTAGTCTTGTCGTCAATCATAAAGACATCGAGATGATCCCTGTTAGGTAGTAATGAAACTTAATTCCCAAAAATAAATATTTTTTCTTAAAATAGTCTAGAGCCATCTTCTATGGAAAGACACAAAATTTAATTTATGACTAAGATCCTATTTGAATACTCTTAAAAACATAATATAGTTAAACTATATATTTTTCTTGTGAAGCTTTTGAGAGAAAAAAATGATATAATTTTTAGGGCATAGTCAAGTATAATTAAATTATGTTATGTCCGAAGAAAATTTTTTCTATGAAGCGTCTGGGAGAAAACATTAGTGTAATTTTAGAGGTGTCACGTTAATGCACTATGTTTGTTTCATTGATCAATAGAGATTTTATCATAACGAATTAAGCTAGATTCTTCTTAGTGACTAAACTTTGAGTTAGTGCCAGAAAGTATGAATTCTGATTTGACGATTGCATAATGCAAGTATATATAGGTTTTGGAGCTGTTGGAACGGTCGCTGGTCTCAAAGACGCCTTTGTCGGACGTCTTCGCAGAGAAGAAATCGTTGGGTCAAGAGGTGCTTCGTTCCTGGAATTTCAAGTCTTATCTGAAAATTGTGGCGCTGAAATCGGAAACGAGAATAACCGTAAAGCTTATTCACGAGAAGGCCAAGAAAAAGGTAGTTTACGCAGAAGCAGGCGAAGATTTCGTGGACCTCATATTCAGCTTCCTGGTGCTGCCGCTCGGGGCCGTGATCAGACTCGCGAGGGGAACTAACGTTGGGTGCGTCGACAATCTGTGCGTCAGTGCGTGCCTACTGCGCGATTGCGTCGTGTCGCTGGACCGCATGGTTGCTTTGGTGCAGCCAAAGCTGATGCCGCATCACCGCGCTGATAAGGACTTGTTGGATGTCAAGGAAATGCCCGACGAGCTCCGGAGGGACCTTTTATGTGGGGCTTGCCGCAAGGGGGAGCGGCATGAGTCTGCAGATCAACCGGCGAGGGCCGTTCGCTTATGCGCAGGTTCAGACAAGTGCGGAGAAATGTCTGTGATATCGCTGATCAATCCGAAGACGCCGTTCTCGTCCGGACAGGACGTGAGAAGCCGCGGGGGAGGGTACGTGAAGGGACCGAGTAAGTTTCTGGTGACGGACGACATGCGCGTGGCACCGTACTCGAGCACCTCCGCTTTGGAAGCAGCGGCTCATATCCGCGATCTGGGGGTGAAGGAGGTCTCTGTCGGCCCAGCTGAGGTAAAATCTTCACCGTTACCCTTAAACTGTTTGCGCCTTTAGTTTGAAATTTGAATCTCACTCGGCTTAGCTCTTAATAAGGATTCAATAGATATTTGCGCGTAAATTCCTTATATATATATATATATATATATATATATATAGAGAGAGAGAGAGAGAGAGAGAGAGAGAGAGAGAGGGGGGGGCGCTACTGTACTATTAAGAGCACAGCAGCTCTGTGCTCCTAAATTTTTAACCACCCATCAAGTTTGATGGGTGGTTACGAAGAGAGAAAGAAGAGAAATTGAGGAGCTCCTTAAATTCCTTATATTAATATATATAGAGAGAGAGAGAGAGAGCAGGGCTATTGTGCTATTAAGAGCACAGCAGCCCCTGTGCTCTTAAATTTCTAACCACCCATCAAGTTTGATGGGTGGTTACGATAAGAGAAAGAAGAGAAATTTAAGGAGAGGAGAAATTGAGACACCTAATTTCTCCTCAATTTTTTTTCTCTCTCTTCGTAACCACCCATCAAACTTGATGGGTGGTTAGAAATTTAGCAGCACAGGGGCTGATGTGCTCTTAATAGCACAGTAGCCCTACTATATATATATAGGCCGATATGCTTCTGGAAGCACGAAGCGCTCCGTACTTCCAACTTATTTTCGATGTTCGGACCTTCGAATCGACGATCGGCTCCGTTAGACTTGATCTAGAGTATTTGAAGTATTTAGAAAATAAATTTTGTGATTTTTTGATATCATTTGCCTAGTGATCGAAGGTGCTCAAAATCAACGGCTGAAAATAAAAATCTTGCAAAATATGATAATATAACATTAAAATTTTAGATCAAAGATATTGATCTTGTTTTATATAGTATAAAAAATTTTCTATCAAAATTTCACGTGATTTGAATATTTCTACACCGTTAAACTTACAAACGGCTCACCACAACCATTAAAATTATTGATTTTTAGCCCCTTCGATCGCTAGGCAAATGATATCGAAAAATTATGAAATTTATTTTCTAGATACTTCAAATACTCTAGATCAAGTCTAACGGAGCCGATCGTCGATTCGAAAGTCCAAAAATCGAAAACGAGTTGGAAGCACGGAGCGCTCCGTGCTTCCAGAAGCATACCAGCCTCACTTTTATATATATATATATATATATATATATATATATATATATATATATATATATATATATATATATATATATATATATATATATATATATATATATATATATATATATATATATATATATATATATAGTAGGTCTTGTGTGCTAGTAGGAGCACGAAGGCCTTCGAGCTCTGAATCGTTTTCGACGATGGAGCTTCTGAATCGACGATTGGCTCTGTTAGACTTGATCTAGCATATTTGACGTATCTAGTAAATAAATTTTGTAATTTTTTGATATTATTTACCTAACGATAGAAAGGGTTCAAAATCAACGGCTAAAAATAAAAATCTTATAAAAAGTGATAATATAGCACTAAAATTTTCGATCAGAGATATTGATCTTGTTGTGAATAGTATAAAGAATTTTTTATTACAATTTCATCTGATTTGAATACTTTTACACCGTTAAAACTTGCAAAAGGCATACATCCACCATTAAAATTTACTGATTTTGAAATCTTTCGATCGGTAGGTAAATTATATCGAAAAGTTGTAAAATTTATTTTCTAGATACTTCAAATATGCTAGATCAAGTCTAACGGAGCCGATCGTCGATTCGGAAGCTCCATCGTCGAAAACGGCTCAGGAGCACGGAGAGCACGGAGGCCTCCGTGCTCCTAATAGCACACAAGATCTACTCTCTCTCTCTCTATATATATATATATATATATATATAGAACTAGGCTACAATACTATTAATAGCACCAAGCTATTGGTGCTATTAGGTTTTTGGCCCTTGGATGAAGGGATGTGTGGTTAGGATGATGTGGGCCCCCTAGGGTTAAGTGGGTGGTTGATTGAATAGTATAATATAACGGATGAAAATGATAAAGGGGAAGATCTAACGGTAGAAAATTTGGTAGCACCAAGTGTTTGGTGCTATCAATAGCATAGTAGCCGGACTCATATATATGTATATATATAGAACTACGCTACAATACTATTAATAACACCAAGTCATTGGTGCTATTAGATTTTTGGCCCTTGGATGAAGGGATGTATGGTTAGGATGGTGTGTGCCCCCTAGGGTTAAGTGGGTGGTTGGTTGAATAGTATAATCTAACGGATGAAAATGATCAAGAGGGAAGATCAAACGGTAGAAAACTTGGTAGCACCAAGTGTTTGGTGTTATTAATAGCATAGTAGCCGGACTCTATATATATATATATATATATATATATATATATATATATATATATATAGTTGAGCTAGAATACCTATCGATAGCAAACGGGCACTTTTGCCACCCATTTGTTTTCGATGATGAATTTTCCAAATCGACGATCGGCATCGTTGAACATGATCTAGAGCACTTAAAGTATTTAGAAACCAAATTTCATACTTTTTCGACATCATTGGCCTAATGTCAAAGGGTTTCAAATTTTGTAATTTTAATGGTCGATATGAGACATTTTCTTGTTTAACGGTGTAAAGATATCCAAATCAATTGAATTTTTGTTAGAAAATTCTTTAAACTATTTAAAACAAGATTATACTCTTGATCTTTATTACAAGACTCCTATCATCACTTTTTAAAGGATATTTATTTTCAACCATTCATTTTTGTGTCCACTTGATGGAGAAGAAAATAATATCGAAAAAGTATAAAATTTGATTTCTAGATACTTTAAGTGGTCTAGATCATGTTCAACGGTGCCGATCGTCGATTTGAAAGCTCCATTACCGAAAACAAATGGGTGGCAAAAGAACCCGTTTGCTACCGATAGTATTCTAGCTCAACTCTATATATATATACATGTGTATATATATATATGTATATATATACATATATATATGTATATATATATGTACATGTATGTACATGTATACGTACATGTACATGTATGTACATGTATACGTACATGTACATGTACATGTACATGTACATACATGTACAATGTACATGTATGTACATGTACATGTACATGTACACATATATACATATATATATATACATATACATGTATATATATACATAGTCCTGCTACTATACTATTGATAGTCAAGCTAGCGTTTGGTGCTATCGAGTTTTTCGCCGTTAGATCTACCTTTTTGACAATTTCCACCAGTTGCATTATACTATTCAACCAACCACCCATTCAATCTAGAGGGACCACTATCATCCTAATCGCACATCCCTTCATCGAAGGTCCGAAAACCTAATAACATCAAGTGCTTGATACTATTAATAATATAGTTGTCTAACTATTATATATATATATATATATATATATATATATATATATATATATAGTTGAGCTAGAATACTCTTAAGAGTATTTAGCCTCTTTTGCTATCAACTTTTTAGTCTTTGCTATCAACTTTTTAGAGAGAGAGAGAGAGAGAGTTTTGCTAGAATACTATCGGTAGTAAACAATTTGATTTACTACCGATTTATTTTCAATTGTAGAGCTTTAACGATCGATACCGTTAAATATCATCTAAACCATTTAAACTATCTGAAAATCAAATTTCACGTTTTTTTGATATTATTTTTTTGTCCAGCAAGTGAATAAAAAATAAATGGCTGAAAATAAATATTCTTGAAAAAATGATGATATAATTTTTATATTTAAGATCTACAGTCTAGATCTTGTTTTAAATAGTTTTAAAAAAAATTTAATAAAAATTTAGTTAATTTTGACTCTTCTGTACCGTTAAACGAGCAAGTATACCATATCGGTTATTCAAATTACATATTTTGTGACTATTTGATTGTTCAGTCAATGATGTCAAAAAATCATGAAAGTTGATTTCTAAATAATTTAAATGATTTAGATCATGTTCAACTGTGACAATTGTCGATTTGGAAGTTCTATCATCGAAAAGAAATCGGTAGTAAATCGAGTCGTTTACTATCAATAGTAGCCTAGTCAAGCTCTATATATATATATATATAGAGTAAGACTTATGTCCTATTAGGAGCACAGAAGCCTCTGTGCTCTTAAGTCGTTTTCAATGATAGAATTTCTAAATCGGTAATCGGTTCTGTTAGATTTGATGAAGTATCTAGAAAATAAATTATATATTTTTTTGATATCATTTACCTAGTGATCGAAACGACTAAAAATGGACGACTAAATATAAAAATCTTACAAAAAATTATAATATAGCACTAAAATTTTAGATTAAAGTTATTGATCTTGTTGCAGGTAGTATACAAAATTTTCTATCAAAATCTTATCTGATTTAAATACTTCTACATTGTTAAATATGTAATGGCACTATTAAAAATTATTGATTTTGAATATTTTCAATCGATAGGTAAATTATATTAAAAAATTATAAAATTTATTTTCTAGACATTTCAACTAAGTTAGATTAAGTCTAACGGAGCCGATCGTCGATTCATCAGCTCTATAATCGAAAAACTATAAAATTTAGTTTCCAAATACTTTCAATAGTGTAAATCAAGTCTAACGGAGTCGATTATCGATTTGGAAGCCGCACTCTCTCTTAAATATAGAGAGTATAACAGCCGGACTCTCTCTCTCTCTCTATATATATATATATATATAAAACCTTCGAAAACAATCTATTCATTCTCTAACACCGTGTTTATGATATAAAAAACGGTGCATCATCCATTATAAATACCATCCCAGCACTTTAAAGCATATTACCTATGTTTGCTAGTAAAAATATTTTGACCTGGATATAGTGAAGATTATATCTTTAATTGTCAGTTTAAACTTGGGTTGAACTACACTTTTGGTTCTCAAACTATATATGAGGTGCATAACATTTTGATCTCAAGTTTTAATTTATTATAATTTTCAGCTTATATTTTATGAATTTCGGTATCAAATCTCATAACCCAATTAATTGGCTTTATATTGATGTGTTTTTAATGCGGAAGTGGTGTTACATCTCAATTTTTGTCATATTATCAATTACAATACCATTATATCATGTTGATGTTAGTACACCTCAATATTCAGTCAATTAAATTAGGTTATTTGACTTGATCGTAATAATTAGAAAAGGTTAAATAAAAATTTTTACCATATTAAAATTTAAGAATCAAATATCATACACATTACAGTTTGAGGAACAAAAGTGTAATTTAACCTTACATTTACATAATCCATGTTGAAGTTATTATGGGTAAACAAGACATCATGAAAAGCAATGATATATGCAGTTGTTTTCACAAATATAACATTCCAAGGAGAAACTTATAATTTATAAAATTTGGGTGGGGTATGGTAAGGGCCCTAATGTACGCAATCATCTTTCGCCCGTCGAAGTTAATCATCCAATACTGTCAAGCGGTTGGTATATTATGAAGACGCTATAATTAAAACTGTGCAGTTAGATATGCAACAATTATTACAATTCAAATAATAAATTTCTGACATGCATGCATCACTCTGTAAATAGTGACTTGTGCACCTCAAATTGTTCGCGTTTGATTTTTCAGTAGCGTCGATGAACTTGATTAACTTCATTTTGATTATCTACAAATGTGAAGCCTATGGTTCTAAATTTTGCATTACTAATTTACACTGCAGGCCCTGTATCTTCTGAAGGCTTCTGTGATGTTCACCACAGCTTTAAGTGATGCCTTGCTGTAGCTAGTCCAAGGGAAAGAAGAGAACACAGGCAATGCTAAGTCCACGCTACTAGACATCTTTATTTGTTACCGATTTTTTCCGCTCCTCTTTTAGTTAAGAAAATTGAAAACGATTTCCTTTCTTTCGAAAAATAACCCCCCCAAATTATTGATTGTCCCCTAATGCTGTTGGGCCAAAAGTACAAGTGGTACAAGTAACTGTGATTCTCTCGGCTGATAGATTCATATGCCAAGATTGAGCCTTTCTCTGTGCTTCCCTACTTTTCTTTGTGATGATAAAAAGCTCTTATGACATTTCTTTTCTTCAAGATCACCTTTGTGATAACAATGTAGGTTCTAATTCTGTGCTTGAGTTTCTTCTTATGATTGACTGTTATGATTGGTGTGATGGCATGTCAAGGCTATGTTTCCTTTGATTTTGATTGGATAGCAAATGGTAAAAAACTGATAATGTATGATACCTTTGCCCATGTATTTTTGGTGCGTCCACATGCAAAACGAAAGTATTGATTTCGCAAATTATGTATGGTGGCCTGTCCGAAAGTTGCCTTCAGTTAATATGTACCTTTTTAGCATTTTTGCTGTAATATATGGCTGTGATTGAAATTTTTTTGTCCTAAGAAAATACTGCTTAACAAATATGACGATGTCAAAGTTTTCACATCTAACTCGGTCATTTGTTCTTACTTGCAAATTATTCATTTATTTTTGTATTGTATACGCAGTATGCTCTCTTTTGTTTACTTCTTACTAACATTATTACATGAATAGGCAGTTGTTAAAACAGTAATGCAGCGCGGAGCTGAGAACATGTAGCTTCTTTAATAGAAGATTCTGCCCATCTACACTGGTTATCGGATAATGATAAATGCCATGCTCCTGGAAAACAGATCTATAACCCATTTAGTGGTCTAGAATGGAGCCGGAGTTACATTTAATGGTACTTAAACACTCTGAGTTGGGTTTTGTGGTGATCAGTTCGAAAAACCTGCGACAGAGGAATGCATATAGTGAGCTATGTGGATGACGACGCTTGTCTTGGTGACTTATGGATAAGCCGTCTCAACTATGTGAATCAAGGAAATATAACAGCCTCATCTCAGATAGTATAACAGATTCTTGGAAATTCAATAAAAAACGGAGTTAAATGTTGCAGCCACCAATCCTGTTACAGAGGATTGAGATTTGCGCGGTTACAGGGGAGGGATTTTTTTTTTTTTTCCCCTTCTATGGAAACTGTAAGTACTTGTGCCTTTACTAATATTTCTTCTGCAGATAACAATGAAATTCAAGAAGAGAAAAATAATATAGCGTTCAAACGGTATTATGGATCAGTCAAATTAGCATGTAAGAAGTTTGAATCTGTCTGAATCTTGTAAGCAGTGCTCTTCGTGGGTGACAGAGCAGGAATAAATATCTCCGTTGTCGTGCTAAACGCAGTGGCGGCATGAGCTATCCTCAGAATTGAAGAGTTCTTATCTTGTGAATTTTCGACAGGGTGGGGGAGTCTCTTACTGTCCCCATGAATAGGCGGCTCCAGTCCCAACTAGTCCCCTCTATTCTGAAGCAAACACAGTGGCGTAGCACTGAGAACACTGGTTTTCCTTTCGGCGAACGCTTCCTTCCTTTGAACCTCCCACCAAGTTTCTCCTTTCAGCGTGATATTTCTCCTTTTGAATCTCGCAAATATTATGTATCTTCGACATACGCTCCCTGTATGTATCAGATGATTATGTGACAGTGTTGAGATCAATAGCTTGGCGCAAAATGGTGGGATATTGACGCAAAATGGTGGGAACCAAATTTTGTGACTATGGCATCCAAATCTCGGAGCTGTTCTACATTTTGTTGTCGATAGCTTTATTCAGATGCGTGATTATGAGTCCGAGTGCATCTTGTCAGAGTTCATTTCAAGCTGACTACTAATGACCAAAACAAAAATTTCATGCGTTGACAGATTAAATTATATAAATCTATCTTTTGCCCTCCACAACTTAAACGACAATTCATGTACGTTCATAATCTTTGACATGGAAATGCCATCCAACTTCCAGAATTGCCCTTGGTTTCTAAATTATGGGATCATCTTTTTCCCTCCACAACTTAAACGACAATTCATGTACGTTCTGTCATCTATACTTTGCAGCCCTTCATATACCTTTTCTGCAAGTCATCTATACTTTGCAGCCCTTCTTATACCTTTTCTGCAATCTGTACTTGTAAACCCTGGAAGATGTTCATGTTGCTTAAACCTCCTCTTGGACACTAGCAATGTTGTTGAGCATTTTCGGTGAATAAGATACACATAAATATATTATAAATGTACATACATTCCTGATATATGCATGAACTTATTTATCGCAGCCTAACGCATTAAAAAGTTAAACAAATCAGGAGGATATCTAAGTAACGAACGGAAATAAATAGTCTAGAATCTCCATGCAGATATCTCATTTCCTCTAACGCAGGAAAAGGTGAAGTTGCAAAAGAAATACTAACAGATCTTTAAAGATATTGCAGAAAACGTGCTTGCTGTTACAGCTCTGTGTTATGAAACTAATACAAAAGAGAAAAGAAAAAATTTATAAGAAAGGAATTAAAGAACTGTGAATTACAAAGAATCGTGAAGCAGCATCAAAAAGACAATACAGCTAAGAACATTTAAGGACACTATACTGGCCTTTGCAGGACCATCAGAAGCCTCAACAGGAGAAATGCTCAAGTCCAACACTGAAAAAATGCCAATACTAAGCCACCTCGCCCTCCTTTGTCAGCATAAGTCGCGGAAAAAAAAAAAAAAAATATGGTCAGCTGTACAATAAAAGGAATCACAGATCGCTTGCTGCTACATCAGTTTCTAGAAGGAGTAAACGTGGTTAAGAGACGCAAAAGAATTTATAGAAGATGGGTTCTCGTAGTGGTCTTTAGATGGCCGAGGCTTTCTTGAGGGTTCTCGCATAGTAATATTTTTCTTCTGCTACACTCCTCCATGACACTGTGTCAAGAGCAACAAGCAACCAAAAATCACAAGAACCAAAAAAGAAAAAAAGATGTTCCACTCGTTATTGATATATTCAATTAATGGTCTACTGGTCAGAATCGCGTTGGCCTGCTGAATGTTCCTGGAACTCCCGACTGCCTGCTGAAGGATCCTGGAGCTCCTCAATACCTAAAGCACCGACAGCCTCTCCACAGGCCTTGACCGCGTCCATAGGAGCTTCGGATACTTCTGTTGCGGATTTGTTCTCTACAACAGCCTTTTCTGCTGCTGCCAGGCCATCAACTTGTGTAGTTGGAAAATTCTTGTTTATCATGTCTATAATATCTCTTATGGAAGTCAAATCTTGCTGTATGGCTTGCAACTGCTTTTCTACATGTACGATCTTATCTTTCCCGTCTATTTTTTTGAGAAATCAAATGAATGAGATCTTTAATTTCTCTCATAGAATCTACTTAATACACAAACCTCCAATCTGATTCCTCATCTCCTTCATATCTTTCTTAATATCCCTTAGTCTTGATATAATATCCCTAGAAAGATCCGTCTCCACAGTGTTTACCGCTGTCACAAACTCCCTAAGACCCGACAGTATAACCGTGATATCATGACGCGTCTTCTCGATTTGAGAGGCAAGTTCATTTTTTGAATCAGTAATATCTTTTTTTTATACCATTCATTCCAAAACCCTTTTCAAGTCTGGATGTGATGGAAGGCACCGATAATAGGATTGGACCCAGGGAGGCAGAAATCTTCGAAGACTGTGCTGCGGTGAAAATAACACCCAGCAGATAAAGCGGAAGGTTAATGGCACCAATCCATTCAAAAAATTTATCCAATGCTATTGCAAAGGGCCTCAACATCCTCACAAAAAATTTAGTCACCCACAAACTGCAACGATTCTCTTGTTCATCTGTGCTTCTGGATCTGCTGACATTGTTTAGTGAGGTGACAGGTGGTGTTATATTGATGGTCTAGAATGTTTCGGATGTTGAATTATCTGCACTCGTAGCAAATGAGGGTTTCATAGAAACCTTAGGCTGCTCCTCTGCTGCCCGTGCAGCCGACTCAGAATCTTCATCAAAAATTTATGCACTGCTGTGCCAAAGGGTCTCAGAATCTTCATCAAAATTTTACCCGACTTGGTGGTTGGTACCCGATGTCCCAAGTTCGAATCCTAGTTGATTCACATTTCCAGCTAAGTTTATTTCTAAAAGAAATAAACGAAGCGGGTAGCATGCTACCTTTCTCTCAAAAAAAAAAAAAATTACCCGACTTTTTCGAAGTCTCCCAAAAATTTACCCAACTTTTTCGAAGTCTCCCACAAACTGCAATGATCCTCTCTTTCATCTATGCTTCTGAATCTGCTGTAATTATTTAGCGAGGTGACAGGTGTTGTTACATCGATGGTGTAAAATGTTCCGGATGTTGGATTATACGCACTCGTAGGTGCAGCAGTAACACCAATGGGAGGAGCGGATGAGGATTTCAAAGAAACCTTAGGTTGTTCTTCTGCAGCCCGTGCAGCTGACTCAGACTTGGATTTGAATGCTGGAGACAGTTCTCACAGTAATGCACCTGCAATTAATGCATGCAAGCCCTTTTTAGAATGTAAAACAATTGTGATATAATTAATCAACAAAAGTAATTGGCACTCATTTAATGCAAACATGTACTGTGCATGCAACAGATGGAAGTACACAAATCAACTAGGAAAACACAATAAAATAACAGCAAAGTCGGAATAAAGAGGAAAGTATCAGCAGCAAACACAACTATAGAAGAACAATCTACTTATGCAGGGTGTGTCCCTATTTATTTCACATCTCAAGTTAATTTACGCTAAATTTTTTCCATTCTACAAAGTAAACAACCAAGGCCATCTGAAGGTTCCAAATAATTCACAGTCGGTACTTACCAGTCTTAGCACAGAAATCTGGGGACATTTAATCAAATCAAACTAATTAGAGTCGATAAAATGCAATTATTTTTTCAAAACTCAGCTGGCAAGGTCTAAACTTCTCTGGGAAATAATATCACAGATTATATAGTTAATTATGGTATATACTCTAGAAATTATGAGTAGCTCACATCAGACTATTATACCTACATGAACTGGTTGCGACACTAGTGAGCGCTATATATATACACAAACAGAGATAAACAACAAGCTATATATATACAGCAACAGGTTGCAATAATTAGATCACTTAAGACACCAAAAAAACAATATGTAGCATAATATAACTTGCTACTTTGCGAGAACAGACAAGGAAATGAATGAGAATACAAGGACGTCACCCATAAAGGTGAGTAAATCCCCATGCAGCCAACGACAGTCGTGCCCGAAGAGGAGTCATGCAGGAAAGAGTGACAATGAAGAACCTTGATTGGACTAGCTAATCATAATAAAACATAAACATCTTTTGGAATATGTCTAAACCATAGTTTGCGAACAAGTTCCTAGGGGGATGAGATTAGCACATGAGATGCATGCATGCATCATCTTTTGAGTAATTATTTAGTAATTAACAATCAATGCTTTCCCAACTTGGTACAGATTTAGCTCTCACTAAATCTTCTACATTTCATATGCTTTAGAATGCACCAAAAAAAAAAGCTCAAGTTCATTTTGATAATCTAAACACTCCACGGTTGCACACCTTCTTTTAAGGGGCTTAGAAGATCTGCTGTCTACATCTTTTGCAGAGTGCTAACACTTGCCAATTTGATAGATAACATTAAATGCTTAAGGATTAATGTTTACTCACTCGTAAATTTTCTACATTTTAGATACTCTGAATGGGGTTTAAAAACATATGCACGTAAATGTTCTCTAGGTATAAGCATTTGGCACTTTGAACAAGCATTGAATTTAGGAGATGAGAATTATCTATGACAAAAACTGAAGCATGCCATGCACTCAGTTATCTAGTATAAAAGTGTAGCGTACCACATAGAAACAAGTCAAGCTTAGGTAGGCCAAATTAGCATCTATATACTTCCCCATTTCTGGCCAAATATATCAATGCTAATCGAAATGAATGTTTATTAGATATTATAGATGCCACCCAATCACATCCTGAAGACAGACAATAATACAAGATAGCATGAATAGTTGACCCACAGATTATTCCAAAATAAAGAAAAAGGGGCAATTGCCTGGAGGATAAAGCAATATCCATTTCAACCAAGGCTCTTCTCTTTAGATGTGCTAGCCTACAACACAGCAAAAATTTGAAAAATACCGTGTAAAGACCAAGAAGATCCCATAACCAGCTATAGCCTAACGGCATTTCTCCCTAAATTGATGCCACTTACTGACTCACCTAAACAAAGCAAAATCAGTAAAAAGCGAATAACCAAAATTCTGGAGCCTAGTTCCTGGTACAGCACTACCTACCACCTGTCACTTTGAGGCAATGCTACTAGAAGCAACACAACCAAAGATACTTTAGATATGAAGATTCCCCAGGATATAAAGATGACAGGAATTTGCTTTCATCATTAAGGAAAAAAACAAAAAAAGCTCCATTATTTCTCATTCTCAACGTCTATGGAAATCTTTATATCCCAACAGGCAAGAATCTATGAGTTCCATTCCATCTATCACATATTGTGTGCATGGAGCAAATTGTACATTTGTACTCAGTCACACTTTGATCAAAATATCAAATTCCGAACTAAAACCAATATTCACATGCATTTTCTACAATCTAGCACAGTTGCATGCATTCCATAAAAGCCAGTCATTTGCAAGACCACCAGTATCCAACAGCAGAAGCTTCATAAACCATCTAAAGCATGTCAAAGGGTAAAGTAACAAGACAAACATACATTCCGTACCTTCTAAAGTAAAATATATATTCAATAAGAATGGAAAAGACACAATATATAACATATCTTAATGCAATCTTGCGTGAGGTAAGCTCAACGCGTGTAATACAATGACAAGACTATCATGAAACAAAGTGTTAAACCACAAGTAGCTTTACGCCTTTTAAACTTGATAAAATTCTACAATAACAGGCGACTAAGAAAGGTCATATGCATCGATACGTGTTTGTATCTTAACACCTAGCTACTCGATGTAAATTACCCTCCATATAACCATACAGAGGGATACAATAGAACACACTTATTTCGCAATGGTCCAAAAATGCATAGTGAAGCATCCAATCTTCTGTTTCTCACCACCTCCTACACTTTGTTCTCTAACACGGATAATCACATGAATCATTAATAGCTAAAGCTTACTACCAAGGAACCATACCCAGCAAAACTTACCGCGCGTCTACAAGGCCTAAATAATTAGCAAATCTCAAGGATAGCCAAAGGACCAACCTACACCAGCAAACAGATCATTGCACACAATAACACCATTCACATTAAGTTGCCCCTTTTACCAAAAGAACAACGATAACACACAAAATCAAAGTAGCTGGCCAATACTAAACCAAAGAATCCTAATTCCCAATGAAACTAACCAATCCCACTATCCAACATCACAATTTTCTCTCCTCCCATAGAAACCTACAGATCCACCAATCTTGACGGCCAAGGAACCAATAAACGAGCTAAATCCCTCGTCCAAACAATCATTTACCGCATCGAGCACAACAGCCGTCAAATTACCAACCTCCTCCACTAGAACCCCAAATATCCAACGAGATCGTCGAGCCCCAGAACACGAAGCCCCAAATCAAAACCCTAGAATCGGATTCCCAAACAGATCCACCCTACGGCGATCAAACACGCAAAACAACAAGACAAACCACACGTAGATCGCGAAATCAACACCCAAAGCGCCAAAAGAAGCAATCCTAGCGAGAGAGCTCCGCGAACAACGAGAGATCGCGGGATCAAAGGGGAGAGAAGCGGCGATCGATCCGAGGGCTTACCCGCGGAGGGGGCGAATCGCGTTGACGAGGGGGCGGCGGCGTCGGCGGCGACGAAGGAGGAGAAGGAGGGGACGGCGGATTCGGGGGGGGAGCGATCGGGGGAGCGAATTAGGGTTTTTGCGTTGGGTGGGGGGAGGAAATGGTAGGGACTAGGGACGAAGAGGGGGACGAAGCGACGACTATCTTCCTCTCTCTCTCTCCCCGTTCTCTTTTTCTTGATATATATATATATATATGAAAAATATTATTGCTACACTCATTTTGCGTGTGGATGTATATATATATATATATTTATTTTATTGCTACACTCATTTTGCGTGGATGTATATATATATATATATTCCTTTTTTTCTTTGTTTTCTCTGTTTCATGCATCTTTGGCTCCCTCCGTACGGACGCCAAACGGTTATTTAACTACAGTTAGGAGAAAGGGTTAGAGTCCGAAATTACTGTACGTCCGATTTTTATTATTTACAAATATATATATATATATATATATATAGAGTCCGGCTATTATGCTATCAATAGCACCAAACAATTGGTACTACCAAATTTTTCACCGTTAGATTTACCCTTTTGACTATTTTTATCCGTTAAATTATACTATTCAACCAACCACCCACTCAACCCTAGGGGGCCAACATCATCCCAACCGTATATCCCTTAATCCAAGGGCCAAAAACCTAATAGCACCAATGACTTGGTGCTATTAATAGTATATTAGCCTAATTCTCTCTCTCTCTCTCTATATATATATATATATAGTGTTCGGCTATTATACTCTTATGAGTATACGTTCCTTTGTACTCATAAATTTTCGACCGTTAAATCTACCTCTTTAACTATTTACACTCGTTAGATCATAATATTCAACCAACCAACCACTCAACCATAGAGGACTACAATCATCCTAACCGGGGACCACTATCATCCTAACCGCACATTATTTCATCTAAGGCCGAAAATTTATAAGTACAAATAAGAGTATAGTAGCCCTAGCCTATATATATATATATGAGTTGAGGTAGAATACTAGTAATAGTATTTGATCTTATTTGCTATCAATTTTTTAGCTTTTGAATCAATCTCTTTTATCATTTATAACCATTGGATTAAATATTATAACCTAGTGGGGACCACTCAACCCTATGGGGACCGCTCAATCCTAATCGTCTACTATTATTTTAACCGTACAATTTTTTATCCGATGGCTAAAAATTTGATAGCAAAAAGAATCAAATAATATTAATAGTATTACAGTCCATCTCTCTCTCTCACTCTCTCTCTCTCTCTGTATATATATATATATATATATATATATAATTCGTAGAAATTTTGATTTGGTAAAAAGAGTCGAGCCTCTCTCCCTTTTATAATTTTCTAATCATCAAATTATTTCAAGATTTGTATAATACTATAATATTATAATTTTCTAATCATCAAATTATTAATCAAATTTAATAAATTAAATTATTTTGCAGCAAATAAATTAGAATATTTAACAATTAATAATTAATAAAGCTGTTAAATTTAACAAATTTTTTAAGTTATGAAACCACAAACATATAAATCAATCTTCTAAAAACTAAATTTTAATTCAACTGTTGTTATATATAACATCATAAAAGTATATATATATATATATATATATATACAAACACACACAAAAAAATTTATAAATATTACAAATTAACAAATGTTTTGATACATAAAGTTTATTAGAGTTTGACTTGGCCTATTTCATCAAAATTTTAATAATTGAGACATAGTTAGAACAAAATATAAAATTAGGGACTGACTAGTAGAAATATAAATGATTGAGGATCAAAATTAAAAAAGTAGTAAAGATGGTCTAACCCAAACCTTGATTTAAAGAAAATTAAAATATAATAATAATAGAAAAATCTAAAGCACTAAAATAAAATAACCCAAAAAGCATCTCCTAACTCCCTCGCTTTCCAAGTCCATCACTCCCCGAGTGAGCGCACTATCCCCATCTCTCTCTCTCTCTCTCTCTCTCTCTCTCTCTCTCTCTCTCTCTCTCTCTTTTCTCTTTTTCCTCTATAGCACGCTTCTCGGTTCTTTTTAACGCACTCCCCCTCCTCCGTCCTGTATATTGTATAAGTAATGCGCCCTCTCCGCGCGTGGGTGCGGGGCGTGGGCGGGGCCATGGCCGACGACGGGGGGCGGCCGCGGAAGAAGCCCTCGTCGCCGCCGCCAACCCCGCCGCCGCCGCCGCAGCCGGCGTCCGCGGCGGCGAGGGGCGGCGGAGGGGGGAGGCGGCGGTGGGGGCTCCGGCGGTGGGCGCTCCGCGTCGGGACCAGTGCCCTGCTGTGGACGGCGCTGATGCAGCTCGCGTCGATCTCCGGCGCGTGGCGGCCCCCGCGCCTCCCCACCTCGTGGCCCTCCCCCTGCTTCGACCGCCGCGGCCGCGGCCCCAACGCCACCGCCTCCGCCGCCGCCGCGGTGCTCGGCGAGGAGGACGGGGGCGGCGCCCTCCGCGGCTCGCACTCGTCTCCGCCTGCGCTCCTCCCGAGGAGTGAGTCTCTCTCTCTCTCTCTGTGTGTTTCTCTCTTTGGGTTGCTGATCTCGTGGTATGATCCCAATGTGATGCTCGATGGTGACTCTTACTTATAGATCTTGGCTCTCTTTGCCGAATTAGGATGCGGAATCTTTGGTTTCTAGTCCAATGTGGTTCTTCTTGTGCTTTAATTAGGCATTTCGGATCAAGCGATTGGATCTAGGGTTTCTTTATTGTCCATTTTGTGATCTTTAGTTTAAAATTGCGTCACCTAATGGATTTATGTAAAATATTGGGTCTTTTCTTGTGCCTTTTCTACTAATTATTAAGAGATCTTATGATCGGAATGTGAATCTGTGACGCCCTATCTTGTGAGCTTTGCTACTTTAGTGGGAGGTAAAATTCAGTGATTTCCAGTTGAATGTGGTTGTTCCTGCTCTTTAGTTAGCTATCGGTGACACGAGATATGATTTTAGGGTTTCTTCTTCTACTTTCGATTGTTGATTTGGAATTTATGTTGGCTGATAGATTCATATGGCAATATTGAGCCTTTCTCTATGCTTTCCTACTTTTCTTAAATGATGATAAAAAGCTCTTATGACATTTCTTTTCTTCAAGATCACCTTTGTGATAACAATGTAGGTTCTAATTTTGTGCTTGAGTTTCTTCTTTTGGTTGACCGTTATGATTGGTGTGATGGTATGTCAAGGCTATGTTTCTTTTGATTTTGATTGGATAATAATGTGTGATAAACTCATAATGTATGATCTTTTGCCCATGTATGAATAGATAATTTTGTTTTGGTGCTACACGTGCAAAACTAAAGTATGTATTTTGCAAATCATGTATGGTGAGCTTTACGAAAGTTGCCTTCAGTTAATATGTACCTTTTTAGCAATTTTGTTGTAATACATGCTAATTATCATATTAGGTACATGCTGTTAGGAAGAAAGGTCCTTCATATGTCATAACTAATATCTAGTACTTGATTTATTTCTCTCTTTATCTTTAGACTTGTGTTCATGTTGAAGATTTTATGTTGTGCTTAATTAGAGGTAGTTTGTATGGAGGATGCTAGAACTAAGGACATGTAGGAAACTCTATTTAGTTGTCAGAAATCAACAATGTTGTTCTTCAGTTTGCTTAGTTTATTTGTTTGGCATGAACATCTTTAGATGAAAGCTGAGATATGGGGGGAAGAGAGTCAAGAGACCTACTATCAGAAACTCAAAATTATTTTTTTCAGTATTAAAACCTTACCATGCTGTGATGAAATGATGCAGATATTGGGCATTTATTATAAAAAGTATGTGGATAATGCAGGAACCGCTAAATGAAAAAGATGTAGGTATATAAGGCTGGAAGAAGAGATAGAAAGACTGAATGTTGGTATCTTAGTTAGCTCAGAGGGCTATTATCATTGGTTGAAGCTCCTCTGTTTCTATAGAGAAGCTTTCTGTATACTCCACATTAGAATCATTCAAGTGATATGCATAAACAAATTGTTAAATATTTGTAACCATTGCGAAGAATCATGAATCGGACTAATGGAAGTCAGATCCGCTGAAGCCATGCTTTTTCCACTTGTATAGTCCTCATAATTAGTAGACAATTTAAGGTTATTTTGTTGATTATTGTGAAATTATGTTTATATTGACATGATTCGCTTATGCCCCTTTTTTTTCCCTTCTGAGAAATCAAGGGTATTTTGGATAATCTGTACTCTTTTTCATATCAATGTCATTCAACTTGTATTTTGCCCCATTTAGCTTGTTTTCTTGGACAAGCATTATTGGCTGACAATTTTAGTCTTTATTAATATGCATAATATTGTAGTCCCATGGTAATACTGAGGTTGTACAATACCTCTCTTTGCACTTATGTCGACAACCGACCGCTAACCCTTGCAAGATCTAAAAAGATATCCAAAAATTTAGGAAAAAGGTTCTGTGGTAACTATTTTCTATTTGTTTCGTTTGCCATGCTATTAGAGTATACAGTAAATTTCTCTCAATGAATCAAAGCCTTGTTAACTCTTTTGCAGGAGTGTACAAAAGCAATGGTTATCTTCGTGTGTCCTGCAATGGGGGCCTGAACCAAATGAGAGCAGCGGTTTGTAAACTTGTTTCTTCTATTTAAGAATAACTTTTGCCTCAGTCTGTAATTTTGAGAGAAGAATATGCTGGTAGTGGACTTTGGGCCTGTTTGACCTAGCTGGAGCTTTTGTAGAGGTGCTTCACTTGTAGCTTTCCATCGAATCCTCCTAACAACTTCCCACTAGAGCAATAGTAGAAGCTCCGAATTGGAGCTACTGCTTTTGGCTGAGAAGCTCAATCAGCTTCTTGCCACAGCAAATGCTTCAAATTTGTTTTGTTTATGAAAATGCTAACCTGCTGCCTTTTCGATCAGAGAAGCTATTCAGAAGGTACGCCAGGTTGGCAGTTATTGTATGTGTTGTTAATTTATATATCTTCACTGTAATTTATGGGCTCCTTTCCAGATTTGTGACATGGTTACGGTTGCACGCTATCTAAACCTGACCTTAGTGATTCCAGAACTTGATAAAACATCTTTCTGGGCTGATCCGAGGTATGGAGTCTCCTAATAATTTACTGCCCTATATTATTATTTTCTAAGTTCCGGTTTCTTAATTAAGCTGGTAATTTGCAGTGATTTTGGGGATATTTTTTATGTAAACCACTTCATCAATTCCTTGAGAGACGAAGTGAAGATTGTAAAAGGACTTCCTCAGAAGTTCATTGGAAAACTTGCAAAAGAACCATTCTCGATGTCTCCAATCAGCTGGTCCAGCGAGAGATATTACTTAAAACAGGTCAATAACGAAGACATTTCTCAAATTATAATATGACGTATGGATAATATTTGAATACTTCAATTTTGGAACTTTCTCATATATTGCAATTGCATCCCTGACTGTAAGAAAGGAATATGATATAATACGACTTTTCCGACAAAAGGACTCTTGACTTTGTTTGAAACAAAGTTATTTTATAGAGAAGTGCCCGAATGGTCATTTTACAAGATATAAACAAAATTATTTGATAACCATGAGAAAGCTTAGGGACTAAAGTGATTAAGTTAAGAGAAATACGTTGCAATATCGGGAGAGCACACAGACTATCCATACATTTTATCTTTATTTTCTTGACGCATTTTCGAAAATATGGAGTCTTGAGATCTATTTGTTCTTGCAGATCTTACCTCTTATGCGGAAGCATAGAGTGATTCATTTCAATAAAACGGATACACGCCTCGCAAACAATGGACTGCCAGTTAAGCTCCAAAGGCTTCGTTGCCGTGTTAACTATGAGGCAATAAGGTTTACTCCACAGATAGAAGCCCTAGGCAACAAGCTTTTATCAATTCTTCGAAGAAGTGGACCTTTTGTTGTGCTTCACTTACGATATGAGATGGACATGCTCGCCTTTTCTGGTTGTACACATGGATGCTCTGACAAAGAGACACAGGAACTCACAAGAATGAGGTTTATGTTTCAGTTTTACATTTTGTGTTATTCTTTATGCGTGGGACTTCTGCAGAAAGAAAAGCTCACTTTTTTATTGGACTTTGCAACTTCAGGCCAAATATTCTTTTCCATTGACAAGAATGCCCTTTGTACTTAATGCAATGATATGTGCACTATATAATTCAGCCATTCTGTACTATGAAGGATATTTATAGCCTAATGTTGCAAATATCGGAAAGGGCCAAAGTTGCAACATGCAATAAAAGTGGATTGTTTTTTCAAAATGGTGTTTTTCTCTTAATCTTTGTGTATGACCTCAGAAGAATAAGTTCGGTTTTTGGTTCTGTCATCTTTTGTATTATTATTATGTTTTCTTTTTTAACATTTTTCTCGTATTGAACTAAATAATCATACTTAGTTATCATCTTTGAACCTTACAGATATGCATATCCATGGTGGAAAGAGAAGGAAATCGATTCTGAAAAGAAAAGGCTGGAAGGATTGTGCCCTCTTACACCCGAAGAAATAACACTGGTTCTTAAAGCACTAGGATTCACGAGGGACACTCTAATATACATTGCCTCCGGCAAAATCTATGGTGGAGATAGAAGGCTTGCTACTCTGAGGGCAGCGTTTCCTAAAATTGTAAGTGCGATTTCTTTTTCTCTGTCCATCAGAAGTATGCCATCCTGCTAAATTTTTGGGGCAAAATTATAATTCTACCCCCTCCAAATACATATAATAACGTTCATGTGCTCCAAAGGTTGTAAACATCATCACAATGGTCTTTTGTAGATAAAAAGAATATTCCAAAACGCAAATAAAAATATCGTAAGTGAATCTGAAAATGCACCTGCAATTTTCATAAATACCCTCCAAAAGGGCTTTTTTTTGAGTATTTATGTGTCTTTATACGGCATCTGAAATATTTTGCAGTTTTGAGGGCTATATGCAAAATTTTGATGTTTCTGCAGCGTAAGGATGAAATTAGCCCTTCTTATTTTGTTTAATTTTGACATTTTTTAAGAAAACTCTTAGGTAAGAAAGGAGATGCTTCTGTCTCCGGATGAGTTGAGGCCTTTCCATAACCACTCAACACAAATGGCGGCTTTGGACTATCTGGTTGCTGTTGCTAGTGACGTTTTCATCCCCAGCTATGACGGAAACATGGCGAGAGTCGTAGAAGGACATCGCAGGTATGCATATATTTTATTTTTAATTCAATATTTTGTTCCATTAATTGCTTGGTATGCAGAATCAAGATTTGGCAGAATTAGTAGCTTTTGTTTTTAAGGAAATATTCCATTCCAGAATGTGGCTTCACTTTATGTGTGACCTTTGAGTAATAAGCTTCACTTTATGTGTGACTTATGTGTGACCTTTAATCAAGAATTTAAGTGCCCAATGGCATGAGCCGTATCTACCGTGCTGTATCGTGCCAACAAAATATCGATACGATACAGCCTCCCTGCCGATGGCACAGCTCAAAACTCTCTTTTCTTTAAATTAGTAAGTAATTTTCTTAACAAAATTCAAAATTTTTGATAAAGATACATAATAAATAGTTGGAATATTTTGTTGTTAAAAAAAATAAATATTTCATACCATTATGTGACGGTACATATGTATTTTTTGTGACCTGCACGTATCGGCACAGCTAGCACGCATGTTGTACAGTGCCGACTAGTTTTTGGCACAATCCCATGCCACGGTACTTAAATCCTTGCTTTTAATATTTTGCTCTAGAGAATTAAGTCCTCAGGCTTCTCATGGCAAACTAAGCAAATGACCTTCTCATGCCGTTTCTCTGAATTAAGAAAGCAAGCTGAATTATTAGTCCATCTCTTGTTTAGGCTTTTTTAGGGTAAAACTCCAAAAGACCAGAATTTTCTGTTACATAGTTTGGTATCTAATTTTCTGTTACGTAGTTTGGTATCTAATCCATTTCATAACTCGAGCATATCCGCAATAACAGTATGTTTCTTTTATTCGAAAATGTGCATCGACAGTTTCTCTCGTGGGCAATGTAGGTATGTCGGGTTCCGAAAGACTATATTGCTAGACAAGAAACAACTCGTGGAGCTTTTGGATCTTCTCAAGGATGGGAAACTCTCATGGGCCGAATTCTCAGCCACCGTGAAGGAGATCCACAAGGACCGCATGGGCCAACCGACGAGAAGAAAAGTCATCCCCGGGCGACCAAAAGAAGAAGATTATTTCTATGCGAACCCTCAAGAATGCCTCGGCCATCTAAAGACCGCTATGAGAACTTATCTTCTATAGATTCTTTTGTGTCTCTTAACCACGTCTAATCCTTCTTCTAGAAACTGATATAGCAGCAGGCGATCTGCGATTCCTTTTCTTGTACAGTTGACCTTTTTTTCTTTTTCCGTAACTCTTCTTATGCTGACAAAGGAGGGCGAGGTGGCTGGGTATTGGCATTTAATCATTCTGACTACTTAGGCATTTCAACTGTTGAGGCTACTGATGGTCCTGCAAAGGCGAGCTTAGTCTCCTTAAAAATGATCTTGGCTGCATTTTTTTTATGCTGCTTCACAATTCTTTGTAATTCACAGTTCTTTAGTTCCTTCTTTTAATTTTTTTTTATTTTTAATATTTCTCTTTTGTATTAGTTTCATAACACAGAGCTGTAACAGCAAGCACGATTTCCGTAAATTTCTCAAAGATTTGTTATTATTTCTTTTGCTACTGAGTTGTTTGTTCGACTGCTCTTTCACCTTTGCCTGTGCTAGAGGAAATGAGATGCAGGGAGATTCTAGCCTCTATTTGTTTCCTTTTCTTGCTTACATATTTTCCTGATTTGTTTTAGTTTTCCATGCGGTAAGCTGTGATAAATGAGTTCATGCATGTACGTATTTATAATGTATTTATGCATATATCTTATTCGCCAAAAAGCTCAACTACATTGATGGTGTCCCAAAGGAGGTTTAAGTAACATGAACCTCTTTCAAGGTTTGCAACTGAGTGTCAAACATAGATGACAAAAAGATATACGAAGGGTCACATGGTATAGATGGCAAAACATACTTGAATGATCATTGAATTGTAGAGGACAAAAGATGATCCCACAATAAGAAATCAAGGACAATTTTGGGAATTCCACAGTATTTTACATGTTAAAAGATAACCAGCATCAGGGAACTTGCGCTGGTAATTATATCTTTAACTTTATAAATTTTATGTGATTTAATCTGTCAATGAATATTTTTTTTTGTTCTGGTCATTATTAGGTAGCTAGCTTGAAATGCACTCTTACAAGATGCGCACGAATGCACAATTGAATAAAGCAATTGACAACAAAATGTAGGAGAGAACAGTTCCAAGAATTGGATGCCAAAGTTGCAAAATTTTTGTCCCCACCCTTTTTGCGCCAAGCTATTGATCTCAGCTGTCACAGGATCATCTGATAAATATAGGGAGTGTATGCCAATTCCTCCACAGTTCACCTGCACCATCATCTGCATGTGTTTGGAGTAAAATTCAATGCGAGATATATAAAATTTGCGTGATTCAAAGAAAGGAAGCGAGATATATAAAATTTGCGAGATTCAAAGAAAGGAAGATCACGCTGAAAGGAGAACCTTGGTGTGAGGCTCAAAGAAAGGAAGTGTTGGCCGAAAGGAGAACTTTGATTCTAAGTATTCTGCCACTGTGTTTGGTTCGGAATAGAGAGGACTAGTTGGGACTGGGGCCGCCTATTGATGAGGAGAGTAAGAAACTTCACTAATCTGTCAAATTTTTTGAGGATAGCCCATACCACCATTGTGTTTAGCGCTATAGCAGAGATATTTAACCCTACTATGTTACCCAACAAGAACACTGTTTGTGAAATTCAGACAAATCCAAACTCAAACTGGAGCTAATTCGAACAATTCATAATACCATTTAAACGTTACCATATTTTTCTCTTCTTAACTTTTACTGTTCTTGGCACAAAAAAGATAAGTAAATAAGTAAAGGCACAAGCACTTACAGTTTCCATAAGGGAAGGAAATAATAATAATAATCTCTTCCCTCTAACGGGCAAATCTCAATCCTCCGCAACAGGATCGACAGCTACAATATTTAACTCTGTTTCGATTGAATCTCCAAGAATCTGGTATACTATACAAGCTGAGGCTGCTATGTATCCTTGATTCACATAGTTGAGACAGCTTATCCATAAGTCACCAAGACAAGCGTCATCCACGTAGCTCACTATATGCATTCCTCTGTTTCACGTTTTCCAAATTGATCACCACAAAATCCAACTCAGAGTGTTTGAGTACCATTAAATGTAACTCCGGCTCGATTCTAGATCACTAATTGGGTTATAGATATGCTTTCGAGGAGCATGGCATTTGTCCTCACCCGATAACCAGTACAGATGAGCAGAATCTTCTATTAAAGAAGCTACATGTTCTCAGCTCTGCTCTGCATCATTGTTTTAACAACTGCCTATTCATGTAATAAACATATGTTATCAAGAAGTAAACAAAAGAGAGCATATTGGAGTCTACAATACAAAAATAAACGAATAATTTGCAAGTAAGAACAAATGACTGAGCTAGATGTGAAAACTTTGACATCGTCATATTTGTTCAGCAGTATTTTCTTAGGACAAAGAATTACAATCACAAGAAACAACATTTTTCATGGTATCCAATAAAGAGCTAAGAATTATGCAGGATAGAGGTGTTTTGGTTTACCAGTTCACAATCTTTAACAAATCGCAGTGTTATAAATAACTTGCATGTGATCAATAAAGATTTCAATTTGTAACGTAATGTATATTTGAATCAAGGGAAATCTTAAAAAGAAAAAAAATTCAAATTCAAATACAGTTAAAACTTATTAGCGCACAAATGCAAAACAAATGTAGAAGACTCAGAATCTTCTGGAAGATAGAGAGCTGTTTTATTACTCTTTACTGTAACACAATGAGCCGATCAACAACAACTCCTTGACTACTTAATTTATTGTTTGTATTCATTTCAACAAAGTGGAATTCATGACTAGACTCTTTAGTTTTTCTAAAATATTATATCTAGACAATATATTTTATTTTCGCTAGTTTAATGTTACACTTGGCTTCACTCATTTACTAGTTTCTCAAAATCAAAATCAAGAATCAACTGTTTTCCACAGGAACTGCAAAAACAGCCTAGCTGGGCCCCACATCACTTCATAATGTTCTGTTGGAGCATGTAGGAAATTAAATATTAAAATTTCATCTATAAGTTGACAAGGGAAACAAGAAAACAATCAATTACATAAGTTCCAACGATACTGCATGAATCAAGTATGTGGGTCTGTGACCAAAATGGCGTTTGCATGATCATTTGGAAGGCCAATGATATGAACAAAGAAGTAGAAACAGGAATATTGAAAGATAGCTATAGAAATTAGAAAAAGAGACCTCTGAACAAAACAAATGAACGAATAACAAAATAAAGAAATTGTACACGACAGAAAAATAACATACCTATACAAATCAACTTCGGCTGTTCATTGCAGTTCTGGAAGGCAAGTTTAGACTTCATAAAATCCGGGACTTCCTAGAAAAATCCGGAGGTTGATACCAATGTTTTATCCTGAATTTAGAAGCATTGCTTTGACGACATTATTGGCCTTCTTCAATTCCCCTTTTGAACACAGAGAAGCAATGATCGGATAGTATGAATCAAAGTCATCACACAGTGATTTCTCCATCAAGTCATTACACTCCTCCATGTTACTGTGCTCATCGATCTCCGGTGAATTGTAATTCATATGAATTGTATCTGCCGTTGTTATTCTCGAACTTGAACAGTCGAAGAACCTTCTAGGAACATCTACAGCCTCGATATCTTGCAGATTCTTGAGTTGGGTAAGTCTACTATGGCTGGTGGAATTTGAGGAGATGGATAACAATCTCACTTCATTTAGAATAACTATAACTTCCTGAATTTTTCCTTGCTTACACGCGAGTGATAGCAGACTAACTAATGGCTCCGCATTAAGATCATCTCCAGCACTATTTATAAGATTAACTATATCTGTACACTGAAACATCTCTGTCAAAATACTCCTAGCTTCTTCCATCCTTCCCTTCGCATACAATCCTTTTACCAAATTCATAAAACCCAAAAAATCCGGGAGAATTTCTCTCCTTCTATACTCATCAAAGAAACTTAAGGCACCTTCAATATCACCTTTTAAGCAATAACCACTGATAATAGCACTAATTGTGAATGCATCAGGAAGTAGAGAGTTCTCCTCTAAATTCACTAGAAGCTTACGTGCTTGTTCGATTAATCCGAAGTTGCTATACCCACTTATTATTAAGTTATAAACACGAGTATTAGGGGTGATTCCCCTAATAACCATACTCTTAAATAACTTATTTGCTTCATGTAGAAGCCCTTCTCTACATAAAGCACCTATAAGTGTGGAATATGTGATTAGTGTGGGAAGCATGTTATTTTGTTCTAAAGAATCAAATAGTCTAAACGCTTCAATAAGACAGCCTTGGTGGCACAAACCATGAAGTATTGAATTGTGGATAACTATATTTGGATCAATTCCTTTCCCTCTCATTCTTGCACATAAATCTAATGCTTTTTCGACAGATCCTATTTTGCAAAGCCCATCAATTACCATTGAGTAAACAGCTTCATCCAAAAGCATACCATTTTCCTCAGTTTTCATAACAAAGTTATATGCATCATGGAGTCGACCTTCCTTCTTTAGAGAATCAATAGTTGCTCTAATTACACTGATTGAAATTCTCTGATTGCCCATATTAGTAGAAAACTGAATAGCTTCTTCAACATTTTTCTTGCACAGGCACCGAGACAATATATTAACCATTCTAGGTTCGAAAATCCCATGAAATTTAACACACTCACTCAATAAAACTTTCGCAATATGTTCATTTCCATTGCGAAGAAGACTTTTTAGGAGAACATAGCATGTTTTACTTGTAACACCAAAATCTTTCCTTCTCAACAACAAGTACACATCCAATGCAGCTCTAGAGCAATCCTTTGTGCTTAAGAAAGCAATAGCATCATTGCATATCAAAGAGAATAACCCAATTTCCAATTCTTCAATCTTGTAAATGAACTTCAAGACCCCCTCTTTAGCACCTTCTTTAAAGTGGGTTCTGATCAACTTTCTGTAGATAACCGAATCAAGTATAAGATCTTTTGCAATAAGGTCCTCAAAAACTTCAACGGCTTTATCTACCATTCCTTCGTTACATAGCCGACCGATAACATAATTGTGAACAACAGCATCATAGCATGATGAAGAGTTTCTATACTCATTGAACAATTCTAATGCCTTGTCAATCATTCCTCGTTTCAAATACCAATCAATCATTATACAGTAGGTGATTGAATTAGCTGTTAAACCCATCTCAGGCATTTGATCAAACAAATTACAAGCATCATTTGCCTTACCTACAACAAACAATGCCTTGATAAGTGCATTACATGTGACAACATCCATCAAAATGCCAGCATACTCAAACCTATTCTTTACTCCTATCACAGAATCCACATCGCTTTCCTTTGTGTAACAATGTAATAAAGTGCTATAAGTGAAATTATCACCATTAAGACCTTGGGAAATTTCATTTGCCGTATTTATCTTACCAGCTTTGCATAACCCGTTGATCAACGCATTATACATGACCATTCCCACTTTAATCCCTTTAGTCTTCATTTCCTCTAGCAAACAGAGAGCTCGATCCAAATCTCCCTTTCTACACAAGCTATCGATCAGGATGGAATAAACAAATTCATCAATTACAATACCCATTTCCTCAATTTTTCTCATGAGGCAAAATGCCTCCTCAAATTTGTTCCTCTTGCAGAAACCACCAATTACTGCTGTATAAGTAACCAAATTAGGATTAATGTTCCGCTTCTCCATATCTTTTAGAAACCCAATTACTTTTTCTACATTTCCTTCCTCGCATAACCCATCGATTATTGTAGTATAATTGACAACATCAGGAACTATGCCTTTATCGACCATCAGACGATGCTTCCGCAACCCGTCCATCAAAAACCCTTCTCTCAAATACCCGCAAATCCAGCTATTATAAAGAACAGCATCCAAAACCACTCCTTCGTCCTCCATCTTTCGAACCAAATCGGAGGCCTCTTCAACTCTACCTACTCTACCCAAAGCATCAACTACAGCCGTATAAGTTATCAAATTGAGCGAAAACCCATCAAATTTCTTCAAACTCTCGTAAAATCCCACACCCAATTCGGGCTTCCCAATCTTAGAAAACCCAGAAATTATCAAACTACACACATGGTTATCGATCGGGTATCCCTCTTTTCTCACAAGCATTACATCAAACACCTCAACTGCACTTTCCATGTCACCCCGAGAGCAGAACGACGATACCAACACGCGAAAGGTAATAAGAGATGGGACTATACCGCGATTCCTCACACATTCCTGCAACAATGTTAGGGCTTTACGCGGGTCGGAGTCAAAGATGCAAACTTTACGGATCAAAGAGTCCCAAAGCCCAATTTCGGGGGCGAAACCGAGGCGATCCCCGGCGCGGGAGATAAACCGCGCGGCTTCGTCGAGGCGGCAGGATTCGAGGAGGGCGCGGGCGACTAGTGTTAGGGTTCGGGGGTCGGATTGGATGGGTTCTGAGGAGAAGTGGGGGAAGAGGCGGAGGAGGAGGTGGGGCCTGCGGGATTTGAGGAGGAAGGAGAGGAATGGGGCTAGGGTTTGGGCGGAGGGGGCGGAGCCGCTTTTGATTAGGGTTTGTAGGGTTTGAGCTTCGTTGATGAGGTTGGTAATGGCGGAAGAGGAGGAGGAGGAAGAAGAATAATAATGGAGTTTTTGGAGAATACGAGGAGGGAATAAGATCATGTCGTGGATAGAGAGAGAGAGAGAGAGAGAGAGAGAGAGAGGGGTGGGTTTTTATTTGGCGCGAACAATATTTGGCGTGGTGAAACAAAATTGGATTTTTAACGGGTCTTTTTATAGCATTTTTTTTAGGCTAAATTACAGAAAATTTCTATATCAATATTTATTGTTTTACTTTTTTCTGTTATTTAAAAATTTATACTTTGCCTCTTTATAAAATAAAAAATATCCACTTTGCCCCCTACCGTCAGTGTTCCGTTAGGGTTCCGTTTATAAAATATTATTATATATTTTTTTATACCCAAAATACCCTAAGTAATATTGGGGAGAAGACTAAGATGATGATGGGCAAATTGGTTATTTTGCCATCAATTTTAACACCGTACCCCTTTGTGAACATTTTTCATTTTACAAGGGGGCAAAGTGTAGATTTTTAAATGACATGGAGGAAAAGTGAAAAAGCGGGTATTGACAGAAAGATTTTCTGTAATTTAACCTTTTTTTTTACTTTAATTTTAAATAAATTTATTTTTATGGTAAACAATAATTTACCCCCATATAATTTAGTTCATTTTTACGTTGTCATTTTATGGTTCAAAAATTATACTTAATATTCTGTAGTTTTATTTTTATAAAAAAATTTATTGCAAAAGAGAATAGCAAAGTAATTAGGTTCAATTTTTTAAATCACAACTTGGCAAAGTGACAATAAGGTAAATTGGAATATTTAATCATAGCTTTTGAATTATAAGATTATAAAGTGAAAATGAGTTAATTGATAAATTTTATTATAAATTTTGGTAAAAACGTACAAAACTTATTTGAACTATAGATCATTTTGAATCTGCTACTCAATCTTTTACAGTTCCAATTTTACTATCCAGCATTTCAATTTGTTTGATCTAAGTCAACCAACAACATTTTGACTTCAAATTTTACTTACTTTAATAAATTTATAATCGTGAGATTGCATGAAATATATTAGCTAAATTTCTAAAGATGAGCGACACATTCAGATTTTAAAGTCAAAGTGCCGTTGATTGACCCAAATTAAATTAATTAAAAAGTTAAGGAGTAAAATCAAGTTTTAAAAGTTTGGGTAGCTAAATAAAAATGGTCCATAGTTCAGGTAAGTCCAATATATTTTTACCTAAAATTTTTGGCTTAATTACAAAAGGTCCTCTCCTATTTTAGGCCATAGCTCATTTAAACATTAATTTTATAATAAAATTTTAGGCTCAATTACAAAAGGTACCTCTTATATTTTAGGTCATATCTCATCAATCTCCTGCATTAAAAACTATATCAATTACCCTTCTGTATTTCCCATTGTCCCAAATATATCAAAAAAATTAAGATAATTAGCGAATTAGGTTGTAGAACTTTAGTCAATATCTATTTAACTTACAACTCAAAAAACACATAAAAAATTTAAATAATATTTTGCTAACACTGTTAGATTGTTAGTTTTTAGAACAATTTATTCAATTTATACAATTTTTTTTTATTAATTGTAACTAAGTTTATTTACTAGTTTTTTCCTATAAAATTTTATAACTAAATTCAATAATTATTCCAAATTTCTAAATATATTTAAACTAATGGCAAACTACAGAAGAATAATTAATATAATTTTTAATGCAGAAGAGTAATTGAGACACGATTAAAGTGCAAAGAGTGTTTTTTATAATTTAGCCTAAATTTCTTAAGTTACTACTGTTAAAATTCAATTAATTCAGAAGTAATTTGATTAATGTGTCAGTATCTGTTAGAGTTAGTAAGTTTTTTTGACGGCCAAAATTTTATTAAATAGATAATAATATTTAAGAACATAATTATGAAAAGGCAAAAACATACAGAACTTATCTGAACTATGGACTATTTAAATTTGACTACCCAATCTTTCAAAATTTGATTTTATCATCCAATTTTTCAGCTTGTTTGATTTGAGTCAGTCGATGACACTTTGACTTCAAAATAAATTAAAAAGTTGGATTGCACGTAAACTTAAAAATTTGGAAGCTTGCATAGCTGATTCAAAATGATTCATAGTTTAGATAAATTCTATACATTTTTTATCTTACAAAAATTAAAAATTAGGGATTAAAGTAGAAAAGAATGTAAGAATTGAGGCACAATGGTGCAATTAATCCAGATATTAATAGATTTTATATCCGTTTGTACGATTAGTAATGTATGTTTAAGAAACACATTGAATAATAAAAGAGTTTGGAATTTCTTCTATTGTATGGTAGTTCAAACTTTTCAAAGTAGTGCAATCAGTGTTCTTTTATAATTTCTATATACTAAAATTAATTAAACAATTACACGGGATTGACGTGACATCTTAATTACTGTTGTATTATTGCCAATTTAGTTGTGCCTAATGAATTGATAAGAAAATAAAGTACAATACTATAAATACCTATGTAAGTTCACGCATTAGTTCATGCATTAGTAGCGCATTCACATTATTCATGCACCTCGAGCAATGATATAAATCTTAGACATTAGTAGCATTTTCACATTATTTATTCACTTTAGGCTTCGTTTGGTTCGGGGTTAAGTAAGAATTGGTTATTTCAGGAATAGGGTTAGGTTCAGGGTTAAGCCTGGAATAAACCAATTTTGCGTTTGGATAAAAATTAAGTTATTTTCGAAAATAAGAAAAATAATGTTTGGATAATTTTATTCTTAACCCCCCCTTTAACCCCGAACCAAACGGTAGCTAAGCTTCTATAGATAGGATTAGTCTACTACTTTTATCAATTTTATTTTTTTAATACGAAAAATCGAAAAAAATGTCCTCAACCCTAGAATGAAAATGTTAAGAGAGCATTTTCTATGCACCTCAAGGTAAACCTAATGTATGAATATATTTAAATCAAAACCGAATTTGTTAAATATGATGCGCAACATCTAAAACTAAGTGCAAGAGAGAGAATTTTTTTTTAAAAATTTATATTACTAGAAAGAGAATAGAGTACTATTTATAGGTCTCTCGCTGCCTCAGGGTATGAATAGAAAGACGCTAAGTGGCGCAAAACTGTAAGTCATGCAAAACGAAAGGCTACAATTTCCAACTACTTATATTAATTTATTATATATATTCTAGAAGTTTCTAAATTTTTCGCAGTCTCAACTCCCACGACAGTTTCTAGAAAGTTCAAGCAAAACCTCCAGAGTTGAAGTTTGGGTTATTGCACAATTTAAAATATTGGACCTGTTTGGCCACCACCCCTTTAGTTTGAACCTAATATACCAGAAATCATATTATTAGTCCCTTAGCTCTAAAGTTGGCAAATATTCAGTACTCACGTACGTAACAGTTCATCTAAACTTCTAGCATTTTCCTTATTGTCCACATGCATTTGATGTTTCCTCATTGGAAATAAGTAAGCACACTAATGCTAAAAAAAAAAAAAAAAAAAAAAAAAAAAAAAAACAATAATAATGATGCCAAAAGTGTACGTAATTGCTCTCCTGTTCAATTGGTCCAACACATTGTTTTGTTCTACCAAAAGTACTTGTTAATGTTTGCTTGTGAGGAATGAGAAAAAACTCATATTTGACACAAACCATAGTCACTCAAACTATATACATTATTTAAAGTTACACCTAATTAAGTTAGGCCCTAATTTGTCTTTTTCTTATTAGCATATATAACTCGATCGTTCTTAAGGATGAATTATGATGAGCTACATTTGCAAAACAATAGTTAATAATATATCCATTGAGGTGTGTGATTTCGTATTACTCCTAAAATGGGTTATCTATTAAGTATTGAATTTGTCTCAACTAATAAATCCTCGTCACCATGTTAAGAAAAATGGAGAAAGGAGACACCCAACACAACGAATGTATACAGAACACTGATTAGATTTTACCTACTAATTAAAACCCTATAGTCCAAATTTACTTGAAACTTAAAATTTCAAATCATACTTTACAATTCTGTTATTATTATTATTATTATTATTATTATTATTATTTGGTAAAAACATATTGAATTTACAGGTAATTTGGATCATTTTGATTTGGCTACCAAATCTTTCAAAATTTTAATTTTAGTACATAACCTTTCAATTTGTTTGATTTGACTGAATCAACGGCAGTTTCAATTCAAATTTTGAATGCATTGTTTGACTTTACAAGTTTAGTTAGTATAGTTTATGTAATTATCGCAACTATAAATTTATAAAAGTAATTAGATTAAATGTAGTTGTTGTTGCTGCTACTACTGATCGAGGTAAGAGAGTCGCGAGCTAGATTCCCGTCGACCCCGGTCGTTGAGCTAGAGGAGTATCATTTTGGAGACAGTAGTTTTGTTTATAGTCATGTACATACAGTTGTATTTCTTTTCTTCTGTCCAGGGTTGTGAGGTGATGATGTTGTGCTTTTGAATTATGTTATACATTTTGGATTATATGTATGTACATGTGACTATTTATTTTTATTTTAGTAGCTCTGTTACTCTCTAATTAATAGTGGTTCTTATACTGTTTACAGGTATCTCTATCTCTTCGTGTATGTAGGGCTTCCTGTGTATGCGGCGGATCTGTTGGTCAGCCCGAAAAGAGCTGGAACCCGGGGCGTGACATTAAATTTTAAAGTCAAAGTATCATCGACTGATTTAAACCAAAAAAATTGAATGTTGAATAGTAAAATTAAAATTTTGAAATGTTACATAGCCGATTTAAAATGGTCCATAGTTTAGATAAATTTTATATATTTTTTCTTCTTTTTTTTTTGGCTTGGCCATTAGCGGGCTAACCATTCCACCCCAACACACACCCCTATCCACCTCAGAAGAACCCGCCCATGCGATATCGGAGGTTAAATCTCCGAAATTAAACATATATGGGGCTCAAACCTCCGACCTTCAAGTTAACCCCTCAACGTAGACACGGATTGCGCTAAATCAATTCTTAGTGTTACAGTTTGAATTAATACAACATGTGTATTTGCAAAGACTATATATCTAGTTTAATGTTAAAATGAACAATTGAAAGTGTTTTTTTCTCTAGAAAGTTAGAATATTACAACCTGAGCGACTACACAATAGATGGATTATGTAAATATATAATTAGATTAGTCAAAACACATCATATTTACTTAAAAAAGACTATTTTGTAAAAAAAGACTATTTTGTCCTTATTTGCTTTATTATTCTAATAAAATTAGAAATAATAGGCATTGCATATAGGGGTGGAAACGAGCCGAGCTCGAGCGAGCTTATCTCGGCTCAAGCTTGACTTGAAATTAATTTCGAGCCTAAATTTAGGCTCAAGCTCGGCTTGAAATTAATTCGAGTCGAGCTCGAGCGAGCCTAATTTCGAGTCGAGCGAGCTCGAGCCTTAAACGAGCCGATTGAAATTCTTAACATCATACAAGTTATAGTTTAATTTTTATAAAATATTATATAAAATTTAATACAAAAAATGTCTAATAGTTCAAAATACAAAATGAATGTATGAATTACGATATTATAATATTAAAAAAGATAGGGAAAGCAATTCGGCGAGCAAGTGAAAAAGAGAAAGAGCAATTAGAATAGAATTTTGCTGATTTAATTTTGTGGGCCAACAAATATGCCTTGTAACCTAAACTCCATATACATATAATTAAAATATATAATATATATTATTATATATAATTAAAATATATTATATATATATATATACATAGAGTCCGGCTATGGTGCTTGTAAAAGCATCAAGCACTTGGTGCTTGTAACTTTTCCACCGTTAGATTTATCCCTTTAATCATTTTCACCCGTTAGATCATACTATTCAACCAACCACCCACTTAACCCTAGGGGGCCCACATCGTCATAACCGCACATTTTTTAATCCAATGGCTAAAAACCTACAATGACCAACGACTTGGTACTTTTAAAAGTATAGGAGCTCAATATATATATATATATATATATATATATATATATATATATATATATATATATATATATATATATATATATATATATATAGAATGAGGCTACTATACTATCTATAGTACCGGGGCTCCGGTACTATAGTTACTTTTTCGATCTTAGGGTGTTCAAATCAACGATCCACACCGTTGAAACTGATCTAGGATATGTGAAGTTCTTAGGAATAAAATTTTAGATTTTTTCGATATCGTTTACTTAGTAAATAAATCATGTCAAAATGAACGGTGAAAATTAAATAATCCTTAAAATTTGAGTATAGGAGTTTCGAATTCAAGATCAAGGATGTTGACCTTAATCTATGTAGTTTAAAGTATTTTCTATCAAAATTTGAATAAATTTAGATTCTTCTCCACCGTTAAACTACAAACTCGCCATAATAACCATTGAAATTTGACAATTTTGAAACGGTTTGATCACAAAGTAAACTACGTCGAAAAATTATAAAATTTTATTCCTAAGAACTTCAAATATCCTAGATCAGTTTCAACGGTGTGGATCGTTGATTTGAACACCGTAAGATCGAAAAAGCGACTATAGTACCGGAGCCCCGGTACTATAGATAGTATAGGAGACTATCTCAGTCTCCTATACTATCTATAGGAGACTATCTCAGTCTCCTATACTATCTATAGTACCGGGGCTCCGGTACTATAGTCGCTTTTTCGATCTTACGGTGTTCAAATCAACGATCCACACCGTTGAAACTGATCTAGGATATTTGAAGTTCTTAGGAATAAAATTTTATAATTTTTCGACGTAGTTTACTTTGTGATCAAACCGTTTCAAAATTGTCAAATTTCAATGGTTATTATGGCGAGTTTGTAGTTTAACGGTGGAGAAGAATCTAAATTTATTCAAATTTTGATAGAAAATACTTTAAACTACATAGATTAAGGTCAACATCCTTGATCTTGAATTCGAAACTCCTATACTCAAATTTTAAGGATTATTCAATTTCCACCGTTCATTTTGACATGATTTATTTACTAAGTAAACGATATCGAAAAAATCTAAAATTTTATTCCTAAGAACTTCACATATCCTAGATCAGTTTCAACGGTGTGGATCGTTGATTTGAACACCCTAAGATTGAAAAAGCAACTATAGTACCGGAGCCTCGGTACTATAGATAGTATAGTAGCCTCATTCTATATATATATATATATGGCCTTTTTGCATAAAAAATCCACTAATTTTGGGCTTTTGCAAAATTGAGCCGCATTTTTTGATTTTGCAGATTCGGTCCGGATTTTCAGCAAACTGACCAAAATACCCTTCTTACTTTTTCTCACTCCTCTTTTTTTCTCTCTCCTCTTTTTTTTTCTCTCTCCTCTTTTTTTTTTCTCTCGCTCTTTTTTTTTTCTCTCCGAACGGCGGAGGCGGAGGCGGAGGCGGAGGCGGAGGTGGAAACGGCCCGCCTCTCGCCCTCGCCCGCGCATCCCCACCCTCCTCGCCTCCGACCCCGCCGAGGCCGCTCCTCGCCGCGACTCTTTTTTTTTTCCTCTCCGATCCTCCTCCACCCGCCGTCCACGCCGCCACCACCGGCGACGAAGAAGAAGTGCTTCTTGGGGCCGAGAAGCACGCCGGCGAGGGAGGGAAAAAATATAGTTACACTCCGGCGAGAGCGATGGGTCGTGACAAAAAAAATTGTAAAAAAAAAAATTAAAAAAAATGTTTTTGAAAAGAACAAAAAATAGAGAAAAATAAAGAATATGATGAAATTGCACTGTTAAAAAAAATTACACTGTTTTAAAAAATATTTACACTGTTTTAATAAATATTGCACTATTTAAAAAAGAAATTACACTCTTTTGAGATAAATTTATACTTTTTAGACCAAATTGTACTATTTAGAATAATGTTGCACTATTTTTTTCTCTACTTCTTCCTTGTTCCTCCACTCTCCATCCTCATTCCCGTTCTCTCTCTCTTTTCTCACACTCCAAAATAATTTTTTGAACCGATGCGGTCGAAGCCGGAGGAGGAGGAGCGGCCATAGTCGTAGGGGTCGAAGAGGTAAACGGAGAGGAGGGAGAGGGAGGCGTCGGAGGTGGCGCGCGGGGCGGTGGTGGGGGCGCGCGCAGAGGGGGCGCGGCGAGCGCAGGGGGCGCGGGCGCCGGTGGGAGTGCAGGCGCGGTCCCCCTGCGCCCCCCCCCTCGGGACGCGCCCCCTAGGGGCGCGTGCGCGGGCGCAGGGGGCGCACCCCGGCGCAGGGGGCGCAGGGGTGCGCCCCCTGCGCCCCCTGGGGACGCGTGCGCAGGGGGCGCATGGAGCGCCCCCTGCGCCCACCGGGGGGGCGTGCGGGGGCCCAGGCCCGGGCCCGGGCGGGCGGGCGCAGGGGGGGCGCGTCCCCTGCGCCCCCCTGCGCCCCGCGCCCGCGCCTCCAGGGGACGCAGGGGGCGCGTCCCCTGCCCCCCCCCCCCCGCGCGCCGCGCCCTCGCCGCCGACGCCCTTCGCCCAACGCGCCCCGCGCCCGGGCCCGCGCCCCGCCGCGCTCTCGCCGTCGACGCGCTGCTCCTTTCCTCCCCTCTCCCTTCTTCCCGTTTATCTCTTCACCCCGCCGCGCCCTCGCCACCGACGCCCTACTCCCGCTCGCCTTCGAGGTCCTTATCCGCGGAAAGATGGACGAAAAATAAAAGTACAACGAATATGTAAACTAGTGCAATTAAGGTGCAAAATGATGGCAAATAGTGTAACGAATATCAAAATAGTGCAACTAAGGTGTAAAATAGTGCAACTAATGTGTAAAATGGTGCAACTAAGCTCGGCCGCTGCGTTGCACTATTTTAACCTTAGTTGCACCATTTTGACCTTCGTTGCACTATTTTTCATTTTTTTACACCTTCATTGCACCATTTTACACATTCGTTGTATTTTTATTTTTCGTCCATCTTTTCGTGGGCAGGGATCTCGAAGGCGAGCAGGAGTAGGGTGTCGGCGGCGAGAGCAGCAGCGCGTCGGCGGCGAGGGCGCAGCGGGGCGCGGGCGCGAGGCGCGGGGGCCCGCCCTCGCGCTGGGGCCGCAGGCTGCCCCCCCCCCCCCCCCCCCCCCCCCCCCCCCCCCCCCCCCCCCCCCCCCCCCCCCCCCCCCCCCCCCCCCCCCCCCCCCCCCCCCCCCCCCGCCCGAAAGTGTAATTTTCATCTCAAAGAGTGTAATTTCTGTCTCAAAGTTATTTAAAACAGTGTAAATTTTTTTTAAAACAGTGCAACATTATTTTAACAGTGCAATTTTATCTTTTGCTTTCTTCTTCTATGATTTTTGATCTTTTGCTGTAGGAAAAAATATTATTTATTATATTATTTTATTTTTTTTTCTCTTTACAATTTTTTTGGTCACGACCCACCGCCATCGCCGGAGTGTAACTATTTTTTTCCCTTCCCTCGCCGGCGTGCTTCTTGGCCCCAAGAAACACTTCTTCGTCGCCGGCGGCGGCGGTGGGGACGGCGGGTGGAGGAGGGTCGGAGAGGTTAAAAAAAAAAGAAAAAAGAGTCGCGGCGCGGCGCGGCCTCGGCGGGGTCGGAGGCGAGGAGGGCGAGGGTTCGCGTGCGAGGACGAGGGCATGAGGGGCAGAGGCGAGGTGGGCCGTTTCCGCCTCCGCCTCCGCCTCCGCCGTTCGGAGAGAAAAAAAAAAGCGACAAAAAAAAACGAGGAGAGAGAAAGAAAAGAGGAGAGAGAAAAAAAGTGGAGAGAGAAAAAATAAGAAGGGTATTTTGGTCAGTTTGCTGAAAATCCGGACTGAATCTGTAAAATCGAAAATAGCGATCCAATTTTGCAAAAAACCCAAAACTAGTGGATTTTTTATGCAAAAAGGCCTATATATATATATATATATATATATAAAGTCCAAAATTGCCCTCACAAATATAGCTAAAGTGGATTTCTTAATGACCAAAAGGCCCTCAATAGGGGTACCGATTAATGGGTACCGAGGAAAATATAGCCGGTCAATAGCTTTGCTTTAGTAAATCATAGCCGTTCATTGTAATAAAATTAACGAACATGATTAAAGTGGTGTATAGGAGAATCTCTCATATATATATATATATATATATATATGTACACACACAAAGTGTTTCATACTCATAAGAGTATGGTAGCCATAACCTATATATATATAATTAGGCTACTATACTATTAATAATACCAAGGATTTGATGTTGTTAGGTTTTCGGCTATTAGATGAAGGGATGTGCGGTTAGGATGATAGTGATCTCTTAGAATTGAGTGTGTGGTTAGTTGAATAATATAATCTAAGAATGGAAATGGTCAAAATGATAGATCTAACGGCAAAAAACTCGATAGCACGAAGCGCTTGATACTATCGATAATATAGTAGCCGAACTATATATATATATATATATATATATATATATATATATATATATATATATATATATTCGAGCTTTTTCGAGGCTAATTCGAGCGAGCCCAGTAATACTCAAGTTCGGCTTGAAATAAATTTCGAGCTTTTTTTTCTGTTCAAGCTCGGCTCATTTAATTTCGAGTCGAGCTCGAGCGAGCCGAATATCAAGCCGAACGCCAGTAGAACACAAGCCGGCTCGCTCATTTGCCGGCCCTAATTGCATAAGGCATCCAAGCAAATTAAATGACCTTAATTTACAAATAAAAATGAGAAGTAATCATGATAAAGGCAAAAATAGTTATAAAACTAAGTAGGAAAAATAGTGATCTATATTTGCAAGTTTCTAGAGTTCGCAAGAATATATAAAATATTGGAAAATTTAGAGGTATAAATATATAATAATATTTTCATTTTGCAAGGATACTTATGCCAATATTTCTTAAAATAATGTCACAATAAATATTTAGGAGCAATGTGGTGCCTCGACAGTGACGCTAGATGATCATAGGGCCACGTGTCACAGTGTTCTGTAACACCAAGGACACATCAACGTTACACCTAAGACGAACTCAATGGCTCCGTGCTCAATCCACATATAGACCACTCCTTTGGAACAAAATCGCTGGACCTGGTCTATTGCACCGAACTAATCACAGACCGACAGGTGTCCTGTTAGGTGTGACTAGAAATATCTGATTTTATTTGAATGTACATCAGAATCGAAAATTGTTTTATCGCATGAAAAAAGCTTACATTGCTTGTTTCAAAATTAATTTGGTAACTTTTGTGTTACAAATTATTATCTATACTGAACTTATTTTTATATTTAGAATGTATTTAAAAAATTTAAGACTTTGAAATGACAATAAGAATCATCAATAAAAACTTTTTGATGATAAATTTTCACCACAATTTAATATAAATAAATAAACAAAAAATATATATTTAAACTAATTTTAATGAGTAAAATTAAATAATGTATTTTTCAAGTAGAGACGCATAATTCCTTGTAGAAAAACCTCAAAGGGGAGCAGCAACTCACAAAAGAAGATGCAAAATGGTGATAAGTTCGATTGGCTGGGTCCACGAATGACGTGGTAGAGGCGGTGCACCGAAAGAACAGAAAACCACGTTTACCCCGTCACCTCACTGCTATAAAGCGACTCCGTCCCCCGATCCAAATGCGATCGATCGATCGTATTCCACAGTTGACACTCCCGTTTCCCCCAAATATATGTAGAGAAAAGGGAAAACCCTCGAAACCCTCGCGACGAAGACGATGGATCCCTTTGGCCGCCACCACCACCACCACCACCGCGACGACGACGACGAGCGCCCTCCGCCGCCGCCTCCGCCGTTCTACGGCGGCGCCGAGCCCTACCCTCCGACGGGCCACGGCGGCGCCGCCCCTTTCCCTCCGCCGGGGTACGGCGGCGCCGCCCCTTACCCTCCGCCCGGGTACGGTGGCGCCGCCCCTTACCCTTCTCCTCCTCCTCCCCGCCACCACCAAGAGTACTCCCCCGGCGTGGAGCACGTGAGCCACGAGACCTATGGCGACGCCCCCGCTCCCTACTTCCCCACTCCTCCTCCTCCGCGCCACCCCCACCACTCGTCGCCGGGGCTGGAGCACGAGAGCCACGAGATCCACGGCGGAGGGGGAGCGGCGCCGCGGCAGCAGACGGTGAGGATCTTCTGTAAGGCGAAGGGGGATTTTAGCCTCACGGTTCGCGATGGGAGCGTCGTCCTCGCCCCCGCGAACCCTAGAGACGATTTCCAGGTAAGGGCTCTTTAGATCGATTTCCCCCTCTTTTTTTTTGGTTTTTTTTGTTGTTAGATCTCGTTTGCGATCTTTGGTTTTTGCCCCAAATTTTTCCAGATTGTCCTTAAAACTTGTTAATTTACACGATACTACTCGAAATCGTCCTCGTTTATGCATATCGAAAATGGAACAGTGGGAAGAGGAGATTTTAGGAGCAAAAATGGACTTTTCTCGTTAAACAAATTTGATGATTTGAGGGTTTTGCATGCAAATAGTGAGATTTGAGGGATTTATTGCAAATTCTAAAGATTTAAGGGAACTAATATGCAAGTCTTATGAGTTAAAATTGTCAGAAAATTGTAATTTCAAATTTCTCTTTTCTTCTGGATTTTTTTTTTTTTTTTTGGTTTACATTTGAGGTCTTAAATTTATATTTAATTTTGCATTTTTCACCTAATTATTTTTAATTTACAGCACTGGATCAAGGATATGAGATACAGCACCAAAGTGAAGGATGAAGAGGGATACCCAGCTTTTATGCTTATTAACAAAGCTACTGGGGAAGCTTTGAAGCACTCACTTGGGCAATCCCATCCTGTAAGATTAACTAATCTTGGTCAATGTACTTCATTTCGCGATGAATCATATTTTACTTGGTAATTTTGTTGGTAAATGTTGTATGATTCTTATGAAGCATCTATGTTTCTGAATTTGCTTCTCGAAGTCATACATAAAAGTAGAGTTTTTTGGCCATATTTATGAAGTATTACTGTGGTAGTCCCCCCTACTTTTCTAGATATAACATTGTGGTTGTAGAATGTTTTGTGGTACCATTATCGTCCTCTTCTGTTTAATAGAAATCCATTTGCTGTGCCATCTTAGATTCATATGTCATCGGTTTTACTGACGTGGAAATTGAGGGTTAAATAGGACTGCGAAATAAAAAGATAATCAACAAATGTGTATCAGATTTAGAGCTTTTTGTATAAACCTACAATAGGAAGGAAAAATTCTGGGGCGCAGAGATGATTATAACTTCTTTAGACTTTGGTAGCTTGATCAATATATGAAAAAGAATTAAACAATTATCGTATCTTGAAGGGGCTAACGAATTACCAAACTATACTCCACTTATCCGCTTAGAACTTACAAAAAACAATTTTGCTAACTATCTATTCCACCAGGGAGCTGTAAATTAAGAGGGGACCACTGTGTTGAGCTATCTCATTATCATGTAATAACAGATTGTATGTTGTAATTATTATTCGATACCTCTCTCTCTCTCTCTCTCTCTCTCTCTCTCTCTCTCTCTCTGTGAGCTAATACAATCTTCTTCTCTGAAGACATTGCTGTCATATAGTTTACTTTGTATTAGTCTACATCACTTTCCTTTGGTCTGTACATGTCAGGTTCGTCTGGTTCGCTTTAACCCCAACTATCTCGATGAATCAGTCCTGTGGACTGAGAGCAGGGACGTGGGGTCCGGATTCCGGTGCATAAGGATGGTGAACAACATCTACTTGAACTTTGATGCATTCCATGGAGATAAGGACCATGGGGGTGTGAAGGACGGGACGAAACTTGTGCTTTGGGAGTGGTGCGAGGGCGACAACCAGCGCTGGAAGATCGCTCCCTACTGTAAGTTTCAGTTTCTCAGTTTCTCTGATATAGATGAGGAAATGGAAATGCAAATGGACTGTCTTATCTTTAAGTTTTGTAGTTTTCAAGCATCTTTTATGATTTCTTCGATCTTGTGTAGGAGTAAAAGCTATTTCTGGTTCATTTCCTTGGGTTTGCAAAAGTTTAAACAGAAGAAATTAGAATAGCTATCCTGGTTAATATGGGTTGTTCTAGGATAACTTTGGAACCATTATTTTTTGCGAACTTCAAGAACTGTGTTGCCCTCACTCTATCGTGGATTTTCCGTAATTATGACAATTATCTTCTATCTCCTGAGTGATTGCTGGAGTTGATAGTGGGATAACCAAAGGATGGAACAAATTATCCTCTAGATTTTGTTCCAGAACCAAATGTCCTCTCTTAGATCGATCAATTAGGTGACAGTGACATAGTACAGGAGCGCAATATGAGCCATCCAAAATTTATCATAGGATTAATTGATCGAATCCGACAGCATAAAAAAAGATGCGTCTTTTTATTCTCAGCAACTGGTTTCATTGGACTGCTATAAAGTGAACCAGCCATTATCTTTGCTCAGAAAACATCCAATAGTTCTCATAATTTTTGTCCCCACTTTCCACTAACTTTTCCGATATCTAAAACTTTTTCTTGTTATGCTTGCAGAAGGAAAAAATGATGGATATGTTGAAGTCATCTGTCTCCAGCTTTCTATGCTCCTCTTTTGCTACTACTGTTACTACTATGTAGAATAAATGATGCTCTTGAGGTGAGTGTTCTTATCCACCTCTTCTTTTTCAGTTTTTGTGATTGTGTTTGGTGTTCCGAGTGGAGCTTATGATGGAGCTTTGGACTCTTAGTATGTATGTACCTCTATGCTTATTATTATGGCTTGTATCAGAGATTTGGAGTAAATATGCTTGTCTCTCTTTATGTTTAGTGTACTGTCATTATGTACTGTGTATATGATGCTTCTTATCTTCTTATTTTCCAGGGCATTTTGCATTAAAAGTTCATTCTACTTTTCTTTTCTTTTTTTCCTTTTACCTCTGCATGTTACACCTATTTTCTTCAATTGACAACTTTGGGCCAACGTATCAAAAGGTGGATCAAAGATGCAAATTCAAAAAAAGAGCTGGATCTTCTATGCAAAAAGCCTCTTAACTCTTTATGCCTTTATGCTTTAAGCTCTTCAAGTTGGAAAGAAGAACATTAATGATCCCCTTTCTCAATCTAACTTTGATTTGTTTATATGATTTGCCTTGCATTCTATTGTTGCTCATAGATTAAATGCACTTGACAATTAAGAGGGACACCACATCTGTGGAGTACTTATATGTTTTATTAAGTTAAAAGCCACAAGCACATGGAAATTATATCTTTCTTTTTTCTTTTCTTTTAAGTTGGTGGTCAAATCCCAGTTAGTACTAGGAATGCATTTATATGTTTGTGCATCACATGTTATTCTTTTTTCACATTAATTAATCTCCAAGTACAATGTAGAGTGGTTGCACATGACTCGAAATGGTTTTAATTATGGAGTAACAATACATGACTTTTCTCTTTCTTTATTAAGATTAATTTGTTGATCAAAATCAAAAGAAAAGATGTAAATCATTGTGTTATAAAATATTAATGATTGTTGCCACCGACATTTTATTCAACTAATTAAGCACATAGTTTTTATATATTGTTTTTCCTTTTATTTTGTTCTTTTTGTTGGATCCTATTAAGCTAGTGAGTATTCCTTGATCTTTTGGATTAGCACAAGCAGGTCTTTCAACTAAGATGAGGATAATTATTTTCAAGAAAAATAAAAAACAAAAGATTTAATTATATAGAATTTGTGTCTAAAAGAAGAAAACGTGGCGCTGATGCCAAACAAGACATTAAAATTTTTTTAAATTTTTTTTAACAACATTGCAAATTTTCAAAATTCAGATTAATTACTTCCCCTGCGGGCTGAAATTTTTTGAAAATTTGAAATATATATAAGTTTCAAATTCTCTACCCACGCTCTGTTTATTTTCAATTAACCGAAGAATCCTAATAAACCAGCTACGTTCCAAAGTGAATCACTTCTTGTGCAACTTTGTTGATGGAAATTGGAGAACCCACAACAATAAAAAATGCCTAATTCAATTAAAATTCTATTTTTTATCAAAGTGTAGGGGTCGCCGTAAAATCTGGAGTTCAAAGTGAGATTTGACGAGAGAAAGAGAGTGTAGCGTAGAAAATAAAAATAACACTGACACGGAGTTCAGCTCAGATGAAGGACGCACTGACATACTGTTTTGTAAAAACTCTGTTCTTTTGACTATGCATCTCACTGTTATATATCTCACATTCTCATTTCATCACTATCTCTGCACCGTATCTAAAATCACGATCAACTTAACTAATTAGAGATTTTACTTGAATTGAGATGCACGATTATGATCGAACTTTTTCGCAACTCTTTTCCCCATGGCTCTCATAGAGAGCAAGAACAAGTTGGACTTGGGCCTAGTGTCTCTGGATGGAACTTGGGCTGGGCCGGGCCCTGGACTACGATTAGTAAAGAGCCAAATTACTAAATAACCCCCTTAATCATAATTGTGAAAAGAAAATTATTATTCACTGTGTAAAAATATACAGGAAACCCTCCAGCTATAGACAATTTTGAAACAGACCTCGAATTATAATTTTGTTTTGATTGATAAACCTCAACTTTGGACTCTTTCATTTAATTACTTTTCATCATGCAAATGGTTTCGTTTAATTATTTGATTATTCTCATCTATTATATTTATAAATTGAAACATCAAATTTTGCAGATCATAGATTCAAATATAATCACATTGATTTTGCATTGTCAAGTACCAAAACAGCCATTCCAATTAGCAATTTAAAAACACTTTAGAATAACCATCTTAGTCAAAATCAATGTTATGATACTCACTAATTAATGATCCATGCTATCAAATATTACATAAATTAGAAATTCTCTATAAGTAAAATTAAATTTTAGATATTACTTTTGTAAAAAACATTTAGAATTATATTGGGTGGTACCAATTGAATAAACCTACTAAAACACTAATCAAACATATTAGATTATGTAAAGGCATGTTCCGAGTCGATGTCAAATATTGTAAGTTAATTTGTGACTTGCGTCTTCACCCTCGGGTTTAATATAAATCTAAATGAGAGGATCAATGCTTGATTCAGTCGAGCAAACTAAGTTAGAAATTTTTCTCAACAAATTCTGCATTTGCGAGAAAACAGAAAACAAACTTTTGGCTTGAATTCGTATTGAAAACTTTACTTCGAAGTGAAAAAAACATGTTCTGAAGTAAAGTTT
>JABWPP010000050.1:188469460-188476960 GCA_016920855.1 Puya raimondii
GTGATTTTTATTAGTCAAATTAAAAATTTTATTCAATTCTCGGGTTAAAGGATTAATCTATTTTAAAATTATGTATAATAGGACTGCGAAGGGTCCCTCGTATATTTTTACCAACCAATAATTAGGGACAAAAAATGCCATTTTACGCTATAAAGGTTAATGGAAATGAACAATAAATAATAGCAAGGGCATTTCAATAATTTATGAGGTTTGAGAGAATATTAATGATATTTTAAACTTTTGAAACATAACTATGATATTTTTAAAATTGAGGCAATTGTTTACATACTTCTGAAAAGTTCCAAACTTTTTTATTTAGCCCCCTTAGTTAGAAGGCTAACATTAAAAAAAAAATCTTTTAAAGTTAAATTATGGTAGTGAACTATTATGAACAGCAGTTATCTCTGTGAACTTACTATTTTGCCCTTTCAGTATACTCTTCTATCGTCACCAACTTTTCTTATTTGCCCTTAAGTTAGGGACAAAAGAGATATTTTGTCTTTTTTTAACTCTGGTTGAAATTTAATCCAGATTTTACAAGTACTAATAGCAGGATTATTTTTGAACAACGGAGAAATATACGGAGCGTATAAGATATTTTAGAAGGTTTGAGAGATATATAGATAATTATTTTCTTAAAATTTACAAAAATATTCATGAAATTGCCCCTAAATATTAATGTGCAATTGAATGAATTAGGCCCCAAGTAACGCCCCATATTTGGTGCTCAGCTGGAGCCAAATATTACGTCCACTATGTTCCCTTGACACTAAAAAAGTGGCACAAGTCACGCTATAGGAGAGGCCTCGTTAGGGAGAGGATAATTACAAACTCTGGATATATATAATGACACGTTTGCAGATATAATAAATATATATAGGGATAACTTCAAATATCACCCCCGTGGTTTCGTGTTTTCTCACTTTAGTACCCTGTGGTTTAAAACGTATCACTTTAGTACCTTGTGGTTTGGTTATTCTCTTTTTTTGTTATCTTTTGTTAATTTTTTCGTTAAATTATACAGAAAAAATTTCAAATATCCCATCTATGGTTTATCGAATATTTACAATACTATCCTGTAGTTTTAACTTTCTCATTAATTTAACGAAAAAATTAACGAAAAGATAACAAAAAGAGAATAACCAAACCACATGGTACTAAAGTGATACGTTTTAAACCACAGGGCACTAAAGTGAGAAAACACGAAATCACAGGGGTGGTATTTGAAGTTATCCCATATATATATAATAGGGTATTTATGTTGCTTTTCCAAAAAAATAACATTAATTAACCCAAGTTATTCTTATTCAAATATAAATTAAAATTCTGGCTAAATAATAATTATCAGATTTGTTAATCCATATATTACCATGAAATCAGCTTTATTAACAGCACCATGCATGCACCTTTTGATTTTTTGTATGAATACTCTTTCAAATATAGTAATGTACGTATTTTGAATGTATATCACTTTGTATTTATATTATTAATTATTTGCCCAAAACTCTTCCGCCCAATGTTCATGAACATCCAGTTATTGATCCTAATGAAAATCTAATTAGTGAGGAGATAAAATTATCCTAATTAAATAAGTTATACATATATACATATATTTCCATAGTTCACTACCATTTGGTCACACTCAAAATAATATATTTAAATTACTGCAAACTTAAAATACTCCTTTAATTTCCACTTTGCTGGTTATCTAAACTTTTGAAACATCAAGCTCAGTAGAGAGAACCATTTTCAAGTAAAAAGAAACTTAAATGTACTAAATAAAAATAAGGTAAAAATGTACAGAGAACCCCTCTACTATAGACCGTTCTGAAAGAGGCCCCTCAACTATTTTTCTTTTTGACTTGAGACCACTAAACCAGCCCCCTGCAACTTCTAATTTTTCGGAATTAAGTAGGTAATATTTAATAAATTTTTTTTTGGAGCTTTTATCAAATTCATTAGTGGTGATTTTACCAAAATTAATAACTTTCAATCACTCTTTAGCAAATAAAATTAGGTCAAGTAACAGTTAATGACTAATAGAATTATTAAATTTAATAAATTTATAACTTAACTAAGTATAAACACTCCAAAAAACAAAAACAAAAGAAGAAGAAGAAGAAGAAGAAGTTCAGAGGTCTCAGTCCCCTAAAAAAAAGAAAAAAAAAAGAAAAAGGGCTAAGGGGGCTATTTCGGGGTCTCCACACATTAAACACGCTAATACATGTACTAGTGTGAGAGCTACATGCATAGAGAGAAATTTTAGGCTTCAAAAGGGAGAAATTAAGTGAGGGCCCTTTTCATTTAAAAGAAGTATCCCTTTCCACATTATGTTCAAACTATATTTTCCCCTTTCCCACACATACTCTTTTCATTGCAATTACAATTTTATTAATGACTTAATTTGTTGACTAATGCCCCCACATTTAATGATTAATTCGTGGCTAAAATATTGGGTCGACATATATTACTGATGTAGCGTACCCAATCAACTAGATTGTTTCTCTTGGATTCACCCGTCCCATCATAATTATTAGAAAAATATTTTTATTATACTTTTCTCTCAAATAGAGAAATATGATTGGCTGATTATTGATGGTGCGGTGTAAGTGTTAGATATTAGACTTTCCTTCAACAGGAGAGAGAGAAGCTTCCCAGACACTATCTATATATATATGTTGTCAATTGTCAAAGATAACTAGATACCTGCAGAAGCAACAAAACTAATGAAGAGAATTGCAATGAAAATGATAGGTGGGAGGAGAGAGAGAGAGAGAGAGAGAGAGAAGGACAATCATATATATAGATTATGTAAAATTTGTATTATTTCTTGATGGAATATTATTACAAATTCTAATAGAGAAAAAACAAAAATATATATGTATAGCTCCCCTTAAGGAGGCTTCTTTGAGAAGTGCCTTCGTAAGCACGCATCTTAGTCTTAGTCTATGAAGAAGCAACCCCTCTCTTATTTAAGTCTCTACTCCTCCCCTTCTATCTCTCTCTCTCTCTCTATCTTTTTTTTTCTTATTTCCATCTATAAAACACCTCACCACCTTGGAGCTAGTTTCTTCTTCTATATACATATATTCTTCTGTATATGTTTGGGTGCAATAATTTACCATACATGGAGGATGCTGCAGTGGAAAACATCATGAGGGAGGAGTGCATGGAGTTGCCCCCAGGGTTCAGATTCCACCCCACAGATGAGGAGATCATCACCCACTACCTCTCTCCAAAGGTTGCGAACCCTAGCTTTGGTGCAAGAGCCATGGGAGAGGTGGATTTGAACAAGTGTGAGCCATGGGATCTTCCAAGTATGTATTGTAACCTCTCTCTCTCTCTCTCTCTCTCTCTCTCTCTCTCTCTCTCTCTCTCTCTCTCTCTCTCTCTCTCTCTCTCATACACACACACACACATATAGGGGAGGTCTCTATCAATCACCAAAAACTCACACATTAGTGATAGGCCCTTTCTCTGTCTAAGAACAGAAGAGATCTATGTCACCAACCAAATTAGAGAAAGAGAAAATCTCTCTCTCTCTCTCTCTATAGAGTTACTATAGCTGATCAAGTCTCTATCTATGTACATATTGTGTGTAGGCAAGGCCAAGATGGGTGAGAAGGAATGGTACTTTTTCTGCCAGAAGGGGAGGAAGTACCCAACAGGGATGAGGGCCAACAGGGCCACAGGAGCTGGGTATTGGAAGGCCACAGGGAAGGACAAGGAGATACACAGAGGAAAAGGAACTACTACTACTCTTGTGGGCATGAAGAAAACCCTAGTTTTCTACAAGGGGAGAGCTCCCAGGGGAGAGAAAACCAACTGGGTCATTCACGAATACAGGCTTGATGGAAATCTCTCTTACTACTCCAACCTCTCCAGATCTTCAAAGGTCAATTTTTTTGTTTTCTTTTTATTAAAAAAAACTTTAATTAATTCCTTCTTTCATAATTTTTGTTTTAGAAGAAAATTGTCATGGCCTGACCTTTTCATCTAAAAGGTACAAAAGGAAATCTACATATATAATGTTTTCTTATAATATCTCAAATAAAAAGTAATAACTTTTTACAGAATTATGCTAGTCCTATAACAAAAAAGGATTGTAATTCTACAACTCTGTTATCCAAAGGCCAATACTTTTTCACTAGCTAGTCTTATTGCTGTTCTTCTTTTTTTTTTTTTTAAGAGAAAAAAATACTGAGGAGAAGTACTCAAAAAAGGTTGTACGTAGGAATACAACACTTTTTTTATTTTTTTTATTTTTATCTTTCAGTAATAAAAGAAAGAGGGGTGATAAGACTAGTGGAGAAATATGAGCCTTTGGATAATAAAGTTGTAAAATTACAACCAAGAAGTGATTTTAGAACTTAAAAAAATTGTTTAAACCTAGAGGGAAGGGACCCTTGATGGAAGAGTGTAATCCTAGAACCCTTTTTAATTTGGGTTGTAAATCGACTTAGCATTAATTTCTCTTTCTTATATTAGTTGTTAGATCATGTATATTTTTCTCCTCTTCTCTTGCAACTTATATATAATTTGGCAATATATATCTTCAAGTGATGAGGAAATTGAGTTCTTCTATGAATGATTGCAGGATGAATGGGTTGTGTCTAAGGTTTTCCACAAAAGCGTAGGAATCAAGAGAAGCCCAGTGCATGGACTTGAAAGTACCAACTCTTTGGGAGATGATCATTTGCTTGACTCCACTATGGTATCACCTCTAAGGGATTCATTCAACTACAACCCTACTTCAAGCTACATCGAAAACAAAAGCTTCGAGTTCAAAGCAATTCCCACAAGCTCTTCCTTGACGCCTTCGTACTTCAACATCGCGACGGCTATGGAGAATACACCACATGGCATCAACTATCAAGCGAGCTACGGAAGCCCGACTCACGGCTCATCATCATTGATCTACCCTCCGATTCATCGGTCGGGCTCTTTCTTCTCCTTCCCTGGATTGATCGACATGAGCCACTTACACCACGAGGAAGCCATGAAGACGCAGTGGAAGGCGGAGCAGCACGCGAACCAGCCGATGGTTAGCACATCGAGAGACACGGGATTGAGCACCGATCACAACACCGAGATCTCTTCTGTGATCTCGAAGCATTACGATGATCTCGATGCCCCTTCCTCTTCCGAGCCTGTTATCGATATCGATAACATTTGGAAATACTGAATAAAATTGGATTGACTTGTCACTTGGCCCCATAGGTATATATAGGATCCTCTCTCTCAAATAATATTTTCCTGTATATAGGCACTTCTAATTATTAAATTGACTAGTACATGCAGAGGTTAGGAACTTAATTATGTAGAGGATTGAGAATTGATTATGTGTGACCAATATTGTAAATTTGTTATTTTGTTTAGCAGAACTCAAGAGTGCTACATATTTGACTGTAACATTGTTCTTGTGTATAATTAGAACTCATGATATGTATGACATACCATATATTTTAGCAATTTATTTGCAGGAGAGGTTCTATGTAATAAAATTATGGATTTCCATAGCACTTATCTCATATTATTATTTATATATGGGTCTTATCAGATACACATATACCATCCAAAGAGAGATTTATCTTTCATATCATATCTTGTGGTGCAATAGTACATGCATATATGAATGGACTACCCTCAGTAATCTACTTTCCATATTTTGACAAGAGGTTCATTACTTGATTCCATGTACGTAAAATAGTCCCTCTCATCAAATCTATGTTCATACTATATATGACCACTGAGTAAGTATATATATATATGTATGTATATATATATATATATATATATATATAAAGAACCAAAGCCCTAGATTCCACAGGGCCCACTACTCAATCCCTTTCTCACCTTCCTACACCTTAACCATATCTTCTTATAGAAACCTCATTACCTTTTCCTCTTATTCAAGTGGGTTGGGTCCTAGAGAGAGAGGGACATGACAATGAACTTAGGTGGGTAAGAAGGAGGTGGTGTTGATTGATTATGACAAAAGTAGTTTCCACAATAAGTAATTTTTTTAAAATTTAATAGGTAGTTTTTTTTTTTCTTTTTCCCTATGTAATATATAGGTAAGATTACATGCACCTTCAATCTTTATATATACTCCCTATGTAGAGACACAACCGATCAACTAGAATCTGTTTGACCTTGTTATACTGTGTATTAGCTAGAGTATATATGTTTGGCCTTGTCATATTCTGTATTTCTGTTTAATAAAGTGTGTTGTCTAAAATAGTATATTTTTAGAGAATTTGAAGCTCTAAATTAGAGCAATTTCTAATGGGTCTAGCTAGTTACGTCAAAACCTGAGTGACTCTAGTTTCTCGGATATGAAACACAAAAGAATTGAGAAGTAAAGAAGAAAAATAAAGTACATAAACAATCAACATGGTTTAGGCACCTGCGCCCTACATCTATGTCAAAATCTTTTATACAGACTAAATAGGAGTATAAAAGTTGCCTCTTTCAGAAAATCATAATCTTCAAAATACACTTAACGCTCTGCTCTCTCTTTCATGAGAACCCCACAAAAGGGGTAAAAACATACAAACGGTTAAATTACAATAAGATTCACATTAATTCTGTTGTAACTAAACAAATTGGTCAAAAAATAAAAAAAGGATAAGAAAATTTCTAGTACTTTACAAAATTGCAGGCCACGTCACAAAGCTAGCGGGACCAGGACTAAGAATTCATGACACGTTTAACAAGTCTCAATATCTCATCTCTATTCTCTACCATAATAAATAAAAGATTCTAATTTTTTTATTTAATAAATGCTCCAAAGATAATAGTTCTGAAAATAAAATCACAAGTAAGGCCAACTATGCATGCATCTAATTAAGGTGCATGGTGTCTGTTGTTTAATGACAAAAGGATTGATCAGTTAAAGGTAGAGAGAGAGAGAGAGAGAGAGAGAGAGAGAGAGAGAGAGAGAGAGAGAGAGAGAGAGAGAGAGAGAGAGAGAGAGAGAGAGAGAGAGAGAGAGAGAGAGAGAGAGAGAGAGAGAGAGAGAGAGAGAGAGAGAGAGAGAGAGAGGAGGGGTACTGGGTCTCTTCATGTGATATTCTTGTCTTAATATATAATATATATCTATAGAGAGAGAGAGAGTGGTGGGTCAATTCATGTGATATTCTTGTCTTAATATACAGCTTACTTGCCATGAAAAGCAACTCTTTTTGGTTCATTTCAGAGCTCGGAGGTGGGGGGGAGATGAGGGGCCGGCCTTTTCGCCATAAACTGGCCCTTGTTTCGTGCATCAAAATTCGGGGAAGGGAGTTACGTAGGAATATTCTCCCTGTTACATATGTATATATCTTCTTTGTCACGTTATATATACTTTTTGACCTAGCTATAGCTAGGCCAAGGCATGCATATATGTACATGAGCTGTATCATAGCTGTGGTACGTGTTGTGGCGCATCTCATAGTTGTCGTCGTAAGATTTTCAAACTAAGCTTCAATAGGACTTGACCATGGTTTTTTAAGGAAA